>WAAF01009438.1:62964-167470 GCA_013400475.1 Tricholaema leucomelas | reverse complement strand
AACCTCAAAGCTCAGCCAGTTCTAACCCCACCATAGGCAGAGACACTTCCCACTGGAACAAGTTGCTCAAGGACTCATCCAACCTGGCCTTGAACACCTCCAGGGAGGCTGTGGAGCACAGAAGCACAGAATGTGATCTTCGATCACATTCTGTGCTTCTGTGCTCCACAGCCTCCCTGGAGGTGTTCAAGGCCAGGTTGGATGAGTCCTTGAGCAACTTGTTCCAGTGGGAAGTGTCTCTGCCTATGGTGGGGTTAGAACTGGCTGAGCTTTGAGGTTGCTTCCAACCTAAACCATTCTGTGCTCCTATTCCACACTGGGACAGGCTGCCCAAGGAGGTTGTGGATGCTCCTTCCCTGTGGAGGTGTTCAAGGCCAGGTTGGATGAGGCCCTGAGCAACCTGAGCTGGTGGGAGGTGTCCCTGCCCATGGCAGGAGGTTGGACCTGGATAGTCTTTAAGCTCCTTTCCAACCCAAACCATTCTGTGATTTTATTGAAGGTTATTTTTAAGGAGGGGAATAACTCTGGGACCTATCAGGCCTGGAAGCAACGGTGGGAGCAGCTGACAGCTCATGTCAGAGGGCAGGGAGAGCTGCAGTCCTCCTGCCACCTCTGCAGGGACCATGGCTTTGAGCTGATGTTTGCAAAGCACTTTGCAAGGCCCCAGCCAAGCCTCAGCCCCCACAGGGTGTGAAAGGAACACATTGGCTCCAAAAGGGGAACTGGATGACCTTAAACTCATTCAACCCATTCTATGATCCAATGAATCCACATTTTATAGATCAAATTATTTCAGCCTGGCACCTGCAGAACAAATGAGGTCAGGGAACAACGTTTGGGCAGCTGAGAATCCTGTCAAAGAGCATCTGCAGCTGAGGCAGGAGAGCAGCTCTGGCACAGGTAGCACTCTGCTGTGCCAGGCAGCAGTGCAGCATTTCTGCCTCATCAGAACAGCCCTGACAATTTCAAGTGCCACATCAAGTTATTTTGGAGTGGTTCTGGATGCCTGTGGAGCTCTTTCCAATGCTCCAGTGGACATTTTTTT
This sequence comes from Tricholaema leucomelas, assembly GCA_013400475.1. Taxonomy (NCBI): domain Eukaryota; kingdom Metazoa; phylum Chordata; class Aves; order Piciformes; family Lybiidae; genus Tricholaema lacrymosa; species Tricholaema leucomelas. Next base: position 166,425 of record WAAF01009438.1, on the reverse strand, counting down.
GCGTGGCAGAAGCCAGCCAGTACTGCCTGGGTCACATTTAAATCCTCATCCTAAATTCATTGATTTTCCCCCCCTTTTTTTTTCTCTCCTCCCTTCCCATCTGCAAAATGTCAACTTCAATTTCACATTTCCATGTCAAAGGGCTGCTGGATTGATTTAACATTAGTCCTAACTTGCAGAGAATTTGTTTTACAGGAAAAGAAAACCTTCCTTTGAGTCAGCTGCTTGATCTAATAAGAGTTACTAAACCATTCCTGATGCCAACATCCAAGAGGAAAGAGAATTGAAGAGCCCTTTCCATCACAAGCTGCACTCACAGAATGCTTTGCATGTTCAAAGTGCTGTGCAAAGAGATGAGGCAGAGCAGAATCAACCCATGCACAGAATCACTGAATGGTCTGGGTTGGAAGGGATCTTAAAGGTCATCCAGTTCCAGCCCCCTGCCATAGGCAGGGACAGCTCCTCCTAGCCCAGGTTGCTCAAGGCCTCATCCAGCCTGGCCTTGCACAAGTAGTGGAATTCAGGTGAACTGAAAATTGACTGCAACCCTTAAATGCTCTCCCAATCCATCCTTGTTGTCTTTAGTTATCATTCTACCTTAGTGCAGGTCTGCAGAAGCACTGAAATGTGGGACAGACGATGCTAAATAGACTCCTGCTGCTTCCAGAGCCAGCACAGAGTTGGTTGCCATACACTGAATACAGCAATTCCCTGCTCTCCACACTCTGCTCTCCATCCCTCTTTGGCTGCTGAGTCACAGCATCTCACAGGAAGCTTTTGTCTCCTCTTCATCTCATTCTGTCATTCCCCTTCACACCACTAAAGGCAACTCTCTATTTTGCCTGGCAGCTTCACCTGCAGAAGCAGGAGTGACACACCCTGGAATTCACTCCCAAAGCTTTTTTTGTCTCCTGAACTGAAATCTGTCTGCTTGTGCCCCAGGACTGATGGCACTCATGGACTCTGCCTCCTGGACTGAAATCTGTCTGCTTGTGCCCCAGGACTGATGGCACTCATGGACTGTTTCATGGGCTGAAGTCTGTCTGCCTGTGCCCCAGGACTGGTGGCACTCGTGGACTGTTTCATGGACTGAAATCTGTCTGCCTGTGCCCCAGGACTGATGGCACTCATGGACTCTTGATTGCTGGTAAGCAAACCAGGAATGCTCAGTGAGTCACTTCTGCCAGTGGTGTTTGCAGAGTGAGAAACACAGACAATAGCACCATAAAAGCAGAAATGAAGTGCTCACTGACCTCTCCTTTCTGCAGCACTGAGCTAGCCCCAGCCAATGGCTTCACTCTGCTCTGGGGAGGCCACAGCTGGAGTACTGTGTCCAGTTCTGGGCTCCCCAGTTCAAGAAGGGCAGGGACATGCTGGAGAGGGCACAGAAAAGGGCTACAAACAGGAAAACCTCTCTGACCTTAATGCTGCTTAATCCTTTGTGCTACTGGGTCTGAGCTCTGGAAATCATTTGCAGCTGGAGGAGACTGGAACCTCTCTGTGATGGGCAAAGGCTGAGAGAACTGGGGCTGCTGAGTCTGGAAAAGAGCAGCCTGAGAGGGGATCTCATCAGTGCTGATCAATACAGCAGAGTGGGTGTCAGGAGGATGGGGCCAGGCTTTGTTCAGTGGTGCCCAGGACAAGGGGTGACAGGCACAAACCTGAGCAGCAGAAGTTCCATCTGAACAGGAGGAGCTTCTTTAATAATTAAAGGGTAGCAGAGCACCTGAAGCAAGCTACCCAGAGAGGTGGTGGAGTTTCCACTCTGGAGACATTCAAACCCCACCTGGATGTGTTTCTGTGTGGCCTTTTCTAGGTGACCCTGTCTTGGTAGTGGGGTTGGAGTGGATGATCTCCAGAGGTCCCTTCCAATCCTCACCATCTTGTGCTTCTGTGACTCCCAGATAATGACTTCTTAATAAAGTCCTCTGCTCTCTACACCTCATGAGCAGCTGCTGTGCCTTGCTAGCTCCTCAAACCTATACATTCATGGAATGGTTTAGGTTGGAAGGGACCTCAAAGATCATTCAGTTCCAATTGCCTGCCATGGGCAAGGACACCTCCCACCAACCCAGGTTGCTCAAGACCTCATCCAACCTGGCCTTGAAGATCTCCAGGGAGGTTGTGGAGCACAGAAGCACAGAGTCCCCAGGAGGGACTCCCAATCACCCCTTCCACCTTCTCTCACCCCTCTCACCCTTACCCCATTCCCAAGGAAGAATGGAGGTTGGGCCAGGTGCTAGGAAGCAAAGTGGATTAATCAGGGAGACAGCAGAGAGGCTAGAGAGAAGTGCAGCTCAGGCAATGCCCCAAGAAGAAGAAGTGCCTCATCTATGTTTGGATTCTTGTTCTTATGCATCTCAGCAAGCCTATGAGTGAAGCAGACATCACCCTTGTTTGTCTTTCACAGCCTGTAATCCAGTTCTTTCTCACCAGAACATTCTAGCTTGCTCCAAACTAGCACAACGTAGCACAGGCCTGTGCAGGAAGGGTTTGTCTTTGTGGGGAGCTGCAAAGTCTAACTTCTGTCTTCCAAAGTGTTACCAGTCCACAGCCCCTCCACCAGAATGTTAAATGCCTTCACTGCTAAGTCAGACTTCTGCTGCCAGCATGAAGAAATTATCTCCCTTCTCCTTTTTAAAGTGCTTTCCACCCTCTAAACCTCTGCTGCCTCCACTGTCTCTCAACATTTCCCTCATGGTTTCTTTCTTCCTACTCTTCTTTCTCCTTGCCTCTTCCAGAAGCCTTCTACCTCGAAGAGGAGGCTCCCAGGTGACCTTCTTGTGGCCTTTCAGTATCTGAAGGAGGTCTACAAAAGAGCTGGGGAAGGACTTTTCAGGGTACCAGGGAGTGACAGGACTGGGGGGAATGGAGCAAAGCTGGAGGTGGGGAGAGTGAGGCTGGAGGTGAGGAGGAAGTTGTTGAGCATGAGAGTGGTGAGAGCCTGGCAGGGGCTGCCCAGGGAGGTGGTTGAGGCCCCATGGCTGGAGGTGTTTGAGGCCAGACTGGCTGAGGCTGTGGGCAGCCTGCTCTAGGGTAGGGTGTCCCTGCCTGTGGCAGGGGGGTTGGGACTGGCTGCTCCTTGTAGTCCCTTCCAACCCTGCCTGATTCTATGAGGCTATAATTCTATGATCTCATCCAGTGAAAGGAAGAAAAAAATATTTAATCTTCACACTTTTGTGTCCTTCTCCTATTTGAAGTTTCCCCACCTCTGAAGCAACAGCCCCATTTTCCTCTTTAAAACCATTAAAATGCTTTTAATTCTCTGCTGTCATATTTCTGTCCTATCTGATTAGGTTGCTCTAAGTGTGAGGGGGGTGTGGGTAACACCCAAACCATCACAACAACTTGGAAGAGAAGAAGTTTATCAGGAGTAGTCAGCATGGATTTACCAAGGGGAAGTTGTGCTTAACTAACCTGATAGCATTTTATGATGCCATAACTGACTGGGTAGATTCAGGGAAATCAGTGGATGTAGTCTACCTTGACCTTAGCAAGGCCTTTGACACTATCTCCCATGACATCCTGGTGAGTAAGCTCAGGAAGTGTGGGATGGAAGAGCAGGCAGTGAGGTGGATTAGGAACTGGTTGCAAGACAGAGTTTAGAGGGTGGTGATCAATGGTGCCAGGTCCAGCTGGAGAGCTGTGGCCAGTGGTGTCCCCCAGGGATCAGTGCTGGGACCAGTCCTGTTCAACATCTTCATCAGTGACGTTGCTGAGGGCACAGACAGACAGAGTCTGCTCAGCAACTTTGCTGATGACACCAAGCTGGGAGGCTTGGCTGAGACAGCTGCAGGATGTGAGGCCATCCAGAGAGTCTGAACAGACAGAGCTGGGCACAGAGGAACCAGATGAAGCTCAACAAGGACAAGTGCAGAGTCCTGCACCTAGGGAGGAATAACAAACTGCACCAGTACAGGCTGGGAGGTGACTGCTGGAGAGCAGCCCTGTGGAGAGGGACCTGGGGGTCCTGGTGGGTAACAACTTACCCATGGCACAGCAATGTGCCCTGGTGGCCAAGAAGGCCAATGGGATCCTGGGGTGTGTTAGGAGGAGTGTGTCCAGCAGATCAAGGGAGGTTCTCCTCCCCCTCTACTCTGCCATGGGAATACTGCCTTCAGGTTGGGGCTCCCCAGTTGAAGAGGGACAAGGATCTGCTGGAGAGGGTCCAGCAGTGGGCTATGAGGATGATGAGGGGACTGGAGGGCACTGCCTTATGAGGAGAGGCTGAGGGACCTGGAGTTGTTTAGTCTGGAGAAGAGAAGACTGAGAGGGGATTTGATAAATGTTTGTAAGTATCTGAGGGCTGCCAGGAGAGGGGGGACAGGCTCTGCTCACTGCTGCCTGGAATAGGACAAGGAGCAATGGGTGTAAGTTGCAGCACAGGAGGTTCTGCCTCAACACAAGGGGGAACTTCTTGACTGGAAGGGTCCCAGAGCCCTGGCACAGGCTGCCCAGAGAGGCTGTGGGGTCTCCTTCTCTGGAGCCTTTCCAGGCCTGTCTGGATGTGTTCCTGTGTGCTCTGTGTTAGATAGGATTGTCCTGCTCTGGCAGAGGGGTTGGACTGGACGATCTCCTTGCATCCCTTCCAACCCCTAACCTCCTGTGATCCTATGACTTACCAAACCGTGCCCCCCCCAACAAGTCTGAGGCAGACCTCCCACCTCAGCAGTACTTACAACATGGCAATCCCCCAGTGTTTGCCTGCTCTCTCTCCAGCAGCCTGGAAGCCTGAGAGGCCGATGAGGGCCACGGTGGGTGTGATGGTCAGGGGTCCGATGTAGCGCAGCAGGGCGCCGGGCAGGCCGAGCAGACCGATCACCACCTCGATCAAGGAGGACATGATAATAGCACCTTGGATCTGGACACAGAAGAAAGGAAGGGGAGTGGGGGGAAAAAGAGACAAGCTCAGTCCAAGCCTTAAAACCTCAGGCATTATTTTAGTCTTTATTTTCTGCTCTGGATTACAAACTGCAGTTAAAAGAATTCAGTGACACAGAAGGACTCAGCCAATTGGTTGGGGTTGGTTTTTTTTTTGTTCAGCATCAAAAACAGCTCATTATTGGTTAAGTGACTTTTATTGCTTAAGCATAACACTTAATTGGTTTTTTTTTTTTCTCCACAAAACTATTCCACAACAGACCAGTGGGCCAGTCTGGTAGTTGTGTGGAAAGCACATCACACTGTCAGACAGGAGACCTGGGTTCCAGGCTAACCTTTAAGCTCTCAGATCGAACCGGCAAGGGTTGCTGGCGCCACGGAGGTGATGCTCCTAGCTCCTAGGGGCAGAGTGTGTGCTGCATTGTTCACAAGTGCTCCTTAGAAGCTGGTATAGAGCAGCGTTGTGGTCTCAGGAGACTGTCAGCCCTCTTGGCTGCAGGGCTCTTGGCAGGATGTAGCTATGGTTTGAACATGGGGAAGAGAGAGGGGTTGTTTTTAATTAAGAAAAAGCAGCCCAAAGCAACGGGATGGGAGATAAATTCCATGACACACGCCTTGATTTGGACTCTATCTACCACTCTTGGTGTGATGCCTGGGCACAACCCTCAGCCTGGGCTCTGCAGAGCATGATGGAGTTCAGAACTGCAGTGCTGTGAGTGGAGAAGGAGTTGGATCTACTCCAGCAAAGAATCAAGGTCTTAGCAGAACAGGCTCCGACTCCAGGACACCTTGGGGTGCCCTGGGGGTGCTAAGCACACATTCACCTTCCACGGGGCAACCTGCTGGAGAGTGACAGCAGGCAGGGGCCTGGGAGCAGCTGAAGTGCTGCCAGGGAGCACAAAGCACCAAGTGCCAGGAGCTGAGCGTTCCTCTCACTCGTGCATTTTACTGCACGGCTCTTGGAATGTGGTCACTAACTCCTGGAATTCTCTGTCCAGCACTGAACAAGTCGACAAGGTGAAGACTTCCATGGAATGAGCACAGGAGTACATTCGAATGGAAATTGCAGTGAAAGGAGAAATTAGCAACTCAAAAGAGGAGAACACACAGATGGGTGGGTGAGAAACTCAACTGGAATGGGACAGAGCAACAGCTAAAGGCTGCTGCCACATTACCTCTCGGATTCTGGGATACCAGATGTGCTCAGTGTGAAGCAGCTCTGCTGTTCCGTTTGTAACTGTTAGATCTTACAAAGAGCAGAAAAGACAAACAAAAAAACACAGGGGTTTATTGATTGGTGGCTCAGCACTGCCAGCAGCCAACACAACAGCACAGAATCAGAGTTCTGGAACAGCTCAGGTCGGGAGGGACCTCAGAGCTCATCTACTCCAACTTCCCCTGCCGCACAGGGACACCTCTCAACCAGACTTGGCTGCTCAAGGCCTCGTCCAGCCTGGTCCTCAACACCTCCAGGGAGGCAGAATCCACAACCTCCCTGGGTAACCTACTCCAGAGTCTCACCACCTCTATACTGAAGAAGTTTCTCCTAAGCTCCACTCTAAACCAGTCTAAACTCTACTCTCCCTCAGCTACACACCCTCAGCAAAAGTCTCTCTGTAGCCTTCCTGCAGGATCCCTTCAGGCACTGGCAGCAGCTCTGAGGTCCCTCTGGAGCCTTCTCCTCTCCAGGCTGCACACTTCCAGCTCTCTCAGCCTGTGCTCACAGCAGAGCTGCTCCAGCCCTTGAAGCATCTTTGTGCCGTCCTCTGGCATCACTTCAGCCGCTTTGTGTCCTCCTTCTCTTGGGGACAGCAGAACCGGAGGCAGGATTGAAGGTGAGGTCTGAGCAGAGCAGAGCCAAGGGGCACAATCCCCTCTCTTGCCCTGCTGCCCACACTGCTCTGGCTGCATCCCAGCACACAGCTGTCTGCTGGGCTGCAGGAGGGCACTGCTGGCTCCTGGGGAGCTGCTCAGCACCCAACACCCCCAAGGCTCTTCCTTCAGGGCTGCAGGAGGGCACTGCTGGCTCCTGGGGAGCTGCTCAGCACCCAACACCCCCAAGGCTCTTTCCTCAGGGCTGCTCTTAACCCACTCTACATCCAGCCTGGATTTGTGCCTGGGGTTGGCCCAACCCAGATGCAATAAATCTCTCCTTAAGCTGCCTGTGACAGCTGAACCTCGACTTACACTGAATGGGAGTTCTGCAGGGCTACAAATCAGAACTTGCTGAGGTTCCCTGGGAGCTAACCACTAATTTTAGCCAAAGTGGGGAAAAAAATCTTCCCTTTTTGAAAGGTTGGTCTGTGGGAAGGAGGAAGCTGGAGAGGTTGATCTCTAAGGTCCCTTCCCACCTAAGCCACTCTGTGATTCTTTGAATCCCAATTCTTTTCCCACTCCAGTAAATGAACGAATGTGGAATCACTCAGCTGCACCCCAGGGTGCTCCAGCGTTTGGTGATCAGCACTTTAGGCCACCTGCTGAACAATAAAATGACCTATGGTGACAACCTCATCTGACACCTGCTGAAGGTTAAAGGGTTCAAGAGCAAGATGCAGCAAAGGCTCTTCCTGAAAAGCTGAAGTAGCGGCAAGAAATCCTTTGCCATCAGAGGGTATCAGACAGCAAGGGGGGTGTGAGGCTTCACAGAACCACAGAATGGTTTGGGCTGGAAGAGACCTTAAAGATCATCCAGTCCCAAGCCCGTGGCATTACCAAGGACACCTTCTACTAACCCAGGTTGCTCAAGGCCTCATCCAACAAGGCCTTGGACATCTTTGCCATATTTCCTGCTCAGTTCTTCCAGCTTCTATCTCTCAAGGTTTGGCACTGGGTCAGCTGTCACTCCCAAGTGAATGAACACAAATGACACTTACCTGTACTGTTACATTTCCACTTCTCCAGGGAGAGGATTGCTCTGGCAGGTGCTAGGAAGGCAAAAGCACTCGCTTGGAACAAGGGTAACCTGTTGGGAAGGCAAAGAAGAGCTGCTGATGCTTCTCCCTGTTACTGCGCAGTGCCAGGCTATCAGCTGCAGCTTGGTGGTTAATTGTCCTCCAAACCATCCTGACTGGGGAGTGTGGACTGTGGGAAATAGGAGAACTGCTGACTGGAAAGAACAGCCACAGAAATACTGAGTTTGGGCAAACCAGAGAGCTACCAGAAGAATCACAGAACGTTAGGAGTTGGAAGGGATCTCTGGAGATCATCCAGCCCAGTCACCTGCCAGAGCAGGGGCATCCAGGGCAGGTCACACAGGAACACATCCAGGTGGGTTTTCAAAGTCTCCAGAGAAGGATGCTCCACAACCTCTCTGGGCAGCCTGCTCCAGGCCTCCAGCACCCTCACACCAAACAACTTTCTCCTCCTGTTGAGGTGGAACCTCCTGGGTTCCAACTTGTGCCCATTATTCCTTGTCCTGTCACTGGGCACCACCAAAAAGAGTTTCCTCTGTTTCCTTCATCCTGACACCCACCCCTCAGATATTTATAGCCATTGATCAGGTCCCCTCTCAGCTTCCTCTCCTCCAGACTAAGCAGCCCCAGGGCTTTCAGCCTTTCTCCACAGCAGAGATGTTCAAGTCCCTTCATCATCTTCACAGCCTCCTCTGGACTCTCTCCAGCAGATCCTTGTCTCGCTCAAACTGGGGAGCCCAAAGTTATGAAGACACCACCAATAACAGCTAAACCAGACACTGATTGATGGCTTTGACTCAGCAGCACAAGGACACAGATGTCCCTTCTGATGTAAGCAGCAGGCAGACTGCTGAAGGTGCAGCTTTCCCCACTCCAGCAGACGGAAGAGCTCTCGGGAGCGCAGTGACTCCTGCAGGCTCCGCACTGTGGCGAGACTCCAGGCGCAGTCATCCACACACCTTTGGCTCGCAGCGTGGGTGTCAAAGAACTGTGAGGTTGAGAGCAGCAGATTAGATGTTCCAGCTGCCTCCCAGTAATAACCACAGAGGCTGCAAGAATCTCAAGAAGACATTCTTAGCATTGGTGTCTCCACTTCCCAACAGCTTTAAGATCTAAAGAGCATCCTCCGGCACCTGCCAGAGCTCTCCTGCACCAGCCCTGGCTTGCACAACATCCCAAGCCTCCAGAGCACCCAGCTGCAGGGCTGATGCACTTTGAACTCTTCTATAAATACCAGACTGAAATCAGATTCTCTTCACCAGCAGATCCCAAACTGCAGCCCATGGAACAATTGCTCCTGCAGCTCTTAGTTACTGCCCTGTGGTTATGGCTGCAGTGCGGAGCCTCCATGCCAGGCAGGGAGCAGGGAAGGAGAAAGAACTGCAGCAGGGAAGGAGAAAGATCAGGAAAGGAACAAAGAAGGGAAAAGAAAACCCAAAACTGTGGGGAGAAAAGTCCTGCACACACTGAACACCAGGGGAACCTAGGGGAAAGGAATAGAAGAGATACTAATAGTAGTTGTAAGGTTCACAGCATGGAGGTAGTTGAGCTACCACAGAGTCCCAACGTGCTGGGGTTGAGATCAGCCAAGCCAAGTCCCCTGCCCCAGCAGGGCACCCCCAGCAGCTTGCCCAGCAGCAGTGCCCAGGGAGAGGTTGGCAGCTCTCCACACAAGGAGACTCCACAACCTCTCTGGGCTGCCTGCTCCAGGCCTTCAACACCCTCACACCAAACAACTTTCCCTTTCTCTTCAGATGCAACCTCCTGGGTACCAGTCTGTGCCCATTGCCCCTTGGCCTGGCATTGGGCACCACTGAGCAGAGTCTGGTCCCAGCCTCTTGCCCTGGCACTGAGCACCACTGAGCAGAGTCTGGCCGCAGCTTCTTGCCCCCAGCAGCTCCTTTAGCTCCTGCTGAGCACTCCTGCAGGCTCTCAGCCCCAGGGCTCTCAGCCTTTGCTCCTGCCAGAGCTGCTCCAGGCCCCTTAGCATCTTCCCAGCCTGCCCTGGACTCTCTGCAGCACTTCCCTGGCCCTCTGCAACTGGGAAGCCCAGAATTGGACCTTGGACTTCAGATGTGCTGTGACTAGAGCAGAGTAGATGGGGATGAGAACTTCTTCCACCCTGCTGGCCCATGCTCCCCAGCAGACCATTTGCCTCCTTGGCCACCAGGGCATTTTACTACCTCCTGGGCAGGCTAACCCCCAACCTGTACTGCTGCACGAGGGTACCCCACTGGAAAAGGGTTTGGGTTATGAACAAGGCAGGGCTGTGACACAGCTGCAGACTCCACACAACACAGCAGCCAGCTGAGCACACCTGACTGGCATGCAAGTCCCTGCCAAGCTTCTTCAAGCTCAACTCAAAGCTTTATCTCTGCTAAGAAAGGGTTGGTAGAAACCAGGGCATGATTCACCTTATTTTTCAAGGTGCATTAAGCAAACTGGGCAAGGTGGTGCCCAGGGCAGAACATGTAAAACCTGCAACAAGCTGTTACTCCTCTGGTGCCACCCACACAGGACTCTGTGTCCCCCCCAGAGGTGTTGCAAATACACCCTGCAAACACATTCTCCAGCAATGAAATCAGTTTGGGCCAGACCTGGGTGCAGATTGGGAGGTTTGCACCACATAAAATACTCTGCACACAGCTTGCATCAGTGGGTCTTAGAAGGTCTGCCTCAGCTGCCTGCTCAGCCCTGCTGAGGAAGGACTGGGATGGGGAGTAAAAAGGGAAGGAGGCTCAAAGCTGTGTCCTTGTTCTGTCCTAGGCAGGAAGAAAAGAAAAAAAAGTCCTTTTTGGGGTTGTTTTTTTAGACTTAGAATTAGGCCAAGGCCAAAGGGATGAGGTTCAACAAGGCCAATGGCTGGGTCCTGCCCTTGGCTCACACCAACCCCAGGAAGGCTCCAGGATGGGGCAGAGAGGCTGGAAAGTGCCCAGTGGAAAAGGCCCTGGGGGTGCTGGTTGGCAGCAGCTGGAGATGAGCCAGGGGGTGCCCAGGTGGGCAAGGAGGCACCAGCAGCCTGGCCTGGAGCAGCAATGGTGTGGGAAGCAGGATCAGAGCAGGGATGGTCCCCCTGGGCTGGGCACTGGAGAGGACACAGCTTGAGTGCTGGGGTCAGTTTTGGGTCCCTCCCTCCAAGAATGACAGAGAGGAGCTGAAGCAGGTCCAGAGAAGGGCAAGAAAGGTGGGGAAGTACTGAGTACTGTGTTCAGTTCTGGGCCCCCCAGTTTAGAAGGCACATCGAGATGATTGAGCATATCCAGAGAAGGGCAACGAGGCTGGGGAGAGGCCTCGAGCACAGCCCTACGAGGAGAGGCTGAGGGAGCTGGGATTGGTTAGCCTGGAGAAGAGGAGGCTCAGGGCAGACCTCATTGCTGTCTACAGCTACCTGAGGGGTGGTTGTGGCCAGGAGGAGGTTGCTCTCTTCTCTCAGGCAGCCAGCACCAGAACAAGAGGACACAGCCTCAAGCTGTGCCAGGGGAAATTTAGGCTTGAGGTGAGGAGAAAGTTCTTCACTGAGAGAGTCATTGGCTACTGGAATGGGCTGCCCAGGGAGGTGGTGGAGTCGCCGTCCCTGGAGCTGTTCAAGGCAGGATTGGACGTGGCACTTGGTGCCATGGTCTAGCCTTGAGCTCTGTGGTAACGGCTTGGACTTGATGATCTGTGAGGTCTCTTCCAACCTTGGTGATACTGTGAGACTGTGAAAGAATCTGGAGAAGAGGGCTGGGGAGGAGCAGCTGAGGGAGCTGGGGAGAAGGAGGCTAAGGGGAGACCTCCTGACTCTCTACAGCTGCCTGAAAGGAGGTTGGAGAGAGAGCCCTGAGGCTGAGCACCTGCAGAAGAGCAGCCCCAGAGGGCATCTGAGCAGTGCTCAGCAAGAGCTAAAGGATGGGGGGCAGGAAGCTGAGGCCACTCTCTGCTCAGTGGTGCCCAGTGCCAGGCCAAGGGGCAGTGAGCACAAAGTGGACCCCAGGAGGTTCTATCTGAATAGGAAGAGAAAGTTGTTTGTTGTGAGGGTGTAGGAGGCCTGGAGCAGGCTGCCCAGAGAGGCTGTGGAGTCTCCTTGTGTGCAGAGCTGCCAACCCCCCTGGGCACTGTGCTGCGGGGCAAGCTGCTGGGGGTGCCCTGCTGGGGCAGGGGGCTTGGCCTGGCTGCTCTCCAGAGGTCATTTCTCAGCCCTGCCATGCTGAGACTCTGTGAAACTCCTCAGGAAACGTCTCCATTACCTTCCCATGCCACACAGATGTCAGAATGCTCAGCACAGATGGGCACAGCAACAAAGCTGAGCTGTGGAGGTGTGAAAGCTGTGGGTGATTGCCTCAGGCACTAATTACCCTGAGGCCTGGCCAAAGCCTTTGGCTCATTACACACTCTGCTAAATAGCTTGAATTCCTCTAATTAGTATGAGGACCAAATTGACCACAACTCCACCTCAGAACTGAGCCAAATCCATCTTTAAGGACCTTGAAACCCTGGAATTTGACCTTTGGGAGCCATAGTGACTTTATTTGTTCAAATGCTTTGCCCTGGACAGACTTGCCAATAAATACTTGAAAATCTTGTTTCAAGCCCATGGCTGCTCCAACCCATTCCCAACCCTGCACAAAGCCAGGAGCCCAGAGGCAAAGTTATCAACGTTCAGCTCCTGAAACTTTGCTCCTTAAATACAGAGTCACAGAATTGTTTGGGTTGGAAAAGCTCTCCTAGAGTCCAATCATCCACCTAACACCACCACAGGCATTAGACCACATCCCCAAGCACCACAGGGTTCAGTTTTGGGCCTGTGCATGAAGGAATTGGAGGAGTTGGAGCAGGTCCAGAGAAGGGTAACAAAGCTGGGGAAGGGTCTGGAGAGAACAGGGCTGGGGAGGAGCAGCTGAGGGAGCTGGGGTTATGTAGCCTGCAGAAAAGGAGCTTGAAAGGAGATCTCATTGCTCTCTACAACTCCCTGAGAGGAGGCTGGAGCCAGGTGGGGGTTAGGCTCTTCTGCCAAGGAACAAGGGACAGGACAAGAGGAAATGGCCTCAGGTTGCCCCAGGGGAGGTTTGGATTGGACATCAGAAGAAACTTCTTCACTGAAACGGTTCTCAAAGCCTGGCCCGAGTCCGCCCAGGGAGGTGGTTGAATCCCCACCCCTGGAGGTGTTTCAAAGCCACAGAGGTGTGGTGCTGAGGGCCAGGGATCAGCCCCAGCCTTGGCAGAGTCAGAGAATGGTTGGAGTGGATGATCCAAAAGGCCTTTTCCAACCAAAACAATTCTGTGATTCTAAGACATCCAAAACTCAGGAAGCACAACAAAAACACTTCCTCTGGTAAATGGGAGGCAGAGGGAAGAAAACTGGCAGGAGCCCAGGAGAACCAAGCTCCCCTCTGAGCTCATCCACAGCTCTGTGCTGGTACAAAACGGGAAGATGATCACTTCAGTGACCTCAGCTTCCAGTCCCTGCCTAGGTCAGCAACCCCTTTGTTGCCTACATAAAGCACCAGTGGAGGATGTGCGATGGAAAATCCATCACTCCTCTTACAGCAGCCCTGCAGGACCTGAAGGGGCTACAGGAGAGCTGGAGAGGGATTTCTGACTAGGGCTGGGAGTGACAGGATGAGGGACAATGGCTTTGAGCTGGGAGAGGGGAGATGAGGAAGAAATAGTGGAGAGTGAGGGTGGGGAGACACTGGCACAGGTTGCCCAGGGAGGTTGTGGAGCACAGAAGCATAAAATGGGATCTTTGACCACATTCTGTGCTCCACAACCTCCCTGGGGGTGTTCAAGGCCAGGCTGGATGAGGCCTTGAGCAACCTGGGCTGGGTTGAGGTGCCCAAGGCAGCAGGTTGGAACTGGATGATCTTCAGGGTCCCTTCCACCCCAAACCACTCTGTGACACGAGAGGCTCAAAACACCCAAGGGCCCAACTCTGCTCCTGGCTCTTCCAGAAAAGCTCTTTGCCCATTTCTGCCCACAGCTAGGGGCCAGCTGCTGCAGGAGCACAGAGAACTAACCAGGCAGAAAAGATGAATCTCAACTGCAGGGAGAATTGGCTGAAAGAAAATACCTTGGGGGAAGAAAGTTTTCTCTTTCAACAGCTTTCCTTACATTGCTGTGTCAGCTGAATGACCTTTTCCCACCCAACAGCAGAACCATTCTGTAAGTTGAGTAAGACAGAAGGAAATAAAGGTGTTTTTTTTTTTTCTCCCAAGGCCAAAAGGCAAAGAAGGTAACCAAGGATAAGGAAAATAAAGATTAGATTGGAAAACCTCAAGAGTTTGGCAGATGTGTAGGTGAAAAGCTGAGCTACCAACAGCTCTGCTCTCAGCTTGCCTGCTGCACCCTGCTGCAGGAACTTTTCCAGCCAGAGACTCTGCTTCTTAGAGAAATCTTAGGATGAGGAGAGGCTGTTGGACTGGTTTCTACTGGAGTCATAGAAGGGTTTGGGTTGGAAGGGACCTCCAAAAGTCATCCAATCCAACCCCACCCTGAGCTCAGCAGGGACATCCTCCACTAGATTAGGTTGCTCAGAGCCTTGCTGAGCCTGATCTGGGCTATCTCTGGAATCGAGGCCTCAAACCAGCTCCCTGGGCAACCTGTTGCAGTGTTCCAGCACCCTCCTGGTGCAGAAACTGCTCCTCACATCCAGTCTAAATCTGCTCTGTTCTCATTTCAAGCCACTGCCCTTGTCCTGTCACTGCAGGCCTTTGGAAACAGTCCCTCTGCAGCCTGCTTGTAACCCCTTCAGGCACTCGAAGGTTGCTCTGAGGTTTCCCTGGAGCCTTCTCTACTCCAGGCTGAACAACCCCAGCTCCTTCAGCCTGCCCTATAGGGGAGGTTCTCCAGCCCTCTGATCATCTTGATGCTCACTTTTGGACCCTCTCCAGCAGCTCCAAGTCTTTTTTGTGCTGGGGGCACCAGACAGGGATGCAGTGTTGCAAGTGGGACCTCAGCAGAGCAGAGCAAAGTGGCAGAATCACCCCTTCAAGTACTCCCCCCCAGGACACTCACATCTCAGCAACTGGAAACAAAACCCAAATCTCACCTGCACCCAAAAGTTGTTTGTAACAATGTAGTGATGCCCACACAGAAGAAAATGGTCCCAATCAACTGGCTGGTGGCCCACTGGTCAAACCCAACACACATGGCATCGGCCAGCAAGAAGGGCACCGCGATGGTGCCACTGAAGCAGGTCAGGTAATGCTGTGGAGAGAAGCAGCCTGGTTAGTGCTGCAGGCAGTGCTGGCATGGAGAGCACTTCCAGGCCCCTTTGCTTTTGCAGTTGGTGTTTAATCATAGAATGGCTTAGGTTAGAAGGGACCTCAAAGCTCAGCCAGTTCCAACCCCTCTGTCATAGGCAGAGACACCTCCCACGAGAACAGGCGGCTCAAGGCCTCATCCAAGCTGGTCCTGAACACCTCCCTGGGAAACCTGTCCCAGAGTCTCCTCCACCCTCACTCTCAAGAATTCCTTCCTCATCTCCACTCTCAATCTCCCTTCTCTCAACTCAAACCCATTTTTCCTCATCCTGGCATCCCAACCCTCCCTGGGCAACCTTTGCCAGGGTCTCACCACCCTCACTGGAAAAAACTTCTTCCTAACATCCAGTTTCAATCTTCCCTTTGCCAGTTTAAACCCATTGCCCCTTGTCCTGTCATTCCAAGACCTTGTCAATAGTCCCTCCCCAGCCTTCCTGTACCCCACTTCAGATCCTGGAATCCCACTCCAAGGTCTCCTCAAAGCCTTCTCTTCTCCAGGCTGCAGAGCCCCAATTCTCTCAGCCTGTCCTCACAGCAGAGCTGCTGCAGCCCTCTGAGCACCTTCATGGCCTTCTCTGGACTCACTCCAACAGTTCCATGTCCTTCTTGTGGTGGGGGCTCCAGAAGTGTTGAACTACCTCCCCCCCAAGACCCTCCCTTCCTGGTCCTTCCACCCTGAGCTATCACTAACCTGTTGCTAGTGAGCACTACCTCCATGGGATCAAGCAAGTTATTTACACTGCTCCTGAGGAGGAGGTGCCCAAGCAAGGGAGCTGGGAACAGCTTTAACTCAGACAAAACACAAATCCATTCATGCCCAACCATGTGAAAAACCATCCCTGAGCAAATGAACCCAGAGGACACAGAGCTGAGAGGTAAACAAAGCTCCCAGAAACCAGAAAGCTTTCACTGGCCTTCAGTCCACATCCACACAGAGCAAACAAACAAGAACCACCATGGTGATGGATTCACTGAATGCTTTGGGATGGAAGAGACCCTAAAGATCAGCCAGTTCCAGCCCCTTGTCATGGGCAGGGACATCTCCCACTACCACAAGGTGCTCAAGGCCTCATTCAGCCTGGCCTTGAACATCTCCAGGGAGGTTGTGGAGCAGAGAAGCACAGAATGTGATCTTTGATCACATTCTGTGCTTCTCTGCTCCACATCCTCCCTGAGCAACCTGTGCCAGAGTCTCCTCCACCCTCACTTTTGAGAATTCCTTCCTCATCTCCACTCCCAATCTCCCCTCTCCCAGCTCAAAGCCATTTTCCCTCCTCCAGGCATTCACAACCTCCCTGGGCAACCTGTGCCAGTGTCTCCCCACCCTCACTGTAAAGAATCTCTCCCTCATCTCCATTCTCAATTTCCCTTCTTCCAGCTCAAAGCTATTGTCCCCTGTCCTGTCACTCCCAGCCCTTGCCACAAGACCCTCCCCAGCTCTCAGGCACCAGAAAGCTGCTCTAAGGTCTCCCTGGAGCCTTCTCTACTCCATGCTCAAGTGAAAACATCATCACTACTGAACTGTCTGTCCTGGGGGAAAGGCAAAGGAGGGGAAAAAGGCTGTTTTGGAATGCATTTGTTTGGAGATCTCCACATACTTCAGAGATGTGAGTGGCATGCTCAGCATTCCTGAGGGACAGGCTTCCTGCCACCAGAGAGAAAAAGGAGCTGAAAGAAGCTGTTCTGCTTCCCATGAGTGAGTGGCTAAGCTGGAGGTAGGGTTCAGCTCCCCACAGAACCCCAGCATGGTGGGGTTGGAAGGGACCTTTGGAGATCAGCCAGGTTGGAAGAGGCCTTGAGCAACCTGACCTAGTGGAAGATGTCCCTGCCCATGGCAGAAGGGTGCAGCTGGTTGAGCTTCAGGGTCCCTTCCAACCCAACCCATTCTATGAAGTTCTGCACAGTGAGGGTGCTGAGACACTGGAACAGGCTGCCCAGGTTGGAGGTTGAAGCCCCATTCCTGGAGACATTCAAGATCAGACCTGCTGTGGTCCTGGGCAGCCTGTTCTAGTTGGAGGTGTCCCTGCTGCCTGCAGTGGGGCTGGCCAAGATGACCTTGGAGGGTGCCTTCCATCCCAGTGCCATCTGTGTGCACCACTACCAACAGAGCAATCTCTGTAATGAGCTTCAGAAGAAACTCTCTGAACACTTCCATCACCTGAGGGTGTGTGGACATCAAAATGCTCACCTGGAGAGGTGTCAGGAACTGCATGGAAAAGTCTGAACAAGGTTTAGAAAGGGCAACAAGAGCTCTGCTTGGAAACCTACCTGTAAGCCCAAAAAGATGCAGAGGTACCAAGGAGGGACATCTTCAATGGTGTAAATCATATCAGTTCTTTGGGCATCCAAACTGCCACTGCTGTCCAGGGTCTCTGCCAGGGAGCTCTGTTGGGATAGGGAGGGCAGAAAGGTAAGGAGGGTAAAAAAAGCTGGGAAGGACACAGCCAGCAACAGCAGATTGCTGTTAGAAGGTTGCCCTTCTCTGGACCTGCTCAGTACACAAAACTCTGCACAGCACTCAAGGTGTGACCTCCCCAGTGGCCAGTTCAGTTGGACAATCCCTGCCCTGCTCCTGCTGCCCACAGCATTGCTGCTCCAAGCCAGGCTGCTGGTGCCCTTCTTGGCCACCTGGGCACTCCCTGGCTCATCTCCAGCTGCTGCCAACCAGCACTCCCAGAGCCTTTCCCACTGGGCACTTTCCAGTTCCTCTGCCTCTAGCTTGGACCCTTCCTGGGGTGGTTGTGAGCCAAGGGCAAGACCCAGCCCTTGGCATTGTTGAACCTCATCTCTTTGGTCTCAGTCCATCCAGCCAGCCTGGCCAGGTCCCTTTGCAGAGCCTCTGAGCCTCCAGCAGCTCAACACAGCCACCCAGCTTGGTGTCAGCTGCAAAGTGACTGAGGATGCCCTCAGTTCCCTCTTTCAAATCATTGGTAAAGAGAACTACAATGCTGATTTGTTCAATGGTTACCTCTGATGACAAACTGCCACCACCAAACATTCTCCTCTGGAAGCCATTCCCTGCTTCCTTCCTCCAACAACTCTTTGTTTATGACCTAAACAATCTGACAGCCAGAAAGTGTCCCAAGAAATGAGGTTATCAAGACAGAACTATTAAGAAAAATAACAAAGAGGAAAAAGAAGGCAAAAAAGGAAGAATGGGACCTAAGTGGAAGAGTCAGCACTGGCTGTAGTCCAGGCAGAATGGTTGCCCTTGCATAAGAGACCAAAATGAGAGGCAAGGAAGTTCCTCACAGTAACTGCTTCATCCTAACTCAATTCCAACCCTGGTTAACCTTCTTCAACCACAACAGTTACTGGTTTGCTTTCACTCCAGACTAAAGCAATCAAGACCAATGCTAATCCTGACAGCTGAGCACAGCCCCAGCCAAGTGGCTTCCCCTCAAGACCTGCAGCCAGCCCACATTCTGCTCTCCCATCTGCTCCAGTTTGCAAGGAGATGACAGAGAGCTGACCACAAACAGCCACAACTCCAAACCCCTGCAGATTTCAGAGACTCACAGAAGTGACCTCAAAGGCATCATCCAGCCTGGCCTTGAAGATCTCCAGGGAGGTTGTGGAGCACAGAAGCACAGAATGGGATCTTTGATCCCATTCTGTGCTTCTGTGCTCCACAACCTCCCTGGGAAACCTGTGCCAGTGTTTCCCCATCCTCAACCTGTGTCAGTGTCTACCCAGCCTCACTCTCAACATTTTCTTCCTCTTCTCCATTCTAGAGAATTCCCTCTCAAACAAGACTCAGCTCAGGCAAATTCCCTCTCAAACAAGACTCAGCTCAGCCAAATTCCCTCTCAAACAAGACTCAGCTCAGCCAAATTCCCTCTCAAACAAGACTCAGCTCAGCCAAATTCCCTCTCAAACAAGACTCAGCTCAGCCAAATTCCCTCTCAAACAAGACTCAGCTCAGCCACCTTCCCTTCACCACTAAGTGGACTCATTTTGTTCAAACTCTCTGGTTTCCAAATGCCTGTGAGAACAAAAAGACAATGCTCAACCTCCAAATTCCAACAATAAAATCAAGGAGGAAGTATCAGATTTTAGACTTTCAGCTCAACTAACCAAAAAATATCCTTATGTAAGGAGTGCTCTGCCCTAATCCCCTCCAGAACATCACAAACTCCTCTGGAGAAGCCTGACACAAAGAGCAGGAATTCTGCCAGACTCCTGACTTTGCCTCAAATGCTTTTCACTTCTTCAAAACTCACAACAGGTATCATGAGTTATGCTTAGATAATCTTAAAGGAGGCTCCAGGCAGACCTCAGAGCAGCCTTCCAGTTTCTGAAGGGGCTCCAGGAGAGCTGGGGAGGGACTTCTGATGAGGGCTGGGAGTGACAGGAGAGGGATAATGGCTTTGAGATGGAAGAGAGGAGATTGAGAGTGGAGATGAGGAAGAAATTCTTGAGTGAGGCTTGAGGATGAAGAGATTGAGAGCAGCCCTACAAAACAAAGGACTTTGGAAGGTCAGCATCAGTCACTTGACAGGAAGAATAAAAATCAAGAACTGAAAACCAGTCAGAAAGACCTTCTTGGGAAAACCATGCAGAAGGTCACTGGAAATGAAGAAATCTACAAATTGCATCTTCTGATTTTTGGTGCCAGGTCAAAGTCTGCATCAACAGCTCCCAGGCTCTGCTGAGTCACTCCTCATGTTCTGCAACCAAGATGTGTGAGCAGTCATGAGGAGAGAAATCCCCCAGGCCCCATCTGCAAGTCAGCAAGTTTGACCAGAGACTTCCCCTCTGTGCTCAACACTGCTCAGGCCACACCTTGAGTGCTGTGTCCAGGTCTGGGCTCCTCAATCCAGGAGAGATGCTGAGGTGCTGGAAGGTGCCCAGAGAAGGGCAGCAAGGCTGGGGAGGGGTCTGGAGCACAGCCCTGTGAGGAGAGGCTGAGGGAGCTGGGGGTGTGCAGCCTGCAGCAGAGGAGGCTCAGGGCAGAGCTCATTGCTGTCTGCAGCTCCCTGCAGGGAGGCTGTAGCCAGCTGGGGTTGGGCTCTGCTGTCAGGCAGCCAGGGCCAGAACAAGAGGACACAGTCCCAAGTTGTGCCAGGGCAGGTTGAGGCTGGATGTTAGGAGGAAGTTGTTGGCAGAGAGAGTGATTGGCATTGGAATGGGCTGCCCAGGGAGGTGGTGGAGTGGCTGTGCCTGGAGGTGTAGATCCAAGCCTGGCTGAGGCACTTAGTGCCATGGTCTGGTTGATTGGCCAGGGCTGGGTGCTAGGTTGGGCTGGATGAGCTTGGAGCTCTCTTCCAGCCTGCTTGATTCTATGATTCTATGAACTGGAGTGGGTAAAGAAGAAGTGGAAGAGGCAGGGTGGGTCCTCACCCCAAGAGAAGCCATCACCTACCTTCTCTGCTATGCCATTCTCTGTGGTGTAGATGGCCATCAGCTCTGTGTCCTCTGTGTCCTGATCACCACTGGAGGTTGCTCCACCATTTATCACCACCTGAGCAATAAAACAAAAAGAACTCCCACAAGGTCTTAAAATAACCACTGGCCCTGGGCTCACACCCCCCTGGCACTCAGTTTGCTCCCTTGGAACTTGGCTTTTTGTCAGATGCATCACAGGCTTGGTGAGGAACCATTTCTGTAACAGCATTGTCTTTTGGCTTGGTTCTTGGGAGACCAGCCCCAGTCTGGCTCCAGCCTCCATTTAGGGTGTTGCAGAGAGCCAAAAGGTCTCCCCTCAGCCTTCTTTTCTCCAGGGTAAACACCCCCAGCTCCCTCAGCTGCTCCTCCCCAGCCCTGTTCTCCAGACCCTTCACCAGGTTCACCACTCTACTTTGGATATGCTCCAGCACTACACTTGCTCTTGCTGCAGGTGGAGCTCAACAACTTAGGCTCATGCTGAGAACAGAAGGAGACCTGAGGGCTGGGGACAGGATTTCATTCCACCCCCACTGGCTTTGCTTACAGGTAACCAAGTGGCAGAAGAGGTTTTACTGCCTGCTTGTGGCAATCAAGGATTTGTACAATGCAAGCAGAACTCAACATCCTTGAGTGCTTCTGCCAGGCAGCCCCTGGAGCTGTTACTTACAGGGAGGGTGAAGAAGGTTGGATGCTTGGATTCCTCCTCGTATTTGCCCTCCGCCGAGCCTCCTGCCTCCACCGACTTGGAAGTGGTGTTCTTCCCAATCCCCATCGTTTCCAGGACGTCAAGGACTTGCATGCAGCACCCAGGAGGATGTTTCTGGGCTGCCAAACCAAGCACTACAGACAGTTCCTGATTTCAAGGGCAGCAGCTCCAGGAATCACAGAAGGGCTCAGCAATCCAGCTGGGACATGAGGGCTGCTTCTTTACGTAGCGTTGGCATGAAGGGACCCAGAAGGGAGGAGAGAAATGAGTGTTGGCTTCATCAGCCCCAAGATGTTTGTACAAGCACACCTCCTGGGGTCCCTTTCACACAGAATGTCAGGGGCTGGAAGAGACTTCCAAAGCTCATCCAGTCCAACTCCCTTGCCAGAGCAGAATCACCCACAGCAGATCACACAGGAACAAAGCCAGGCAGGGTTTGAATATCTCCAGAGAAAGAGACTCCACAACCCCCCTGGGCAGCCTATTCCAGGGTTCTGGCACCCTCACAGGGAAAAAAAATCCTCCTCATGTTTAAATTAAGCTTCCTGTGCCTCAGCTTCCACCCATTGCTCCTTGGCCTGGCATCAGGCACCACCCAGCAGAGCCTGGCTCCAGCCTCCTGGCACTTTACATACTTAGAACCATTGCTGAGGTCACCTCTCAGGCTCCTCTTCTCCAAGCCCCAGCTCCCTCAAGCTCTCCTCATAAGACTCATGACTCTGTTTAGTCTGAAGAAGAGAAGGCTGAGGTGGGGACCTGACCTACAAATACCTGAGGGGTGGGTGTCAGAATGAAGGGGTCAGGCCCTTCTTTATGGTGGTGCTCAGTGATAGGACAAGGAACAACAGACACAAGCTACAACCCAAGAGGCTCCACCTCAACATAAGGTGTGAGGGTGCTGGAGGCCTGGAGCAGGCTGCCCAGAGAGGCTGTGGAGTCTCCTTCTCTGGAGACTTCCCAAACCCAGCTGGATGTGTTCCTGTATGACTTGCCCTGAGTGCCCCTGCAGGGGGGTTGAACTGGATGACCTCCAGAGGTTCCTTCCAACCCCTACCACTCTGTGATTCTGTGAACATCATAATTAAACTGTCACCTTAATTGGATTCTAATCTCCTTAGCATATGCAACAAGCTGAGCTCTCAGGGTTCTTCAGCCACCTACAAAAGCCCAAAAGGCCCTGGGCTGAATTTGGCACAGATCCTTACCTGGAGTGCTGTGACAGCTGCTTAGCAGGTGCCACCCCTACAGCTTGCTCCTGGGAGCTCTCTCATCCTGTGCTCCTGCTTCCTGGCCAACTCCTTCCACAGCCACACCTGTTTGCTGTTCTTAGGAGTGCTCCCTTGTACAGCAGTGCAAGGTTAACAAATATAGGTCAGGTCCTCAAATGCTGTGAGTGAGGTGAAGAAGAGAGGACCTTAGGTAGTGCTTAATTGGTTAATGCCGTTTGACACTTCCACTGCCACAGAATCACTGAATCCTCCTGGTTGTGAAAGACCTTTATAAGGTCACTGAGTGCAACCATTCTCTAACCCTACCAAGCCTGGTGCTAAGCCATGTCCTTCAGCACCACATCTCTGTGGCTTTGAAACACCTCCAGGGATGAAGCATCCACAATCTTTCCAGGCAGCTTGTTCCAGTGTGTCACCACTCTCACTGCAGGGGTGCTGGGCAAGATGAGCTTTGAGGTCCTTTCCAGTCTGTGAATATGGAAAATTAGGCAGTGCCATGTCTCCAGGAGTCACAGATTTCCTCCTCCCCTCACAAGAGCAAAAGTCCAGACACCAACAGTAGCTCCAGGTTAGCTTCTCTGCTTTGGAGCCTGCACA
Source organism: Tricholaema leucomelas (assembly GCA_013400475.1). NCBI lineage: Eukaryota > Metazoa > Chordata > Aves > Piciformes > Lybiidae > Tricholaema lacrymosa > Tricholaema leucomelas. The sequence continues at coordinate 143,471 of WAAF01009438.1, read as the reverse complement.
GAGGCATCTCGTGATGCCCACTCAAACAGCTACAGCAACAACCATCAGTGGTTGGACTTGATCATCAACCATCAGTGGTTGGACTTGATCATCTTAGAGGTCTTTTCCAACCAAAAAGAGGAGAGGGAATGGATTGAAGCTTGAGGAGGGCAGACTGAAGATTAGGAAGGAACAGCCCATCCCTGGAGGTGTTCCCAAGAAGCAGAGAGGTGGTGCTGAGGACCACGGCTTAGCTTGGCAGAGTAACAGAAGGCTTGGACTGGATGAGCTTTTCTAACCAAAACAACTTCCAGCCCATGACAACAAAGAAGCAATCCCACATCAAGAAGCAAAACCACCTAATGTGGCATTTGGAGGAGGTTTGTGCACCCAGGGACACACACTCCAACCCCACACACAGGTGGCAGCGGAGGGCAGGGAGCCCGCAGTGAAATTTCCAAACTCTCCTGGCTTCTACTAAGCAGTGAAACTTGCACTCAGTGGCACTGGAGACAAGCAGAGATGTGCAGGAGACCTTTTTCTTCTGCCATCAGAAGTGTCAAACTGAACCAGAGACCTTTAGGGAGCAGCAGCTGAGGTTATCTGAGGGATAGGATTCCTTATTAGACCTGATCCCACCAAGCGAGCAGAGCTAAATGAGATGACTTAGATGTTTTATAGCCTTCTGTAACAAATCTGACTGCTCAGATGATGAAAACTCCTGTAAAGAGAGATAAAAATCACTCCCCAGCAGCTGGGGCCATAGAGTACAATGGATTATCTGCTGCCCTGGATCAAATGGAAAGGCCAAGAGTGAAATTACCACCACACCACTGATGAACATTCACATTTGTACACCAAATCACCTCCACTGCTCAGAGAGGATTGGCCCTGAGACACTGAAAGCTGTCAGGGGTTTACAGTGCTTGAGATAAGATTAGGGGTTAGACAAGCAGCAAGGTCACAGGAGAAAACCCTTGTCCTGGAAGGCCTATTACATCTCCTGCCTTGCCCCACCCTTCTGCTGATGGGGGAAGCAAGGGCGAGAGGAAAACAAAGGCTTGGGGCATTATGTGCCCTCCCAAAGTGATAAACAGGTACCCACAGGGGTTTAGGCACTTGTTGGTGCCTTGCCCAAATAAGGGTGAGCAATCCCTGGGGTCACTTAAATAAGGTCAGTTTGGCAAATGCCATCTGATTGGTGAATCTCTGTGGCCAAAGGAGCCTTTACAGTCGGGCAAGTAATAGAAACTGAACTAAGTTGCAAGCAGTTGAGCTGCTTCTGCCTTGCTGCTCTTAGACAATGTGTTCTGCTCTGCCTTGTGTTTCAGATCAGCTCAGCCTTGATGTTTTGGGGAAACTGAAGTGCCTCAAGTTTCCCAGGAGAAGGCATTAAGTGCCTCACTTAAGTGCCTCAAGAAGTGCCACCGCCATGGTGCCCTCTGCACATCTGCAAGAGATCTGCCTGCATCTCTGCCAACCTCTGTGCCAAGAGGAACCAGGATCAGGTCAGAGATCCTCTGCCTCTTCCCCAGCACTCTGGGAAGATCTGGAAGCCTCTCAATGGCCAAACAGTTTCACCACTGCCACAAAGGAGCCTGGGACCAGCCTGACATTTCTACTTCCCCGCAGTGGGTAGCACAGGCTGTCCCATGGGCTCCAGGCTACCTATTCATAAGTGAGGCAAAGCCACTTTGTGCCTAAACTTTTCCAAATGTTCTGATTCTCCTCAATGAATGAATTGCCCAGAAGATTTTTTTTTTCCCAACCCAATTAGAAACAACCCTCCTGAAAGGGGAAAGGCCTCTCTGAGTCCTCAGCACACTCAGAATCACTGAGTGGGTTGGGTTGGAAGGGACCTCAAAGGTCATCCAGTTCCAACCCCCCTGCCACGGGCAGGGACACCTCCCTCTATATCAGGGTTTCATCCAACCTGGCCTTGAACACCTCCAGGAAGAGGGCATCCATAGCCTCCCTGGGCAACCTGTGCCAGTGTCTCCCCACCCTCACTCTGAAGAATTCCTTCCTAATCTCCAGCCTCAATCTATGCCCAAACTTGCAACGTTTAGGTTTTAAAGCCCAAGAGTTGAAGGGCACTTTAAGAAGTTTCAGTCCTGAGTTGGCTTCTGCCCTCACTTCAAAGCAGGTCTTCAAAGCACAACCAACCTCTGCTTTGGAGGCTCTAATGAATTTCTAAGCAGTTGGTATTTTGAGTGCCATCCAGAACAGCTCCTTAACGACTGACCAAGGTTGGGGCATGTCTGCACAGAGCCAGGCTGGGGAGTCCTGCCCAGCTCAAACCTTGCCCTGATGGAAAAGCACATTAGCTAAAGCTCATTAACCTCCTGGCTGAAGGAGCTTGTTCAGAAGGGGACCTACAGCCAGCTGAATGAGCTGGGGAACAAAGCATCTCACAGCTTTCAAAACCTACATTTGGTTACTCCAATTACTGAAGAGAAAAGAAACTTCTTTGGGCTTCAACTCTAAACAAAACCACCTGAGGTGGGAGCATTGCCAGTAAGGACAGAAACACTGAGGGGGGTATGACTTAAAGGTCATTCAGTTTCAATCCCCCTGCCATGGACAGGGACACTTCCATAGGACCAGGCTGCTCAAGGCCTCATTCAGCCTGGCCTTGAATGTTACCATGCTTAGAACCCCCAGAGCTTCCCTAGGCAACCTGGTGCAGGCAGTGCCTCACCACCCTCCTGGGGAAGAATTTCTTCCCAGTGTCCAGTCTCAATCCAGCTTCTTCCAATTGGAAGCCATCACCTTCATCCTGGCAATCCCAGACCTTGTCCAAAAATCCCTCCCCAGTTCCCTTGAAGCCCCTTTAGGTACTGGAAGGCTGCTCTAATGTCTCCCTGGAGCCTTCTCTTCTCCAGGCTGAACATCCCCAACTCTCCCAGCCTGTCCTCACAGCAGAGGTTCTCCAGCACTCTGATCATCTTTGTAGCCTCCTCTGAACCCACTCCAACAATTCCATGTCCCTCCATATGTCCTTCCTGTTGATGGGATCTGCTGTGTGTGGTATGCACATCCTGCACAGAAATTGGGCAAAGCTGGTGCCTATGGGAACAACAAAATGAAAGGGATTGAGGGAAGGCTGAGCAAGGAACAGCTTGACCGAGGATGGGTTTGACAAAAGCCACTTCAGCACGACCTGTACTGGTCAGATTTAATGTCTTTGGTGGCATGGGCAGAGGCATTGAGACTCTCACATGCATGCTTGGCACCACTCCAATGTGTGCTGTGTCTCCATGGAAGGAGACTCCTCAGCCTCTCTGGGCAGCCAGGGCTCCAGCACCCTCACACTAAAGAAGTTTCTCCTCATGTTGAGGTGGAACCTCCTGGGTTCCAGCTTGTGCCCATTATTCCTTGTCCTGTCACTGGGCACCACCAAACAGAGCCTGGCACCTTTATCAGATATTTATAGCCACTGATCAGATCCCCTCTCAGCCTTCTCTTCTCCACACTAACCAGCCCCAGGGCTCTCAGCCTTTCTCCACAGCAGAGATCTTCCAGTCCCTTCGTCATCCTCACAGCCTCCACTGGACTCTCTCTGGCAGATTCCTGTCTCTCTTCAACTGGGGAGCTCCAAACTGGACACAGAATTGCAGCTGTGGTCTCACCAGGGCAGAGCAGAGCTGAGGGGGAGAAGAACCTTCCTAGCCCAGCCAGGTGCCCTTTCCTTGATGCAGCCCAAGACCCCACTGGCCCTCTTGGCCACAGGGCCTCTTATCTTGGTTTCTACCAGGAGCCAGCCCTCGCAGCCTCCAGGAATACCCCAAGCACTCAGCTCCCTCCCTGTTACTCTGGATGTTAACAGACCCTTCATGAATCTCCCTCCCAGCACTCCAGAAGCAACCCGAGCAGACTGCTGCTTTCCCTTGCTTTCTTTGTACTTCTCTTTGGCACTTAGATAAAAGCTACATTTCCCCCCCGCTCCCTGCCTCAAGACCTTAATCACCTTAAAATGAAGGTGAAGTTAAGAGCCTCAGCTAGGAAAAAATTCATTTATTAAGCAAATCAGGGGAATGTGCCAACTGCTTCAGCTCTGAATACGAAGCTTCTTTCCAAAGGCTTAGGGATTCCTACATCTACTCCTGAAAGTGATACCTGCTCCCTGCTGAAAGAGAACAATTTAGTCCAGTTCAGCAATACAAACCCAGCACAAACTCCAATAAAAGCCCAGCACAGACCCCTACCAAAACCAGCACAGACCCCTACCAAAACCTGCACAAAACCAGCACAGACCCTAACAAAACCAGCACAGACCCCCCTACCAAAACAGCACAAAACCAGCACAGACCCCTACCAAAACCTGCACAAAACCAGCACAAACCCTATCAAAACCAGCACAGACCCCTACCAAAACCTGCACAAAACCAGCACAGACCCCTACCAAAACCCATCACAAAACCAGCACAGACTCCTACCAACACCAGCACAAAACCATCACAGACCCTATCAAAACCAGCACAGACCCTATCAAAACCAGCACAGACCCCTACCAAAAACCATCACAAAACCAGCACAGACCCTATCAAAACCAGCACAGACCCTATCAAAACCAGCACAGACCCCTACCAAAAACCAGCACAAAACCATCACAGACCCTATCAAAACCAGCACAGACCCTATCAAAACCAGCACAGACCCCTACCAAAAACCATCACAAAACCAGCACAGACCCTATCAAAACCAGCACAGACCCTATCAAAACCAGCACAGACCCCTACCAAAAACCAGCACAAAACCATCACAGACCCTATCAAAACCAGCACAGACCCTATCAAAACCAGCACAGACCCCTACCAAAAACCATCACAAAACCAGCACAGACCCTATCAAAACCAGCACAGACCCTATCAAAACCAGCACAGACCCCCCTACCAAAACAGCACAAAACCAGCACAGACCCCTACCAAAACCAGCACAAAACCAGTACAGAACCATCACAAACCCCAGTACAAAACCATACAAACCCAGTAAGTGATGACACACTTGGAGCAGTTTACACTGAGTGGATCCATGAGGCTCATCTTGAAGTATTTCCACTTAATTTGGAATTTAAGGAGCTTTCCAAACCTCACTGAGATCAATGAATCGATCAGGTGGGAAGAGACCTCTAGGATCAATGAGTCCAACCTATCACCTAACCCTTCTAATTAACTAAACCATGGCACTAAGTGCCTCATCCAGATGCTGCATTTGGGGCAGGAAGGAGGTCAAGCACTCCCCTTTTAAACATTTCCATGGAAGCCAAAATGTACAGGTTAAAGAGGAAAGACAGGAGATCCTTTCACAGAATCACAGAAGCATTCAGGCTGGAAAAGACCCTCAGGATCCTCTACAGGCACTTTGGAGTCAAATGCAAAATTAAGCCATCGAACCTTTTAAGATATTGGAACTTAGTTATCAAACGCTGGAGGCTGCCAGGTTTAAGCCACTTTAATGCCCGCAGTCAGGCAGCATTAACATCTGAATTCCAGGCAGCTCTTACCTCCAGAAACCTGCCCCAGCATCCAGAGGTGCTCTCAGCCAACTCCTCCACCGCCTTCCCTCCTTCCAGCCTCAGCTCAGAGCAGCAGTTGGCGTTGCAAGCCGCAGCCTGAAAGGATGCAGACATGGTGAAGGAGGATTTTTATAAAGCGCTGGGGGCTGCCGACATTGTATAACCGCAGTGTGCCCAATCCCCACCCCTGTGCCTTACACAACGGCGGCCGGGGAGGGGGGAAGGCACCGCACGGCCGCCAACGGCAGCGGCGGGGAGGGAGGGCTCTGCCGGGGCTGCCCCGAGCAAGCAAAGGCAGGCTGTGAGTAACGGCGGAGTGAGCACACAGCCAGGTTCGAGGGCTTTACGTAACCTCCTAGAGGGAGTGACACCCCCCCCCCCCCCCCCCCCCCCCCCAAGTTCGAGAGGCATAAATATTTACACGCCTGGCTCCAGAGGATGTCATCGGCGTCAGGATTTTGTCCTCCCAAGTTTGGATTTCCCTAAGACCTCATTGTGCAACTTGCATGGAAACAGCTCAAGGAGCAACGGAGCTGCTTCTCAAGAGGTCCCACATCTCCAAGCTCTGTTCCATTAAGGTTTAGCAAGCCTCAGTCTCCCCAGAAATTGAAATCATAGAAGCATGGAATGGAAAGGACCTTCCAGGTGATCCAGTTCCAACCCCTCTGCCATGGGCAGGGACACCTCCCACCAGCCCAGGTTGCTCAAAGCCTCATCCAACCTGGTCCTGAACATATCCAGGGAGGTTGTGGAGCACAGAAGCACAGAATGTGATCTTTGATCACATTCTGTGCTTCTGTGCTCCACAGCCTCCCTGGGCAACCTGTGCCAGTGTCTCCCCACCCTCACTCTCAACAATTCCTTCCTCATCTATCCAAGACTCTGTTTTGCTGTGAGCAAAGGGCTGTGAGAGGCTGGCTGCAAACACAGCCCTGGGAGCCCAAAGAGATCATCGAGACCAACCCTCCCTGCCAGAGCAGGACCATACAGTCTAGCTCAGGGCACACAGCAACACATTCAGACAGAGCCTTGAAAGTCTCCAAATAGAATCACAGAATGGTTTAGGTTGGAAGGGACCTCAAGGATCATCCAGCTCCAACTCCCTGCCATAGACTCCACAACCTCTCTGGGGAGCCTGTGCCAGTGCCCTGGAACAATAAAACCAGCCCCCCAGAAAGCAGCACCGAGCTGCCCCATGCCGCCCACGCATACAGCCTGAGTCTGCCCCTCGGGGCAAGGCGAGCGCTAGGCAGGAGCAGAGAGCTGCGGGGCAGAGGCCTGAGCTCACCTCAGCCAAGAGGCAGTTTCGGCCCCGAGCGGAGGCAGCAGCAGGCGGCTGGCGCCATCTAGCTCCCCCCGCTCCGGCCTGACGCAAGCAACCGAGTTTGTCATCGCCCCGAGCTCGCCCAGTTGTCGGGAGCTGAAAGCTGCCAGCAGCAGGCAGCAAGCGGCAGCTCAGCCCCGGGCATCTGCTTGGCCGTGCATCACGGCGGCGAGCGGGGCACGGAGCGTGCTGGGCCGGGTGGGAGCTGCCGCCGGTGACGCGCAGCACTCAGTCATCACCCACCCAGAACACAGGCAAACAGGCAATGACCTCTGCTGATGGGGACGCTGTGTGCAAGCACAACCCCAGCCCTGGTCCCAGCCTTTCATCTCCATTGCAATGCGAGGCTGAGAAGATTTCCTCCTCCACTCTGCCACGGCCTTCAGCACCACAGCTCTGATTATAACCACCACAGCTCTGATTATAACCACCATGACCCAGTGCCACCTGGCAATGCAATCCTGCCTTTGAACCTTCAGATACTGCAGCATCACAGAACAGGCTGGGTTGGAATGGACCTTGAAGATCATTTAGTTCCCTCCTACCACACCAAGTTGCTCAAGGCCACATCCAACCTCGTTTTGAACACTGCTGGGCTTGGAGCCTCCACAGCTTCTCTGGGCAGCCTGTTCCTGTGCCTCACCACCCTCAGGGGGAAGAATTTCTTCCTCATGTCTAATCTTAATCCAGTTTCTTACAGTCTGAAGCCATCACCCCTCACCTGTCACTCCAGGCCTTTGTACAAAGTTCCTCTCCTGGAGCTCACTTCAAGTCCTGGAAGGCAGCTCTAAGGTCTCCCAGGTCCTTCCCTCCTCCAGCATGAACCAGCCCAACTCTCAGCCTGGCCTCATAGCACAGGGCTTCCAGAGATGAGAGGGCTCTCTTCTCCCTACTGTCAAGTGGTGGGACAAGAGGAGATGGCCTAAAGCTGCAGCAAGGGAGGTTTAGGTTGAACGTTAGACAAAACCTCCTTGCTGCAAGAGTGGTCAGGGATTGGCACAGGCTGCCCAGAGAGGTGGCGGAGTCCCCATCCCTGGAGGTGCTCAAGAAACCTCTGGCCATGGCACTTGGGGCCACGGTGGTGTTGGGCTGATGTTGGGCTGGAGGATCTTAGAGAGCTTTTCCAACCACTCTGTGGTTCTGTTTTTGTGACTGCAAAGAGTCTCTGCACGGAGAGCACCACCAGACTGCTCTTGCTCCAGGGCGCGCAAAGAACAGGGAAGGTTTTTAGCTGAAGTTGTTATTTTCATTTCCTAAAGGCAAAACATGTCGCTGTCAAAGCCATGCTCGGCCGCCTCGGAGCCCCACGCACAGCTCCGCCACCTCGGAGCCCCACGCACGGCTCGTTCGCCTCAGAGCCCCACGCACGGCTCGTTCGCCTCAGAGCCCCACGCACGGCTCCACCACCTTGGAGCCCCACGCACGGCTCGTTCACCTCAGAGCCCCATGCACAGCTCGGCCGCCTCGGAGCCTCACACACGGCTCCGCCACCTCGGAGACCCACGCACTCGGCCGCCTCGGAGCCCCACGCACGGCTCGCTCGCCTCGGAGCTCCACGCACAGCTCGCTCGCCTCGGAGCCCCACGCACTCCGCCGCCTCGGAGCTCCATGAACTCGGCCGCCTCGGAGCTCCATGAACTCGGCCGCCTCGGAGCCCCACGCACAACTCGGTCGCCTCGGAGCCCCACGCACGGCTCTGCCACCTCAGACTCCACCTGCACCATGCAGCCAGGTTGCAAACTCTCTTTTCAGGTCAGGGGGGAAAAGAAGAGCAGAGCCAGAGGTCTGCTCCCTGACCCCAGCACCTCACTCACAGTTCAGCGGGCAGCAAATGCAGCTTCTCAGCACTGCCCAACTCCAGCAGCCACACTCCTCCTCCTCCTCCTTCTCCTCCCAGTCCCAACCTCCTTCCTCTGAAATAAAAAAAGCCTTTTTAATCTTCAAAGCATGGCCACGAGTCAGTCTCCAACTTAGCACACTTTTTAATTTTCTCTTTAATTATCCAGTTGGGAGAGTCCTGCCCTGCTTGCCTGCTGACCTTTCACTCCTTCAAGGTTATTGCAAGAAACCTTTCTTGGGAACGATCAGCAAATTTATAGCACTGGCAGAGGAAACATTTCAAGGCTTCCAGGCACGGGGAAAGAAGAGCTGGAATGAGTGTTGGTGTGCTGCTGTGCAGACAGCCTTTGCTGTGCTCCACGGTAGCCTCACTTACAATCAGGGAATTGTTTTGGTTGCAAAAGATCTTGAAGATCATTTGGTCCAATATGCTCCTGAGAGTTGGGGATGTTCAGCCTGGAGAAGAGAAGGCACCAAGGAAACCTTAAAGCAGCCTTCCAGTACCTGAAGAGGCTTCAGAGAGCTGAGGAGGGACTTTTGAGAAAGGGCTGGGAGTGACAAAATGAGGGAAGAAGAAAAGGCACCAAGGAGACCTTAAAGCAGCCTTCCAGTACCTGAAGAGGCTTCAGAGAGCTGAGGAGGGACTTTTGACAAAGGGCTGGGAGTGACAAAATGAGGGAAGAAGAGAAGGCACCAAGGAGACCTTAAAGCAGCCTTCCAGTACCTGAAGGGGCTTCAGAGAGCTGAGGAGGGACTTTTGACAAAGGGCTGGGAGTGACAGGATGAGAGACAGTGGCTTTGAGCTGGGAGAGAGGAGAGTGAGAGTGGAGATGAGGAAGAAATTGTTAAGTGAGGGTGGGGAAGAGACTGGCACAGGTTGCCCAGGGAGGTTGTGGAGCAGAGAATCACCCAGTGTGATCTTCGATCACATTGGGTGATTCTCTGCTCCACAACCTCCCTGGAGGTGTCCAAGGTCAGGTTGGATGAGGCCTTGAGGCAACCTGTGCTGGTGGGAAGTGTCCCTGCCCATGGTGGGGGAGTAGAACTTCATGATCCTTAAGATCTCTTCCAACCCAAACCATTCTATGAATCTCCAAATCCAATCAAGTATCTTGTAATAACAAATGTAAACCTCCCCTGGCCCTGGGTGGCACAAGTTTAGATTGGGCATTAGAAAAAAACTTCTCCACTGGCAGGGCTGTCAATGCCTGGCACAGGCTGCCCAGGGGGGTGGTTGAATCCCCATCCCTAGAGGAGTTTCAAAGCTGCAGAGATGTGGTGCTGAGTGCCGTGGTTTAGCCTCAGCCTTGGCAGAGTCAGAGAATGGCTGGATTCAGTCATGAAGGTCTTTGCCACCCAGAAGGATTCTCTGACTCTTGGTAGCACAGCCCAGCAATAGAAGCTGTTATTAATTCCCTTAGCAATAAAAGAGGCTTTATTAGTGAGAGCTGTTGACCAACTGCTTGTCCCACGAGCTTTGGTCACCAAGCATCTCGTGGTTTCCCCACAGGCATGGGGAAAAAATTAAGTCATTATTGCCAGTAATGATTTTTAAGCACAACCAGCACTGCTCCCTCTCTGCCCACGCACCAAACAACTGCAGGCAGCCCTGTGCTGGATTCCCACACCTAAAGCCAACCAATTACTAATTTATTAATTTCACAACAAGCCTGGAAGTGTTTACAGAGACAGGCTTGTGTTTAAGCAGCCTGGCAGCTTCACCTCTTGTGCTGGGTGTTCAGGAAGGCTCGGGTGAAAGTGTTGCCATGGCCAACAGCCACCATCTGCTTCCTTAGCAATGTGTATTTGGACAGCAATGTGCCCAGGTGGCCAAGAAGGCCACCAGCAACCTGCAGCAACAATGGTGTGACCAGCAGGAGTAAGGAAGTCACTGTCCTCCTGGATTGGGCACTGGTGAGGACACACCTTGAATCCTGGGGTGAGCTTTGGGTTCCTTATTCTAATAAGGGGCTGGAGCAGGTCCAGGAGTGGTGAGAGGTCTGGAGGAAAAGGACTGGGGAGAAGCAGCTGAGGGACCTGGGGATGTTGAGCCTGGAGGAGGCTGAGAGGAGACCTTCTGGCTCTCTGCAACTCCCTGAAAAGCGGTTGCAGTGAGGTGGGAGGTTGTGGATGTCCTTTCCGTGAAGATGTTCAAGGCCAGGCTGGATGAAGCTTTGAGCAACCTGGACTGGTGGGAGGTGTCCCTGCCCATGGCAGGGGGTTAGAACTGGATGAGCTTTAAGGTCCCTTCCAACTCAAACCATGCTCTTGTGGCCAGGAGGGGCAATGCCATTTTGGGGTGGATTAGAAGGGCTGTGGTTAGTAGGTCGAGAGAGGTTCTCCTGCCCCTCTACTCTGCCCTGGTGATGCTGCATCTAGAGTACTGCGTCCAGTTCTGGGCCCCCCAGTTCAAGAGAGACACAGAACTGCTTGAGAGGGTCCAGCACAGAGCCACAGAGATGCTGAAGGGAATGGAACAGCTCTGTTAGGAGGAGAGCCTGAGGGAGCTGGAGCTGGGAGCTTGGAGAGGAGGGGACTGAGAGGTAACCGCACCAATGGTTATCAATATGTAAAGGTGAGTGCCAGGAGGCTGGAGCCAGGCTCTGCTTGGTGCTGCCCAATGCCAGGCCAAGGGGCAGTGGTGAAAGCTGAGGTGGAGGAAAATTCATTTAAACATGAGGAGGATTTTTCCCTGTGAGGATGACAGAACCCTGGCACAGGCTGCCCAAGAGGGCTGTGGAGTCTCCTTCTCTGGAGATATTCAAACCTTGCCTGGATGTGTTCCTGTGTGATCTGGTTTAGGAGATCCTGCTCTGGCAGGGGTGTTGGATTGGATGAGCTTTGGAGGTCCCTTCCAGCCCCTGACATTCTGTGATTCTATGATTCTGTGGTTCTATGATTCCAGATCTTTCTGGACAAGCTGCTGTGGATGACCCTGCTGAGACAGGAGGTTTGGACTGATGATTGTCCTTTCCAACCTCCACCCTGCTGGGATTCTCCATGCACAGGGCAAAAATGGAAGAGGTTCTGATATCTTTTTCCTGCCACAGCAATTCAAAGGCTCCACTGAAATCCAAACCTCATCCCAGCACTGACCATCGAGAGCTGTGAAATGCTGTGGGACACTTTAGTTTGACTCAGACACACAAAGGCAGAGGTTGCCAACATTGCAGTGAGCATTTTAGTTCCATTCCAAACCTCTAAATAAAAAGTGAAAGTCCTGACATCCAGCCACAGGCCTGCTTTAATCAGCTACTCCCTGCGACCTTGAACAGAGCTAAGAAGATAGAGACACTTCTGCCTTGAAAAGCACAACAGAGCAGCAGCGCTGAGCTGTGTGCTTCAAGATGAGACAATACGGGAAGGGGGGAGGGAAAGGAATGAAAGAAAACCCTTCAGATGTCTCCTCCTGTGCAGGAGAAGAGTGCTCAGGAAAGATGTGAGAGGGCAGGCTGCAGCAGGCAAACATTTCCAACACTTCTTTCCCATCACTGACACCAGGCAGGCACCAGCAGCATCCAGAGCACTGCAATCCTAGAGTGGGATGGGTTGGAAGGGACCTTCAAGATGATCCAGTTCCAACTCCCCTGCCATGGGCAGGGACACCTCCCACCAGCACAGGTTGCTCAAGGTCTCATCCAGCCTGGTCTTGAACACCTCCAGGGAGGTTGTGGAGCACATTCTGTGCTTCGGTGCTCCGCAACCTCCCTGGGCAACCTGTGCCAGTGTCTCATCCCCCTCAACCTGTGCCAGTGCCTCCCCCCCCTCACTCTCAACAACTTCTTCCTCATCTCCAGTCTCGATCTGCCCTCCTCAAGCTTCACAGAGTTGAAGTGAAATAAAACACACTGCAACTGCTGTCAGATGGTTTCATGAGCACTAAGGCTTCACAAATGACAACATTTGATACACTTAAGGTTTTTTTTCCAGCAATAGAAGGAATTGTTTAGGATGGAAAAAATACCTTTAAGGTGGATACAAACTGCACCCAGGAGAAGGCTGAGAGGGGACCTGATCAGTATCTATAAATGCCTGAGGGGTGGGTATCAGAATGAAGGGGTCAGGCCCTTCTTTGTGGTGGTGCTCAGCAACAGGATAAGAAACAACAGACAGAAGCTACAACCTAAGAGGTTCCACCTCAACATAAGGTGTGAGGGTGCTGGAGGTCTGGAGCAAGGTGCCCAGAGAGGTTGTGGAGTCTCCTTCTCTGGAGGGTTTCAAGACCCATCTGGATTTGTTCCTCGGTGCTCCTGCTCCAATCTAAACCATTCTGTCATCTCTGGAGATGTTTTCTATTCCCTACCAGTCTGTAATTCTACGATTCCAAGATCAAGTCCAACCATTAGCCCAGCACTGCCAGGTCACCACTAAACCACATCCCTCAGCATCACATCCCCTGAGCTTTCAAGCCCCTCCACGAACCATCCCCTTCCATGGGAAGAAGAACCATTTTGTGCAGCCATCTGCATTTTCTCTTGTAAGGATAAATGCACAGGGGATTGTTTGACAACAAAATGTATCTCCTGAAGAAATGGCCCCACCGAATCTTTTCAGGCTTCAGCTTCCTTATGTGGTTCAACGAAGTACAGTGCCAGGAACAGTTACAGCAGGAGACCTTTCCAGTATCACCTTGCATGGGCCACTGGTTTGTAATCTGCTATGAACTGGAACAGCTCAGGGCCCTGCCAGCTGACTTCCCCCTGTACACACAGAGATCACAAGAGGTTAACTGCTGCAGTTCAGGCTGGGTCGTTAGAGCATCTTAACAGCCACTCCTGGAGGAATCTCTACTGAAGATGGGTGAAGTTTCACTCATTTAGTTTTCAATCCCCTCCATTCAATCTAAAGAGCACAATATAGAATCAAGCAGGTTGGAAGAGAGTTCCAAGCTCAGCCAGCCCAACCTAGCACCCAGCCCTGCCCAACCAACCAGACCATGGCACTAAGTGCCCCAGCCAGGACTGCCTTCAACACCTCCAGGCACAGCCACTCCACCACCTCCCTGGGCAGCCCATTCCAATGCCAATCACTCTCTCTGCCAACAACTTCCTCCTAACATCCAGCCTCAACCTGCCCTGCCACAGCTTCAGGCTGTGTCCCCTTCTTCTGTTGCTGGCTGCCTGGCAGCAGAGCCCAACCCCAGCTGGCTACAGCCTCCCTGCAGGCAGCTGCAGACAGCAATGAGCTCTGCCCTGAGCCTCCTCTGCTGCAGGCTGCACACCCCCAGCTCCCTCAGCCTCTCCTCACAGGGCTGTGCTCCAGGCCACTCCTCAGCCTTGCTGCCCTTCTCCAAACACCTTCCAGCACCTCAACATCTCTCTTGAATTGAGGGGCCCAGAACCGGACACAGCACTCAAGGTGTGGCCTAAGCAGTGATAAGTACAGGGGAAGAATAACCTCCCTTGTCCTGCTGCCCACACTGTTCCTGAGCCAGGCCAGGATGCCATTAGCTTTCTTGGCCACCTGGGTACTCTGCTGGCTCTTGTCAAAGTCACTTCACAGCACAATATGAAAGTCCATTTGTTGAGGAAGTTGACAGATCTGGCTAGAGCAGGAAGACAAAAAATAAACACATTACCGGAATCAAAGAAAGAAACTTGCTTTAATGTAAAGACCTTCGAGGTGCTAAGTGCACAGAAATGCAGCATGCTCTACAGTCTGATCCCCTGCCCACGGAGGGGAGGTTGGCATAGGTATCTCCAAGGTCCCTTCAATCTAAGCCATTCTGTGATTCTAAACTAAAGTGGGAGAAATTAAGTTTTCTGAAGAGAGAAAACCCCCAAACCAATAAAGCCTCCAACATTGCCATTATCCTAAGCTCCCCCTAAAGAACAGTGGCCCCAGACAACTTCTCTTTCTCCACTGGAATTCAACTCCCTGTTAGCATCAACTACAGAAAAAGGAAACTCTCCTATTAGCAGCCTTAGGTTGGACTTGATGATCTCTGGAGGTGCAACCTCTAAAGTTGTGTGATTTTGTGATTTAAGAACAACCCTCACACATACAACACTTGGGACAGCTTCAGGGATGGACACCCAGCTCTGCCCCGTGGCTCAGGGAGTGTAAGGAGCAGGTAAAAATCTTCCAAATAGATTCAGCTCCAACAGAAAAGCAAAGCTTTTGTGGGCTAATCCCAAAAAGCTTCCTGACCCGAGTGACTGAACAGCCAACCATCCACACAGGGGTGCCAGCACCACCCTGGGGTCACTGCAGGGCTGGCTGAGTGCAGCCCATGATGGATGGGGGCTGCTCAGGCTGGTGATGTCGCCAAAGGAAGCATTCATCAACCTACAGCCCAAACCTTCCTGCTGTTCCAGAAGCTGCTTTTCCTCCTGATGGTTCAGTACTGAGGATGCAGAACAAGCAAGAGGGGGCCATGCAGAGAACCTTGCTTCCATCCAGCTCCTTCCATCTACTCGACACAAGAGGCAGGTGATGGGAGAAAGCAGTCACCACGGCTCAGGCTAGCTAAGAGCAGAGCTTAAAGACAAGTGGCAGATTGGGGTGAGTTTTAAGCCAGATGAATGTGGCCTGTTAAGGAGCAGCAGGAGCACAGCCTGCTCTTGAGAATCGCAGTCTTAACTCCTTCCCTTATCCCCAGGGCTCTGACAAGTTTTCAGCTCCTATTTGCATCTTCACCAAAGCCAAAAGCTTGTTTAAATCCCTGATAAAAATCTCCAGGCTGGTTTAACCTCATTGCTAGCCCAAGGTTGAATTTCTCCCAATGCATCTCCATGTTAATGCTGCTCTAATTTGAAGCTATCTGGATCACGACTCAAGGCCAGGAGGAGGGTTGGTAAGGGCTCATCAACTACTAATCCAATTGCTCTACATATCTCAAGGCTTATTCTCCAGTTTACCAACCTGAGCTACTTGTTGCAATAATCCCTTATCAGTAGTGAAACCACTCGGCAGATGAAGGTGTGCAGATCAAGTCCAGCTCTGGCAACGTGCAGCACATCAGCTCCACCATTTGTGCTGCTGCTGCTTCACTACGTTTCACAGCCTGCATCCAACTCCAGCTCACAGTAAAACCACTACCCAAATCGGTTTGGTTTCCTCTTAAGCTTAAACTGGGTAATTTAAAGCTTGCTCCTCCAGCATAGCAACACTCTGCTGCAGTGAGGATACACGGAGATGTTATACTCCCCCTGAAAACAGAGCATTTGGTAGGTTTATTTCAGCTGGTCAAGCTCAACAGCCCAGCATTTACCTGGCCACGAACTCACAGGAGGAAAACTACCTGCATTAGGCACATGTTAAGATGGAAAACATTAACAGGTGAGGTCTTTACCTTGTCTTAAGTACACCTGGAGGCTTCCCTTTCCTGCCACAATCTCCTCCTGGCTCTGCCTGCAGCTCCCTTTTTGGGGCCAGCATTTACCTGGCAGGGGTAAGTGCCATGGCACATGGGACCACAAACTCTGCAAGGACTTCATCTTCCCAGTCTACACAACACCAGCTGGGGACGGTTCCAAAATGCAAGAACAAGGATAAAACTGCCCAGAGGCTCTGCCTGCATTCTCATCTTTTATGGGGTGTGGGGGGGAAGGCAAAAGCCATTAACAAAAATGCAAGATGTAGGTCATTATCCCTTAAGGAAACCTTAATCGAAGGCTTTCATCAAGCTTTGTTCAGGCATTTTTCTTTTCCACCTCCATCACTTCTCCCTACCCAAGAAAGATACCTTAAAACAAAAGAACGACAGCGACGGCCAAAGCAGAAAAGAGAATTATTTACGGCCTCGATCTGCACTGAAATTAAATCAATATTAAAAAAAATATAAAAGGCAAACAAATAAAAAAAAGGGGGAAAAAAAACCAACCCTAACAAAAACCAACCCAAACCCAACCCTCAAAGCTTATCACGAGAACGGGATCAGACAAGAAAGCGAGGCCACCCCTTGGGGGCCAGGGGAGAATTAACCTGCATTTCTCCATCCCATCTGCAAGCTCTGCCACCCATTTTGTTTGAGATTAAGAGGAGGGTGTGTGTGTGTTGGGGGGGGGGGGTTGGAAATGATTAAAGAACACAGATGATCTCAGTGGAACAGAGGAAATAGGATCCCTCGCACCCGCGGTTGCCTCCGCTTCGCCGGGCAGGTGATTCCCGCCGCAGGTGCCCACCTCAGGCATCCCCTTTTGCCGCGGCTGCCCCAGGCCATGCCTCCGGTAAGTGTCCCTTCCCCTCTGGCCAGCGTGGGTTGGGAGACGATGCCCAGCCCAGATAACGGCGGCAGGGAGGACGTGGAAGGGTTTAAAATAGAAATGTGAAATAAAAGGGAGAGGAGGAGAAGTGCGGAGGGCGCAGGAGGGGCGGCAGCAGCGCGACCAAGGTGAACCGCGGCCGGGCAACATGGTGGAGGCTGCCTGCGAGCCCCAACCCACCTCCCCGGCAGGAGGAAGGGGCGAGCCTCGGGTGTCTGAGGGATGGAGGGTGGCTCTCAGACGGCAGCGTGGGGCCAGGATGGTAGGTGACAGCGGGCGGGAGGCGAGAGCGACGGCCGCGGCGGGCTGAGTGGCACCGCGCCACGGGGGAAGCACCGGCACGGCTTCTTGCGGCGGGCGGGCGAGCGAGCGAGCGGGCGAGCGGCCGCGCCGCGTCGGCGGACGGGAGGAAGAAGGAGAACGGACTCACCTGCCATAGCTGGCTGAAGGCGGCAATGGCGCTGAGGACTGCAGCTCCGCTCCGCTCTGTCGGCAGCGGCGAGTGCGGCGGGGCCGGGGCGGCCCCGGCAGGCAGAGCATGGGGCGGGACGGGCCCCGCTCCGCCCCCGCCAAGATGGCGCCTGCGCCCCCGCCTCAGGCCTGGCTGCCGTAGCGGCCCCGGGGCGCCGGGGGGCGAGCGGGCAGGCGGTGCCGCCGGGAGGCTCTGAGAGGGGCTCGGTCCCCCGGCGCGGTTCGCCTCAGGGGGTTCACCTGGCCAAGCCCCGGGAAAGTGATGCTGGGCTGTGGTGCTACCACAGGCAGCCCTCGGCCCTGGCCATTTCAGGGGATGGAGTTTGCGGTTCGGGGGTGGTTATTGGGAGAAGAAAAAAGTCCAGCGCTTAGAGTAGGAGAAGGAGCTTAAGGGGCAATACACAGAGGAAAACTCCTTAGCTTTATAAGCTCTTGTGAGTTGAGCTCCCTAGAAAGATGATGGAGGTCAGAGCAGAGGAACTTGGAAGGTCTGCTCCAACCCAAAGCATTCAGGGATTTGTGGAAGGGTTTAGGTTGGAAGGGACCTTTAAGCCAAGGGCAAGGACACTTCCCACCAGCCCAGGTTGCTCCAGGCCTGATCCAACCTGGCCTTGAACACCTCCAAGGAGAGGACATCCACAGACTCCTTGGGCAACCTGGAGGAGGGCAACCCAAGGAGGCAACCTCCAGATTGCCTGGAGGCAAAAAGCCCTCCCCAAAAAGCTGGGGAGAGACTTTTTAGGCTCTCAGGGAGTGACAGGACTGGAGCAAAGCTGGAGGTGGGGAGGTTGCCTTTTCTCACCACATAAACCAAGGAAGCAAGAGTCTGCTCCGCTGGAGATGAGCAGCACTTTGTGTGAAGCCCACAGCCAGAGGCAGGAGTTCAGAACAAGCCAGTCCATGGCCAGCAGCAATGGCTCTAACTGGGTTCCCCCAAAATGAAGCTTACAAGAAAGCTGGGAAGGGACTTTATAGGCTGTTAGGTAGTGATAGGAGTGGGGGGAATGAAACAAAGCTGGAAATGGGGAAAGTCAGACTGGAGGTTAGGAAGAAGTTGTTCAGCATGAGGGTGGTGAGAGCCTGGCAGGGGTTGCCCAGGGAGGTGGTGGAAGTCTCATCCCTGGAGGTGTTTAAGGCCAGGCTGGATGAGGCTGTGGGCAGCCTGCTCTAGTGTGAGGTGTCCCTGGGCATGGCAGTGGGGTTGGAACTGGCTGCTCCTTGTAGTCCCTTCCAACCCTGACTGATTCTATGATTCTAACTTGTTCCAGAGTCTCCCCACCCTTACTGTCAAGAATTCCTTCATCACCTCACAGGATCACAGCCTCAGAGGATATTAGGAGTTGGAAGGGACCCAAAGAGATCATTGAATCCAACCCCCCTGCCAGAGCAGGACCATACAACCTAACACAGATCAGAGTAACACATCCAGACAGGCCTTGAAAGGCTCCAGAGAAGGAGACTCCACAACCTCTCTGGGCAGCCTGTGCCAGGACTCTGGGACCCTTCCAGCCAAGAAGTTCCCCCTTGTGTTGAGCTGCAACCTCCTGTGCTGCAGCTTCCATCCATTGCTCCTTGTCCTATGCCAGGGAGCAATGAGCAGAGCCTGCCCCACCCCTATCCTGCCCCCCAGCCCTCAGTTATAGACCTTTATTAAATCCCCTCTCAGTCTTCTCCAGACTAAGCAGCCCCAGGGCCTTCAGCCTCTCATCACCAGGCAGTGCTCCAGTCCCCTCATCATCCTGATAGCCCTCCCTTGGCCCCTCTCCAGCAGATCCCTGTCCCTCTTCAACTGGGGAGCCCAAAACTGAAGGCAGTATTCAAGATGAGGTCTCAGCAGGGCAGAGTAGAGGGGAAGGAGAACCTCCCTTGATGTGCCTCCAGCACACACTTCCCTTTCCCTAAAATCTCCCTTTTGGGGGTGATTTTCAGAGTTTACTGGCTGGGAGGATGGGGCAGATGTGACACAAAGCCCCAGCAGCCTGTGGAGGTGACAGACCACAGACAGCAGCACCGCAGGTGGACACTGCTCACGTCCCTCTCAGCAAAACCTGACACTCCTAATTGGTTTTGATAACATTAACTCACTTTAATTTGGCTTCTGCACTTTCCAGTACGTGCAGCTCTCTCAGACATGCCCAGATCCTTTCTTTCATCCATTCCCCTCATTTCCACTGCAGCTCTGCATTTGGCAGGGTCCTGTTTGGTCATTGTGAAGGGCAGCTCATGTTAGAGGACGAGATCCTCTTGTACATTACCTACAAGGGATCAGTGCTGGGCCCCATCCTGTTCAATATCTTTATTGATGATCTGGAGCAGGGGATGGAGTCCAGCAGCAGTCAGTTTGCAGATGACACCAAGCTAGGAGCAGCTGTGGAGCTGTTGGAGGGTAAGAGAGCCCTGCAGAGGGACCTGGCCAGGCTGGATGGGTGGGCAGAGGCAAATGGGATGAGATTGAAGAAGGCAAAGTGCAGGGTTCTACACTTTGGCCACAACAACCCCAAGCAGTGCTACAGGCTGGGGCCAGAGTGGCTGAGAGCAGCCAGGCAGAGAGGGAGCTGGGGGTGCTGGCAGAGAGGAGCTGAAGAGGAGGCAGCAGTGCCCAGGTGGGCAGCAGAGCCAATGGCATCCTGGGCTGGCTCAGGAGCAGTGTGGGCAGCAGGACAAGGGAGGTTCTTCTGCCCCTGTGCTCAGCACTGCTCAGGCCACACCTTGAGTGCTGTGTCCAGTTCTGGGCTCCTCCATTGCAGAGAGATGTTGAGGTGCTGGAAGGTGTTTGGAGAAGGGCAGCAAGGCTGGGGAGGGGCCTGGAGCACAGCCCTGTGAGGAGAGGCTGAGGGAGCTGGGGGTGTGCAGCCTGCAGCAGAGGAGGCTCAGGGCAGAGCTCATTGCTGTCTGCAGCTCCCTGCAGGGAGGCTGTAGCCAGGTGGGGTTGGGTTTTAATCCCAGGCAGCCAGCAACAGAAGAAGGGGACACAGCCTGAAGCTGTGGCAGGGCAGGTTGAGGCTGGATGTTAGGAGGAAGTTGTTGGCAGAGAGAGTGATTGGCACTGGAATGGGCTGCCCAGGGAGGTGGTGGAGTCGCTGTGCCTGGAGGTGTTGAAGGCAATCCTGGCTGGGGCACTTAGTGCCATGGTCTGGTTGGTTGGGCAGGGCTGGGTGCTAGGTTGGACTGGGTGAGCTTGGAGCTCTCTTCCATCCTGGTTGATTCTGATTCTATACAGGAGCAGAAGGGAGGCATTAACCTATTTACCTCTGATTACATTGGTTTTGTTTTGGGGAAGCTACATTTAAACAGGATTCTGACACAGGTCAAGAAGAAATATGTTAATCACAGAATGCTGGAGGTTGGAAGGGACCTCCAGAGATCATCCAGTCCAACTCTCCTGCAAAGCAGGACCACTTAGGGCAGGTCACACAGGAATGCATCCAGGCAGGTTTTGAAGCTCTCCAGAGAAGGAGACTGCACAACCTCTCTGGGCAGCCTCTTCCTGCAGCCTCACAGTGAAGAAGTTTTTTCTCACGTTGAGATGGAATTTCCTGTGGTTGAGTTTAGGTCCCTTGCTCCTCCTCTTATCACTGGCTCCATCCTCCTGAAAGCCACCCCTCAGATATTTATATACATCCATAAAGTCCCCTCTCAGCCTTCTCTTCTCCAGACTAAACAGCCCCATGTCTCTGAGCCTTTCTTTCATGAGAGAGATGCTCCAATCCCTTAACCATCCTTGCAGCAACTCAGAGATTAGAGAGCAACCTGAGCCAAATCAAAGCAGCTTTAGAAGCCAGGAATGTTCAGACACAAATATGTTTTCCTGCCATTCCTTCTCAGAAACCTGGATCCTGTCAATCCCTCACCAAACCTTCTGCCACTCAGTGCTGGGAATCACAGAATCAAGCAGGTTGGAAGAGAGCTCCAAGCTCATCCAGTCCAACCTAGCACCCAGCCCTGCCCAATCAACCAGACCATGGCACAAAGGGTGAGGCCAAGCTGCTGCAGCCTCCTCCAGTAGTTTTTGCCTTTTCTCCTTGCAGCAAAGCCACACCACAGACATCAACCTGCTAATTTACAGTAGGTGTCCTTGACACAATATTGACTGCTGCTGAGCTTCCTCCCCCTCCAGCCCCCTTCCTTATTTGATTAAGGTGCTTCCTAGGTGTCAGTCGATAGGAGAGCCTGAGCTTCCCAGCCCCCTGACACTGCCTGTAATCCATTGCATGGTTTCACCCAAGCCTGCAATTCTTTGCTGATCTTTCAGGTCTTTGCCTTAATAGTTGCTGTTTGCACAGAGTTTGCTGCTGGGGGTGTTTGCTGAGGACCTGCTCACCAGCTGCCTGCCCCTTCTCCTCCTCCAGCTCTCCCTGCTGCAAAGAAGGTTTCACCAGATCCCATTAAAACCCAGGAGCTTATTTTAAGACTGCAGACCCTAGGAGGCCTCTGGAGCATTTGTGCTTCTTATCCTCCTGCATCATTTTTTCCACACATTCACTGCAATACCTTCCTTGTTAAACTCCTAAAGGGCTTTCACATCAACCACACAGGCCATGGAGAAGTCACCACACAGCTCTTCTGCTGCTCCAGGTTGTGAATATTGATCCCTTAGCATTATTCAATGCCTGGCCTTAGCCCAAACATGTAGCCAGAGTTAGCAGAGCTTTTAAATGTTAATAGCCTTTGGTTGTCAGGGTAGAGGAGCAGGGAGCCGTGGTGCAAGGGGCACTTCAGTAATGCAGGATTGATTGGGACTGCAGCGTTGGGCTGCTGGCAGGAGCTGCTCCAGGAAGATGGATCGGATGTGCTCAGTGATGCAGCCTCCCTGGGAGGACTTCCTGTCTTCAGAAACCATTGGCAGGGACACAGCTCTAGGTTTATTTTTAACTGTTTTTCCTTCTTTTAAAAATGTTAAGAGTGTTTCTAACCTGCCCTCCCCGGGGGGGGGAGGGAAGGTGGCAGAGTGCAGTGCAGGTAACAGAAGGTCAGATGCGTGTGGCAGGTTGAAATGGAACAAATAAAACAGAGCTCAGGGTCGTGATAATCCCAAAGACAAGCAGAGGAAAGATGATGAAGGTGGATTTAGTGCTCCAAGAATTGCATTTGGCACAGCTAGACCCCCTGGAACCACGAGCCCAAACATTTTCCAGGCCTTTGGTGCTCTTAAATTGCCTTCCAGGTGGCCTTCTGCGATGTAAACTTTCACAACATACCCCAGAGCTTCACTCCTGCAGGGAGCCAGAGCCCATTTGATGCTGTCACACTGCCCTTCTCTAGAAGTAAAACTCATTTTACTGGCATTATTGGCAGATAGAACTCCTGTTACTAAAAGGTGGCGAAGAACCATGAGGTACCTCTTGAAAAATTCAGTTGCTTTCATCCTGAGTGATTCACAGGACCATAAAAAGAACTGGAATTGTGAGAGACACAGGATGTGCATGTGCATGTCCTTCACAATGATCTCAACAAATTAGCAGTCACCAATAAAAAGGGAGACTTTAGAGCAGCCTTCCAGTACCTGAAGTGGCTACAGGAAAGCTGAGGAAGGACTTTTGATGAGGGCTTATAGTGACAGGATAAGGAACAATGGCTCTGAGCTGGGAGAGGAGAGACTGAAACTGGGGATGAGGAAGAAATGCTTTAGAATCCCCTCCCTGTGCTGCTGCTCTCCCTGCTTTGGATGCAGCCCAGCACACAGCTGCCTTCTGGGCTGCCAATGACCATTGCTGGCTGCTGCTGAGCTTTTCATCACCTGACACCTCCAAATCCTTCTCCTTGAGACTGCTCTGGAGCCACTCCTCATCTGTTTTGTGGTGAGGTTGTGCCCATGTGCAGCTAGAATGAGATACTCTTGTGGGACAGTCAAGCTCTAGCCTGGGCTGCATCTTCTGCAGCCAGAGAACAGGAGACTGTTGTGATAATCTGAGGTGACCTTCCCTCAGCCTGCTTCCAGGGCATCTTTGTTTGGTTTGGTTCTTTGTGGCTCTGTGCAGATCAGATGGTAAGGACAGGCCTGCAGAAGGTCAGGGTTTGCTGGGGATGGACATAACTGACATCAGCTGAAAGGCTGAGGTGGTTTTGGCAGGTGCCTCTTCTGTTTACTCAACATTTCCATTTTAAACCAAAGTGTTGCCTCAGCTGGGAGGTGAATCATTGGTCTGAGCACAGGATCTCCAAAAAAACCAAATCAGACCTTCACATCCAGCTACAAGAAGGGAAGATTGGCTTGGGTCTGGAATCCACAGCTCATTTCCAATTCCCCATCTCCTTTTCTTGCTGTGGCTTTTGTTTTTGGTTGCCTTTTCTCACCACATAAACCAAGGAAGCAAGAGTCTGCTCCGCTGGAGATGAGCAGCACTTTGTGTGAAGCCCACAGCCAGAGGCAGGAGTTCAGAACAAGCCAGTCCATGGCCAGCAGCAATGGCTCTAACTGGGTTCCCCCAAAATGAAGCTTACAAGAAAGCTGGGAAGGGACTTTTTAGGCTGTCAGGTGGTGATAGGACTGGGGGGAATGGAACAAAGCTGGAAATGGGGAGAGTCAGACTGGAGGTTAGGAAGAAGTTGTTCAGCATGAGGGTGGTGAGAGCCTGGCAGGGGTTGCCCAGGGAGGTGGTGGAAGTCTCATCCCTGGAGGTGTTTAAGGCCAGGCTGGATGAGGCTGTGGGCAGCCTGCTCTAGTGTGGGGTGTCCCTGGGCATGGCAGGGGGGGTTGGAACTGGCTGCTCCTTGTGGTCCCTTCCACCCCTGACTGATTCTATGACTCTAACCCCATGGCATTTCAGCTGCTGCCTAGGAGGGGAACAAAAACTCCACAAGAAAGGGCAAAAAAAAAATAGTTAACAACTCACCAGCAGTGATGCTTTTTGCTTCTTCCTCTGGAAGGTGGAGTAGTAAATGAAAGGGGAAGAGAACAGTGAACTGCCCAGCCCCTGGGGTTGTGTCCTATGCCATGGAGTAAAGAGACTCACCCTTGGTAAAGGACATCTACCACCACCTAGTGGAAACCACCACCTCGGGGCCCTTCACCTGCACACCCTGAGAGTTTATCTTGGGGACAGCTGTGACTTGGAGGCTTTTCCCCCCCCTCCCAACCTTGTATGGGTTTTTTTTTTAAAACATTATTTTTTTTCTTCCCAAGAACTATTTGTAAAACTGAATGGCAAGGCCCAGGGCAAGGTTCCTGCAGCTGGGTCAGGGCAGTGCCAAGCACAGATCCAGGCTGGCTGAGGAGTGGTTCCACAGCAGCCTTGAGGAGAAGGCCTTGGGGGTGTCAGCTGGTGACAAACTCCCCAGGAGCCAGCACTGGTCCCTGCAGCCCAGAGGCAGCTGTGTGCTGGCTGCAGCCAGGGCAGGGAGAGCAGCAGCACAGGGAGGGGATTCTGCCCCTCTGCTCTGACCTCACCTGCAGCATTGCCTCCAGATCTGGGGCCCCCAGCACAAGTAGGACCTGGAGCTGCTAAAGAGGGTCCAGAGGAGGCCATGAAGATGACCAGAGGGCTGCAGAACCTCCCCTGTGGGGACAGGCTGGGAAAGTTGGGGCTGTTCAGCCTGGAGAAGAGAAGGCTCCAGGGAGACCTGAGAGCAGCCTTCCGGTACCTGAAGAGGCCCCAGGAGAGCTGGGGAAGGAGTTCTGACAAGGGTTGGGAGTGACAGGACAAAGGACAATGGCTTTGAGCTGGGAGAGGGGAGATTGAGACTGGAGAGGAAGAAGAAATTGTGGACAATGAGGGAGGGAAGACACTGGCACAGCTTGCCCAGGGAGGTTGTGGATCCTGCTCCCTGGAGGCTGGATGAGGCCCTGGGCAACCTGGGCTAGTGGGAGGTGTTCCTGCTCACGGCAGAGAGGTTGGAACTGGATGATCTTTAAGGTCCTTTCCAGTCCAACCCATCCTGTGATTCTGTGACTTCTTGGTCTGTTGTCTGAGCTGAATCCTGTTTAGTCACCTGCAAAATGGAGGTAGGGAAGAACTAATCAATGCAAAGTGCTCCTAATTGCAAGTTGGGCTTCTGGTCCAAGGATCTCAGACTCCTTTGCTCCAAGTACTCAAGTTACTGAGGCTTCAGCCAGCAATCCAAGAGGCAGGTGCACTGCTGTGCTTGCTTATGGAGATGAATAGCAGAGGCTGCAAAGTCACAGTTGCCTGAATTCACATCATAAATCAACAGGGGAGCAGGAGGAACTAAATCTGCATAGTTGCAGAATCCTTGGGTCCCTGCTGCTCGGATCAAGGTGGTTTCAGCTCCGGAGCCTTTGGGGAGAGGACATCTTCCTTCACATTTGCATATGCAAATTATTTTGTAGTAAGAGCCCAGATTCTGGCAGAGTACAAACAACCCAGAGCAGCCCTTGCTGTAGGGCTGCTCAATCCACCCTGGCCACAGGGTGTTAGGAGGAAGTTGTTGGCAGAGAGAGTGATTGGCATTGGAATGGGCTGCCCAGGGAGGTGGTGGAGTTGCTGTGCCTGGAGGTGTTGAAAGCAATCCTGGCTGGGGCACTTAGTGCCATGGTCTGGTTGCTTGGCCAGGGCTGGGTGCTAGGTTGGACTGGCTGAGCTTGGAAGTGTCTTCCAACCTGCCAGATCCTATGATTCATCCAGACGGTGTCAGTGAAGAACACTTACGGGAACACTACCTCAGCTGGGCAGCAGGGGCTGGGCATGAGCAGCTCATTTCCTTGCTGCTGTTCTGTCTGGCACCCCGGGGGCTGTACCAGAGAAATGAGATTTAAGTTGCTGAGTAAGGAAGAAGGCCTGGGCTGAGCAGTGGAGGCAGGAGAAAGGCTTAGTCACCTCTCAGCTCATTCCTTACCCTCTCTTCAAAACCACAGCCAGGAGAGAGTCCTTGTGCCTTGGGAAGTGACCTGTCTTCATCCTCCTCCTGTCTGCCACTTCAGCTTGCCACTGCTGCTGGAGCCACATCTCCTGCCTCTGAGGTGTTGTGGCAGCACAGAGGCACAGCAGGAGCCTGTGGCTGACAGCTCCTGGCAGTTTTGCTTTGCCACTGCACATTCACAGTGGTGTTTTGCTTGCAGCCACTCATCAGATGAAGCCTGTGTCATCTGCAGGGATGGTCCCCAAGCAGGGCACAAGCTGAGGTTTGCCACCTTGCATCAAGTCCATGCTTGGCCATTGCCCAAAGCTGTGGCAATGAATGTGTCAGCTTCTGTTGACAGATGTGTCCAGGCTGGACTGAAGAGACTTATTTCCACTTAATCTGCTTCCAAAAGAGCAGGGACACAATGTGCAGAATCATTTTAAAGTCACAGAATGGCTGAGGTTGGAAGGGACCTCAGAGATCATCTACTCTGTCATGGGCAGAGGCACCTCCCATTAGCCAAGGCTGTTCAAGGCCTTATCCAACCTGGCCTTCAACATCTCCAGTGAGGGGACATCCACAGCCTCCCTGGGCACCCTGTTCCAGACCCTCACCACCCTTGTACTTCGGCCTCAGCTCCACTCTACCTCTGCTCTGCCTCAGCTTCAAACCATTTCCCCTTGGCCTGTCTCTAGACCCCCTCAGCAAAAGTCTCTCTGCAGCCTTCCTGCAGGACCCCTTCAGCTCTTGGCAGCAGCTCTGAGGTCCCCCTGCAGTCTTCTCTTCTCCAGGCTGCACACCCCCAGCTCCCTCAGTCTGTCCTCACAGCAGAGCTGCTCCAACCCTTGGATCATCTTTGTGGCCTGCTCTGGACTCTAACAGCTCTGTGCCCTTCTGCTGGGGACAGCAGAACTGGAAGTGCAGAGGAACTCTGTAGTACAGAATAAATCAGGTTTTCTTAAGTCACTTCCACTGGGAGTCCAAGTGCAGATCCCTCCCTTGCAGAGCACAGGCAGCACCAGCAGCCTTGTGGTTGGTTACTCACAACCCAGTAGAGGAGTGACAGCAGAGAGAGAATCTCTGTTTCAACCTTCCATTGCTTGAATCCTCTTGCAAGCCCTTCTGAAAGGACATCCAGAGTGGGCTCAGAGAGGAAGGATGACCTCAGACTTTGTCATCAGTTTTATCCCCATGACCCCTTCCATTCCTCATGTGAGCAGGCAGGAACAGAACCAGTGACACTGGGCACAGAGGGAAGGTGACTGCTGCAGAACCAACCTCCTCTGGCCAGTGGCAGAAGGCAAAGTAGATGAGCATGAGCCACGAGTTAGAGATCACAACAGGCAGCAGCACAGCTCTCTGCAGAGCTTCTTGTAAGGGTGTCCCATGACAAGGCAAGAGGGAATGGTTTGAAGCTGAGGCAGGGCAGGGTTAGACTGGAGCTGAGGAAGAAGTTCTTCAGTACCAGGGTGGTGAGACTCTGGAGCAGGCTGCCCAGGGAGGCTGTGGCTGCCTCCTCACTGGGGCTGTTCAAGGTTGTTGGATGAGGCCTTGAACAACCAAGTCCACTTGAGAGGTGTCCCTGCCCATGGGTCAAGGGACTGATGATCTCAGGTCCCTTCCAACATGAGCCATTCCAGGATTCCATGATTCTGCAGCTGGACTGCCCAGACCACGCTGGGCAGATGCTGGGAATCATCATTTGCATGCAGCTGAGGTAGGAGGGAGAACTGAGCCCAAAGGGGAGCTAAGTGGCCAGCTCCAGAGCTGGAAAGTGTCTGTGGCAATGCTTTTCAGTTCCCTCTTTCCCTGACAGCTGAGCTAACACTTGTCACAGGAGCACAGACCAGGCAATTATAGCAAGTGCAGATGCCACAGGGCTGGACAGGGTCACTATTTATAGCTCCCTACCAAGAGCTCCCACCGGGCTGCTGCACACAGGTTAAGGTAGGGCCACGCCGTGGAGGACTCAGAGTCCAAAGGAAAAGGGAAAGAGGAAGGACTGACAACCCTTTTTATGGTGGCAGCTGAGAATCAGAGGTGAAAGGATGAAAAGGAAATCCACAGCAGCTCCTGGAACAATCAACTCCAACTTCTCCCCAGCAAACTGCCCTTTATTTCCTTAACTCCTTCCCTGCCTGAAGTGCCAACTCTCTGCCACTCCTAATTAGTGCCACTGGCACTGAAGTGTCCTTTCAAGCTCTGTCTTGCCCCTGTTCAATCCTTTTCCTTGCCTGCCACGGAGTGGGAGCAGGGCTGTGTGTGTGCCCTTAGCCCCCTGCTGAGGCCTGGGCCCTGCCTCATTGCCAGGGTGGGAGGTGTTGGAGCCTGGCAGCAGCCTGCTGAAGGGCTGATAAAGTCCCAGGCTGCAGCTGAGTGCCAGCTTGCAGCGCCCAGGTGCCAGCCCACCGCGGGTGCAAGGCACAGATAGGCTCCTTTGTTCCAGGGGCAGGAGCTGCTGCTGGGGGGGTTGAACTCTGCCACATGGTTTGGGCACTTTGAAATGTGAGCACTCAGCAAAAAGAAACCTTCACAAGCACTTCTGTGGTGTCTGAAGTTGGAGACCATCCACTGCTGGCCTAGTTTTAGCCACACATTTGAAGTGGCCTCCTTACAATCCTGCCTCTGTGCTCAAGCAGAGAAAGGCAGAGAGGATTCACCTGGCTGCAGTATTGAATACAGAGTAAGAACCACCCAGGGAAGCAGTGAAGCAGTCAGGCTGAGGCACAGAGCCACAGATTTGCTTCAGTAGGAGAAGCTCTCTAAGGCCATCCAGTCCAACATCAGCCCAACACCACCATGGCCACTAAACATGGCCCCAAGTGCCATGGCCAAAGGTTTCTTGAGCACCTCCAGGGATGGGGACTCCACCACCTCTCTGGGCAGCCTGTGCCAATCCCTGACCACTCTTGCAGCAATGGAATTTTATCTAACATTCAACCTAAACCTCCCTTGCTGCAGCTTTAGGGAGAAGAGAGCCTCTGGAGGCCCTGTGCTGTGAGGCCAGGCTGAGAGTTGGGCTGGTTCATGCTGGAGGAGGGAAGGACCTGGGAGACCTTAGAGCTGCCTTCCAGGACTTGAAGTGAGCTCCAGGAGAGGAACTTTGTACAAAGGCCTGGAGTGACAGGTGAGGGGTGATGGCTTCATCTCCAGGTGACTCCAAGGCAAGCAGTTTCCTGTCTCTCTTGGAGAGCCCACAAGTGCCTCATGTTTCCAGACTAGATGTAAGCCAGTGCCAGTAGAGAGGTTTGCCTGTGGCCATCCCTGACACAGCCCTGAGAGCTCTGGGGCAGGGACTGTCCCCTGTGCACTCTGCTTCTCTCTTGAGCAGTCACTTCCCTGCCTTGGCTCCACTTTCTTCTCCTGCCCCATTTATTTACCCTTCCCAGTCGACTCAGGCCACCCAACTTCCTGCAGCTCATCAGCCCCACTTGAAAGCATCCTCTGCCTCCCTCTTCTCCTTTTCCATCTAAACTTCCCTCCCCTTTCCCCCACACCAAACAAATGCCTGTTCTTATCCCCCGACAGAGGCTGATTCATGGTTCTGCGTCAGCAGCCTCGCTCCTGGCCAGAGCCAGCTCTAATTGACACATTCCAGCTGCTGCCAAGGGCAGAACACGACAACATCTGGGGAGCAGAGCTGCCATGGGGCTGGCAGGGATGTGAGGGCTGATGTGACACAGCAGAGCAGGAGACAAGGTGCATCCTGGTCACCTTCAGAGATGGGAGGGCAGAGCCTGAATTCAATCAGCTCCTGCTCAGAGGCATCAGGGCACTCACAAACCAATTAAGTCAAATGAGGGAAGAGGAGGAGGTTAAAAAAAGATCTTGGCTCAGGCTCTGGGTTTGAGTGAGAACAGTGGAGGAGGAAAAAAAGCAATTTTAGGAGTATTGGCAGAGCTAAGCCTTCGTCCAGCACTGTGCTCATCACCTCAGCAGCTCCATGGACCTGCTTTGCACCTGCAGCAGTCTGAAAACCTGCATCTGCAGGGCTGCATCCAGAGCAGGGACAGCAGCAGCACAAGGAGGGGATTCTACCCCTCTGCTGAGAGGTCCAGTTCTGGTGCCCCAGCACAAGAAGGACCTGGTGCTGTTGGAGAGAGTCAAGATGAAGCCACCAAGACGATCAGAGGGCTGCAGAACCTTGGCTGTGGGGACAGGCTGAGAGTTAGGGCTGTTCATCCTGGAGAAGGCTCCAGGGAGACCTCAGAACAGCCTTCCAGTACCTGAAGGAGAGGTACCCCCTCAGAGCAGCCTTCCAGTGCCTGAAGGAGAGGTACCCCCTTAGAGCAGCCTTCCAGTACCTGAAGGAGAGGTACCCCCTCAGAGCAGCCTTCCAGTACCTGAAGGAGAGGTACCCCCTTAGAGCAGCCTTCCAGTACCTGGAGAAGTACCCCCTGAGAACAGCCTTCCAGTACCTGAAGGAGAGGTACCCCCTCAGAGCAGCCTTCCAGTACCCCAGGAGAGCTGAGGAGAGACTTTGGACAAGAGCTGGGAGTGACAGGATGAGAGACAATGGCTTTGAGCTGGGAGAGGGGAGATTGAGACTGGAGATGAGGAAGAAATTCTCTAGAATCCCCTCCCTGTCCTGCTCAGCAGTCTGAGGTCTCTGCACATTTAATAAGGACCATTTCTGAGGTTCAAAAAGCAAATCCTGACCTGCTGCAGGAGTACCCAGGGCAGCTCCCCAGCCCTGCCCCAGAGCCAGCCAAGGGTCCTGGAGAGCAGATGGAGCTGTGCAAAGCTGCTGGCTCAACAAAGCCTGATGCTGGTTGGGGTCTACCTCAGCAATTGGAAGCAGCAGGTTCAGCTAAAGCCTTCATCTGTGTGCCCTGAGGAGTTTTCAGTGCACACCAGGATCTGGAAGCATGTGAAGGACAAAGCTCTGATCTGTACACAGAAGAGTGTGAAGTTTATTTGTATTAAATACAGCTGCTTGCATCACTGCTTATCACATCCCTGTTCTCCAGGACACTGAGTGCATTCCTACTGCAGGAGAGGGACACTTTTTGCTTCACACGAGACAGAGACACCAATCTGTCTTTCCTGGCTGAAGTTAGCTAAACAACAACAACAACAACAACAGGACTTGTTCAGTACAAACCCCACAGAGAGCTCCTCTTTACTGCTCTGGGGAGTTACACACAGGATGTTGTCTAGGCAAGGTCAAAAGGCTCCCAAACATACACACAGCTGGAATTCAAGAGCCTCCACACTGCTCAAAGCCAAGAGATTTGCTATTTGGACACTCAAATCCTGGTCCAGATTCCAGTTCTTCTCTCTCTGTCTACTTGGCCCCTTTAAACCAAGAAGCAAAATCCAACACCAGCCCTTTTAAAGCATCAGTAGATGTTGCCCAAAGTTAGTGGGGTGGGGAAAGGCCTCAAGGGTGTCTCTGCTGAGGGAATATCTTGGTCAGACTGGCCAGAGGAGTTGTGCAAATGCACCAGGTGGAAATTTCAGGCAGGTGCAGTTTTCCCCCTCCTCTTGTAGGCATCTGACTTGTGTTGGTCCAGACAAGCATAGGTCAAGGGGTTCAGAAGCATTTCTGACATGGAGCAAAAGGAGAACTGAACTGTGGTGTTGGGCTGCAAAGGCAAAGCCAACAACGGCAACAACCTTACCGAGACTGAAAGCCAACTCTGCAAACAGGAAGGGAAAAGGTCTCTGAGCTGCTCTGCATCAGCTGTCTGGGGATAACTGCTCAGAATTGTCTTGCCCAAGCAGAACTTCACACAAGCACTCTGGAACCATGAGAGGAAAACCACAACCAACTCCCATCTTCTTCCCACCCAGCGCTGCTCTTTGGGCACTCCCAGATTCAAGCCCCCAAAGCCCCGCAACTGAAAAACCTGCAGCACCTCAAAGCTGGCATCTTCCAACTGAGAAACTTCACCTACAATGGTAGAGGTCCCCTCTGGGCTAGGCAGGGTGACTAACAGCTCTTACCACCCAGCTAATTACATCATTAATGACAGGGTTCAGTCGTCGAAATCGGGGATGTCGTCGTAGGAGTAGCCGCGGTAGCCCTTGGAGGCGTAGTAGGCGATGCGCAGGTGGTAGAAGCCTGGCAGAAACACCAGGATGCCAATGATGAGCACGGGGATGGCACGGTCTGAGCCCTGTGGAGAAGAGGCAGGAGGGTCCAGTGAGAGGCTTTGGGGAGCTCTTTCCTTTAAGTACTGCCTCAGCTCCTCATTATCGCTTGCAACAGGTTGCCCGGGGAGGTGGTTGGGAGCAACCGTGGAGATACTCAAGGTGAGGCTGGACAGAGCCTCCAACTGCTGCAACCTGAGCCATAGAATCATAGAACCAAGCAGGTTGGAAGAGAGCTCCAAGCTCAGCCAGCACAACCTAGCACCCAGCCCTGGCCCATCAACCAGACCATGGCACTAAGTGCCTCATCCAGGCTTGGCTTCAACACCTCCAGGCACAGCCACTCCACCACCTCCCTGGGCAGCCCATTCCAATGCCAATCGCTCTCTCTGGCAAGAGCTCTCTCCTAACATCCAGCCTAGACCTGCCCTGGCACAGCTTGAGGCTGTGTCCCCTTCTTCTGTCGCTGGTTGCCTGGCAGCAGAGCCCAACTCCACCTGGCTACAGCCTCCCTTCATGTCCATTCTATGACCACCACCAGCAGTGATGATGCCAGCATGAACTTTCTCCAGGACAGCAAGCTGACCTCTGCGGGGACACTGCGTCAGATGAAACCATCCCCCAGGGAGGACAGAGGCACTCAGCCCTCCCTGGCAGGTCTCCAGCGCAGCCAGGAACCTGCCCCAGACTCTCCAACTGCAGACAGCAGAGGCTCTGCTGCCAAAGGGAGAGCTGCCAGCAAGCAGCAGCGAGCAGGAGGGGGTCACTGTCTTCCCACAGGCCTTTAGCTCTCAGTTTCTCCCCTGAACCTGACACTTGTCAGCAGGCTTTGAGGAATGGCTGAGCAAGGCAAAGCTCTCAGCAGAAGTGGAGTCAGAGCACTTACTCCTTTGCTAATGTATCCTGCCAGGAGCAGGGCGCCGATGATGATGAGGAAGGTCCCGATCATGAAGAGCACAACAGCCAAGGCTATTGCCTTGTAGGGGATCTTTGGTGGGCTCTTCTTGAACTGGATGGAAATAAAACCCCAATGTTAAACAGCTTAACTCCCACCACGGCAGAGGCACAAACCCACAGCTACAGAGGTGAAAAGGGACAGACTCTGGCAGCCCTGCAGGGCTCTGTAATGGCCCTGCTGAACAGAAGGCTCCAGGGAGAGCTTAGAGCAGCCTTCCGGTGCCTGAAGGGACTCCAAGAGAGCTGGGAAGGGACTTGTGACAAGGGCTGGGAGTGAAAGGATCAGGGACAATGGCTTTGAGCTGGGAGAGGGGAGGTTAAGAGTGGAGATGAGGAAGAAGTTGTTGAGAGTGAGGGTGGGGAGGCACTGGCACAGGTTGCCCAGGGAGGTTGTGGAAGCCCCCTCCCTGGAAGGGTTCAAGGCCAGGTTGGGTGAGGCCTTGAGCAACCTGGGCTGGTAGGAGGTGTCCCTGCTCGTGGAGGGCACAGAACTGGTTCTGTGAGGTACCTGCAGGTCAATGTAGCCATCGTCAGTGCTGGAGAGCTTGGAGTACTTGACCTTGCTGCTGGGAATGCCCGCAGACAGATTGGTTCGGGATGGCATCATGCCAGGGAAGCCTGAGCATCAGCTAGGACCTGGGAAACAGAGAGAGCAGCAAAAGCCTCAGATGACACAGACATGGATCAAGCCAAAAAGAAACCAAAGCCTTTTCCTGCCTGTACACCTTTGCCTCTTCATCAGTGAAATCTTCTCCACTCAAAGCTTTGCATTTCAGCCTCAAATACTGCAGCATGGAGGGGGCTGAGCTGAGAAACAAAAGGGTGCAAAATGGCTGCTGCAGGGGCTGCTGAGCATCAAACACTTGGCTTGGAGGAGACAAAGATTCACAGATTGCATCAGGTTGGAAGGGACCCTCAAAGGGACATCTTGTCCAACCCCCCTGCATCCGCAGGGACACCTCCAACTAGAGCAGGCTGCATAGGGACAAATCCACAGTCTGATCCTGAATGTCTCCAGGGATGGGGCCTCAACCACACCTCTGGGTAACCTGTTGCAGTGACTTGTCACCCCTCAAGTATTTATCATAGAATGGGTTAGGTTGGAAGGGACCTCAAAGCTCAGCCAGTTCCAACTCCCTGCCATAGGCAGGGACACCTCCCACTAGAACAGGTCACTCAAGGACTCATCCAGCCTGGCCTTGAACACCTCCAGGGAGGTTGTGGAGATCAAAGATCACATTCTGTGCTTCTGTGCTCCACNTGGTGGCCTCCTCTGGACTGGCTCCAACACTTCCATGTCCTGCTTGTGCTGGAAGCTCCAGAACTGCACACAGGACTCAAGATGGGGTCTGAGGAGAGCAAAGGGGCAGAATCCCCTCCCTTGCCCTGCTGCCCACACTGCTCTTGCTGCAGCCCAGCACAGGGTCGGCTGTTCAATCAACATAGGCTAGTAGGAGGTGTCCCTGCCCATGGCAGGGGGGTCAGAACTGGATTATCTTTAAGGTCCTTTCTAACTCAAACCATTCCATGAATCTATGAATGAGTTGGGTTGGAAGGGACCCTAAAGATCATCTAATTCCAAACCCACTGCCATGGGCAGGGACACTTCCTACTAGCCGAGGTTGCTCCAGACCCCATCCAACCTGCACTTTCAACACTTGCAGGCTCGGAGCCTCCACAGCTTCTCTGGGAGACATCTGAGCTCCAGCTATTTCTGGAGGGTCACTGCCAAACCAACCCAAAGCAGAGCTGCACAAAGCAGCCCTTCAGCCCGCAGGGTGTTTTGCAAGAGATCCATCTGACAAAAATACCCCTGGGGAAGTGGGCTGAGGAGGAACCCAGACAGCTCCAGCCGTGACTCAGCGGGAGCATGAGCAGGGGCTGGAGGGGATCAGGGGATGAGGTAACCCAAAGAGCAGCGCATGGGTCACTGCTGCCTGCCTGCCAGGGAGGCAGCTCCAGGGCAGAGCTTTGTTTAGTTACAGCAGAACCCTGCCCTGCGGCTCCCCCCCGCGCCAGGAAGCCCAGCCCAGAGGTTTTGCTGCCAGCAGTGACAGTCCTGGGCACAGGGACAGAGCCAGCTTGGAGCTGTACCTTGGAGCTCAGCTCTTTAGGGAAGTGGAGTGGCTTAGGCTTCAGAAGAGGAACCTGTGGAGAGACATCATCACTTTCTACAAGTCCCTGAAAGGAGGTTGGAGCCAGGTGGGGGTTGGACTCTTCTCACATGCCACAAGTGGCAGGACAGGAAATGGCCTCAAGGTGTACCAGGGGAGGTTCGGGTTGGACATGAGGAACAACCTCTTTCCAGCAAGAGTTCTCAGACACTGTCAGGCTGCCCGGGGAGGTGGAGGAGTCACCAGCCCAGGGCTAGAAGCCTCAGAGGTCAGGCAGGAAACAGGCTGCTCGCACCTCCCAGCTGCTCCCGCACCTCCCTCCCCGGCTGCTCCCGCACTCCCCTCCCCGGCTGCTCCCACATGTCCTCAACCTGGCTGCTTCCGCACTCCCCTCCCCGGCTGCTCCCACATGTCCTCAACCTGGCTGCTTCCGCACTCCCCGGCTGCTTCCGCACGTCCTCCGCCACCCCCCCGCTNCTCCCCCCGCACCTCCCCTCCCGCCCGCGCCCGGCCCCCCCTCCCAGCTGCTCCCGGCTGCTCCCGGCCCCCCCTCCCAGCTGCTCCCGCACCTCCTCCCCGCAACAGCTCTGTTATTTTCGGAGCCAGCAGGGTCACACGGGGAGCTCCCAGCAAACCCCAGCGTGGCTCTCACCCCCAGATCCTCTCTATCCCCGAAATCACAGCAGTCTCTTTTCCCACCCTCCCAGCCGGGCCCACGGGTTGGGAGCAGTCCCCGTGTGTGCGGGGAGCTCACAGCTCCTACGACAACCGCACGGCTCCGGACCGCGGCGGCTCCTCCGCTGCTCAGCGGGAAGCTCCCAAGGCACCGGGGAGAGCACCCCCGCAACCTGCTGACTGCAGACCCTCTCCCAACACAGCCTCCGAACAGCCACAACTCCCCCGCGGAGGGTTACCTGCTGCTGGCGCTGCCGGCCCAAGCCATCCCCGGGCCGAAGCCTCCCTTCCGCGCTGCGGCCGCGGAGCAGCGCAGGAAGTTGCCCGCTCCGAGTCGTTTCCTTCCAGGTTACGGCAGCGGCGCTGGCTCCGCTGGGCTCTTGCCAGCCTCCAGATTAGCAACTGCAGTTGGTGTGCCCGGGCAGGGTGGCACAGACCACGTCCCGCTTACGCAGCCTCACCAGACACGGTCTGGCACTCGGTAGGCTGTGGATCAGCACATCGGTGCCCTGCAGACCTCACCGTGAGGAGAGGTTACGGAGGGAGCTCAGGAGAACCTTTAGACTGAGGAGCCCCGGAGCAGGCTGCCCGGGGAGGGGTTGTGGAGCCTCCTTCTCTGCAGGCTTTCAGAACCCGCCTGGATGCGTCCCTGCGCAGACTGCCCTGGGGGATGCTGCTTTTGGGGGATTGGACTGAATGATCTCTGGAGGTCCCTTCCGACCTCTCTCGTTCTGTGGTTCGGACATGGACTGCCAGACACGGCACAGCCCTCCCTGCGGACTAAGGATGTGACAAGGACAGCCAGGGCCTTACTCTTAGCAGCCTTAACCCTTGAGGTGAAACAGCTGAGCAGTTGCTGGCTGCTGCTCCTGCACCTTCATAAAAGGCGCCCCGGAGCTAGAGCCTGGGCAGCTCCAGGTCTCCCCTCAGCCTCCGTTTCTCCAGGTCCCTCAGCTGCTCCTCCCCAGCCCTGTTCTCCAGGCCCTTCCCCAGCTTGGCTTCACAATATGGGAGCTGAAAACCATGCAGGGATCCATCTGCACCACAGCAGAATCCAGGCGATCTTTACTAAACAAGCAGCACTGCTGCCAACGAAGGATCCAGGGCAAGGGCACGAAGAAACCCTCCGCACAGCTCTGAGCAGGGACCGGTGCCTGTCACATGGCAGCCAGCTCATTGTGACACAGCAGAACTGGTTTCCCAAGCAGCACTGCCACCTTCTGAACCTCTTCTGCTACACCAGTTGGGTTTCCTGCTATCAGTTGAGCTTCCCAGCTGTTTCCAGAACTTCAGGCTCCTGCAAGCAGTTCACAGCCTGAAGTAAATCCACAGCCCTTGAGAGCCTGCAGGTTCTGCTTACCTGGCAGCCCTGAGCAACCGGTTGGACTGGTTGAAGTTTCTTCATTAGTCATAGAATGAGTTGGGTTGTAAAGCACCTTAAAGATCATCCAGTGCCAACCTTCTGCCATGGGCAGGGACACCTCCCATCAGCACAGGTAGCTCAGGGCCTCATCCAGCCTAGCCTTGAACACCTCCACGGAGGTTGTGGATCACAGAATGTGATCAAAGATTCATTCTGTGATCCACAGTCTCCCTGGGCAACCTGTGCCAGTGTCTCCCTACCCTCACTCTCAACAATTTCTTCCTCCTCTCCAGTCTCAATCTCCCCTCTCCCAGCTCAAAGACATTGTCCCTTGTCCTGTCACTCCCAGCCCTTGTCAAAGTCTCTCCCCCAGCCTTCCCGGAGCCCCTTCAGGTACTGGAAGGCTGCTCTAAGGTCTCCCTGGAGCATTCCTTTCTCCAGGCTGACAGGCCCCAACTCTCCCAGCCTGTCCCCGTAGTGGAAGTTCTGCAGCCTCTTGATCCTCTTCTTGGCCTCCTCTGCAGCTCCAGGTCACTCTTGTGCTGGGGTCAGGATGCATCCAGCCACCTTCCTCCAGGATAAAACCCAAACTGCACTTTTTATTTCCACTTTCCAAGTCTCAGTCAGAATTATCAGCCTCAGGAACAGAGAGATGGAGTCAGGTGATATAAACTGGCAGCAGAATTAAACAGCAGCCCCCAGACAGCTTTGGGTGACCCTCACCTCGAGTTCAGTGTCACATCCCTTTCTTTAAGACAGGATGAAGGGAGTTAAGATGCTCCACCTCCAGATAGCATCTAAGAGAGGATTGGAAGCACAGAGATAACTACAAAAGAAAGCTAACCCCAAAACACAACAGAATTTCCAGAGTATAGGAAAAGAGGAATTGGCAAAGTATTTACAAAGCTATCTACAGAGCAGGCCTGGCAGTGCTGGGAGGATGCTGCTGCAAGGCACTGGACTTGCTACCACCACCATTTCCTTCTCAAACAAGAGCTGACCACATCTGCCCCTCAGTCCTCCTCCAGTTAAGAGCCTTCTTGTTGGTCTTCAATCTTTGGAGCCAGGTAGTACTTTAAGTGTCCCATGTCAGCAATCTTGTACTCCACCACTGGAAAGAGAGGAAACAGCATTGAGAAGGGTCTGCAGAGGTGTTCAGTCAGGAGCATCTGTAAGGCAGCTCCAAGGTGGCAGCTTTCTGCCAGGTACCCCAAGAGGTGCTTCTACTTACCAAGAGGGACATCTGCAGACATGCTGAGTGTTACTGTAGGTGACAGGGGGGTGGCTTTGGTGAAGAAGTTCAAGTACCTCAGGGCAAAGGTCAGCTGGACTGGCTCATTCATCTCTATTGTGACCTAGGAAGGCAGCAGCCAACTTAAAGGGCAGCCAAGGTTGAAAGCTCCCTCAAGTAACTGAGGCATCCCAAGCACAGGCAGCCAGGGGCATTGCTCACTCTGCCCTGCTGAGCACTGCAGGCCTGAAGCTGGCAATGATATGTGGACCCTGATCCATAGACCAGAGAAGCCTTTAAGATTCAGCCCAATCATTCTGTAACTACCAACCCTTGGCCCTCAGCACATCTCTGGCTTTGAAACACCTCCAGGAGTGGGGATTCAACCACCTCCCCAGGCAGCCAGGCCTTCCCCTCAGCCCTGTTCTCCAGATCTTTCCCCAGTTTTGTTGCCCTCCTCTGGACCTGCTCCAGCTCCTCAATGTCCTTCTGGGAGTGAGTGGCTGAAAACTAAACCCAGGATTTGAGATGTGGCCTCAGCAGTGCCCAGTCTGGAGAGACAATCCCTGCCCTGTTCATGCTGCCCACACCATTGCTGATTCAAGCCAGGATGCTGGTGACCTTCTTGGCCACCTGGGCACTGCTGGCATCAACCAGCACTCCCAGGTCCTT
This sequence comes from Tricholaema leucomelas, assembly GCA_013400475.1. Classification (NCBI taxonomy): domain Eukaryota; kingdom Metazoa; phylum Chordata; class Aves; order Piciformes; family Lybiidae; genus Tricholaema lacrymosa; species Tricholaema leucomelas. The sequence continues at coordinate 104,226 of WAAF01009438.1, read as the reverse complement.
TTCCACAGGGCAGTTTCCAGCCATTTTACTCCAGTCTGGAGCCTTCATGGGCTTACTGTGACCCAAGGGCAGGATCCAGCCCTTGGCCTCATTGAACCTCATCCCACTGGCCTTGGCTCATCAATCCAGCCTGGTCAGGTCCCTCTGCAGAGCCTCTGACCCTCCAGAAGGCTCAACATTGCCACCCAATTTAGTGTCATCTGCAAACTGCCTGAGGTAGCCTCAATGCCCTTGTCCACATCAGCCAGCTTCAGCCCCTGGCAGGTCAGGGAAATAATCCTGTGAGTAGAAGCCTCCCACTGAAGAGTTCAGCAACTGTGGATGTGGAACTTACAGCTTCTTCCTCCTTGTCCACATTACTGGTCTGTGACAGCTTGATGTTGCCATTGCCCAGCTCCCCATTGGCTGAGAACTTGACCCCATCCTTGGCACAGGAGATGACGACAGCGTCCCCGATGTGGCTCAGGTCCCGGCAGATGCGCGCGAACTCCGCAGAGGGCATCTTCACCACACAGCTGTACTCCTGCTCCTGCCAAGCAGGTGCCACCAGTCAGCATCTACCAGCAGGCTTCCTGCAGGCACCACACCTGTGCTTGTCTGGCTCTTAGAATCACAGGATGGGTTGGAAGGGACCTCTAAAGCTCATCCAGTCCAACTCCTCTGCAGTCAGGAGGGACATCCTCAAGTGGCCCAGAGCCTTTGTTGAGCCTCACCTTGAGTAGCTCCAGGGATGGGTCCCAACCACCTCCCTGGGCAACCTGCTGCAGTGTTCCAGCACTCTCATGATGCTCTTAACACTCAACCTACATCTGCTCTGCTCTAGGCTGAAGCCATTGCCCCTGTCCTGTTCCTGCAGGCCTTTGCAAATAGTCTCTCTGCAGACTTCTTGCAACTATTTAGCCACTGTAAGGCCATTATTAGGTTTCTCTGGAGCCTTCTCCAGGCTGAACATCCCCAGCTCCCTCAGCCTATCCTGTGGCCAAGGTGTTCCAATCCCCTGATGATTTTCATGGCCCTCATCTGGACCCATTTCATGTCCTTCCTGTGTTCAGGGCTCCAGAGAGGATTTAACCAATGTCTATAAGGAGTCAGAGGTCAGGAGTGGGGCACAGGCTCTGCTCACTTCTCCTGGCAATAGCTCTTTATTTCCTGTATCTCTCCCAGGGCCCTCAGTGCCATGGTTAGCTGACTGGATGGTGCTGGGTGACAGGTTGGACCTGATGATCTCCAACATGGTTAATTCTGGGGTTTCTGGAATTCCCTGGGATAGGACAAGAGCTGGATTCCAGGTAAGGTCTCACCAGAGCACCAAGGGAAGCTCTGCCACACACTCAGACCTTAAGTCTGATGTGCACACAGGGAAACATCCATTCAAAGAGAGCATCATCAGTCCTTTGAGCCACTACTTACTGGAATTCCAAGCTGCTCCACATCAAGATCCATCAGCTTCATCTCATAATCAGAAACCTTTTCCTGATCTGAAGAAATAAACCAAGGGTTTCAAAGATGTTATTGCTCTGAATTTAAGGTTTTTCTCTTCCCCCAGTAAAAATAAGGCATTGGAGGCCCCTTCTGACCCAAACCATTTCATGATTCCATGACAATAAAACCCATGTCTAGAGTTAAAAGCCTCAAAGAGACCCAAACAGCCTTTTGTAGGCTCTAAGAGGACATTAACCCCCACCAAAGGCATCCTTATATTGTCTAAAGAAGTGTCTCTTGTAGAAATGAAGTATTGGTCAAGTTGACAAAGGTTACACAGAATCCCAGATTGGTGTGGGTTCAAGAGACCTTTAAAGATCATCCAGTCCAACCCCCTGCAGTCAGCAGGGACATCCCCAACTAGAGCAGGTTGCTCACAGCCCCAAACAACCTGACCTGCAGCGGTGTGCCAGGCATGGGGCAGCTCCCACCTCTCTGGGCAACCTGGGACAGGCTCTCAGCACCCTCAGTGTCCAACATTTTTCCCTCCTCTCCAGTTTGAGGCTCCCTCTTTCAGTTCAAACCACCCCCCATTGGCCTGTCACAAGAGACCCTGTTCAAATGTCCATCTCCAGCTTTCTGATCATCCACTGTAAGGTCTCTCTGGAGCCTTCTCCAGGCTGAACAACCCCAGGTCCCTCAGCCTGGCCCCACAACAGAGACGTTAGAGCCCTTGGATCATTTTTGTGGACTCACTCCAACACATCTACGTCCTTCTTGTGCTGACACCTCCAGACTCTTTCAAGAGTTCAAGTATCAGCCAGGCCCTCTCTTTTCTGAAGCCTTTCGAGTCCTTCCTTTCCTTTCTCCCTCTGCATATGAGCCGCTTATGAGAGCTACCTAAAACCGTCAGGGTTGGAAACCGGTTCCCAAATCTGCCACTCACTTGGCGCTTCAAAGACGAGAGCCAAGGTATCGGCATTGTCTTCTGCCCGCAGCGTTATGATGTCCTCGTTCCCAGCGCACTTCAGGATTTTGGACATGCTGGTGGGAAAAGCGCAGGTCAGCCTCGGGGTGACAAACGGCGCCGGTGCAGGCGCCCGCGCTGGCGACAGCGAGACAACAGAGCCGGCGGGCAGCGGGACTGTGCTCAGCCGCAGCTCCCGGGATCGTTTTCCCCGTCACATCGCCGTCCCGAGGCGGCGGGACGAGGGCTGGGGCCAGGCCCCGCCATGGCGGGCAGCGTTCGGCGCCCACCGCTCCCCGCCGCCCTTTCCCGCCACGGCGAGTCGCGCGCTCGGCGCCGGCAGTGACGTCACGCCGCCGACGTGCCCCGCGCGCGCCCCGAAAAACGGCGCGAGAGCGCCGGGGAACATGGGGGAAGGGCCCAAAAAAGCTCCCAACGGCTCCCGACGCTTCCCGAGCACAGCGAGGGCAAAGGCGGACACTCGCCCCACGTCTTCCCCTGGGCCCGGCGGGGCCCACTCCCCTCAGCGCTTCGGGCCCCGGCCCGCTGCTCCATCCTCCTCCCAGCGCCCGAAGAGGTCGCGCCGCGGCCGGCCTCACCTGGAGAGGTTGACGCCCATCGCGATGTTGCGGTCGCAGCGGTAGGTGTCGAAACCCTCGGAGCGCAGCGTGAGCTGCACAAGAGAGACGTGAGAGGAATCCATGCTCTGCAGGCTGATGCCGCCTGAGCCCAAGTCCCAGCAGGCCTCGGTGATGAGATCCTTAAGGGCCTCCAGCACCCGCTTGAGCACCGAGCCCTGCACCAGCCGCGCCTCGAACATCCTGGCAGCAGCAGCGAGCAACACACTACAAGCCCGGGCGGAGAACTGGCGGCCGACAGGGGCGGCCCCCCCAAGCCGCCTTAATATAGCCTCCGCCGGCCCGCCCACCGCTGCGCCTCAGCCAATCGCCAGCGGCATTCCTCTCCCTCAGCGAAACCTACCCACGTACATATGACAGCTCACACACCAAGTTCCAGCCAATCCCAGCGCAGCTCTTTCCCTTAATCCCGCCTCTTCTCCCGGCGGGAGCAAATCACCATGCAGGTTACATCCCTACTGTGGCGCGCTTCGGATTCGCGGTGGTGACCGGCGGGACCCAGACCGGATCGCCGACGGTGGGAACCGCGATGGGCCCGGGTACGGCTGGTCCCTTCTGTCCGCCCGCCGCCAGCACTGTGCATAGGGACAGCTCGGCGCGCCTGTCACAGAGTCCTGGCGTGGCGGAGGTTGGAAAGCCCCTCTGGAGATCATCCAGTCCAGTTCCCCTGCTCCAACAGGGGCACCCATAGCAGCTTTGCCCAGCAGCACAATGCCCAGGTGACGTTGGAAGCTCTCCAGACAAGGAGACTCCACAACACCTCTCTGGGTAGCATGCTCCAGGCCTCCAGCACCTTCATACCAAAGAAGTTTCTCCTGTTTAGGTGGAATCTCCAGTTTGTGCCCATTGGCCCTTGTCCTGGCACTGACAAGAGTCTGGGGCCACTCCAGCTGAGGCCTCTCTAGGGCAGAGCAGATGGGGAGAAGAACTTCCCTTGACTTGTTCACATACCCTGTGACACCTTTGGAGCATTACAGGATCACAGGATGTTAGGGGTTGGAAGGGACCCAAGGAGATCATCGAGTCCAAGCCCCCTGCCAGAGCAGGACAATACTAACACAGAGCACAGAGGAACACATCCAGACAGGTCCTGAAAGTCTGCAGAGAAGGAGAACCCCAAAACCTCTCTGGGAAGCCTGTTCCAGGGCACATTGCTGGTTCAGGGGCAACTTCTCTAACACTCCCAGGTCCTTCTCTGTGGAGCTGCTTCCCAGCAGGTCCCCCCTCACATGTACTCGTGCTGGAGACTGTTCCTCCCTAGAGGCAGGACCCTACCCTTGCCCTGGTTTTACTTCATGAGATTTCTCTCCCCCAACTCTCCATCCTGGACAGGTCTCACTGAATGACAGCGCAGCCTGATGGGCTGTCAGCTACTGCTCCCGGGTTGCCAGCAGCAGCAGCCTGAGGGCTCACTGTATCCCTTCATCCATGTCTTTGAGTACCAGAATCAGGTTCGAAGAGACCTCCAAGCTCATCTACTCCAACCTCTCACCCAGTCCTATCCTATCAACTAGACCACGGCACTAAGTGCCTCACTGAATTCAGTCATGACCGGAGGATCACCGCGAGCCCCCAGCTAGACTTTATTTGTCCCATCATACCCCCCCGAGCTCTCGGCCGGTTCTCCATCCGCCTCCCTAACCCACGCACGCTCCCTAAGCGGGTTCCCTGTGAGCGTGTTACGGGTGGCAGAACAGCTCAGCTCACGACGTCTCCCCTCAGACACCCGTTCCTGGCAGGAACTCCAGAATACCACCGACAATTACAACAAGCTCGCTCCGGTTCTCCCAGCGCCCGTAAGCCTCCCCCGCGCTCGGGCCTTTCCCGGTCGCTCCGCGGCCGCCTCCTTCCGCCCCCCGGAGCGCAGCGGCGCCCACCCATCATGGCGCCGGGCGGCGCACATCCGGGTACACCTGGGCGGGATCAGCGCCGCGCTAACCCCGCCCCCGGACCCATTCTGCGCCGCCGATTGGCCAGCCGCCTCGCTCTGCCCTCTGCCGCCCCCTAGTGGCGGCGGCGGTGTGTAGCGCAGAGGCATTGGCGCGGCCGGAGCGGCGGTGGGTACGGGGCCGGCATGAGCGAGCTGCGGCAGCGGCTCGGCCGGGAGCCCGGCGGGGCGCGGGAGCCCGAGGAGAAGGTGAGGAGCGGGACTGGGCAGCGGATGGGGCCGGCTGGCGAGCGGGGTTGCGGGGATAGGCGGTGGGATGCATAGGCCTGCGGCTGTGGCTGGCTGCGCGGCCTGCTGACCCCGGGGGTACTCCGCCGCTTCATCTCCCACCGGGGTTGCGACCCCCCCGGGCTACTCCGTACCGTGCGCGTCTGCCCATGCTTTTGCAGCGCCTGCGGGGTTAGTCGCTTGGCTTCTATGCACAACCTCCCGACAGCCCCCAGCCGGCCGTGAACGAGCAGATGACGGCGCCGGGGGCAGTTGGTGTCGGTGGCTGGACAGCCGCTCCCGGATGCCGGCTTGCAGGAGCGCGGGGATCCGGGAGCACACACAGCGTTTCGATGGAGTACCCCGGGTGGGATTACAGAATCGTTAGGGAACAGTTTGGTGTCGCCTGAGCCTTCCCTCCAGTCCCTGCCCCTCCCTGCGGCGGTGCCCGGGGCCGTCGCTGGAAGTTAACCGAGGTTAAACGGTTCCGTTGCTCCGGAGAAGAGCCGTGGGAGAGGAAAGAACCTGCCCCTGCTTTCCTGTGACACCTCCTCATGTCCGAACCCAGGCCCGCCTGGATGCTCCGAGCTGGGCAGTTGCTACATGGGTCCTGTCGTCACCTTTGTCATCGTCACTCCTGCACTTCCCGAAGGGGAAGCACCGAGGGGAGGAAGCAGAGCAGGAAAACTTTGTACGTAGTATTTGCAGGGCTGCAGATGGGGAAAAGCTGGAAGGAAATGTGGGACCTCACCGTGTTTAGTGCTCGTGCCTGGGGAGTGAGCCCCAAGTCACTGCCCTTGGTAGCATCCTTGTGGGCATCTCACCAGTAAGAAGTGATAGAAATGGCCTCAAACTGCACCAGGGAAGGCTTAGGTTGGATATTAGGAGAAGTTTCTTCGCTGCAAGAGTGGTCAGGGATTGGCACAGACTGCCCAGGGAGGTGGTGGAGTCCCCGTGGCTGGAGGTGTTCATGGCACTTGGGGCCCTGGGTTAGTGACCACAGTGGTGGTGTGAGAGTTGGATTTGCTCTTAGAGCTGTTTTCCAGCCTTGATCATAGAATCAGCCAGGTTGGAAGAGAGCTCCAAGCTCAGTCAGCCAAAACCTAGCACCCAGCCCTGTCCAGTCACCCAGACCATGGCACTAAGTGCCCCAGCCAGGCTTGGCTTCAACACCTCCAGGCACAGCCACTCCACCACCTCCCTGGGCAGCCCATTCCAATGCCAATCACTCTCTCTGCCAACAACTTCCTCCTCACATCCAGCCTCAACCTGCCCTGCCACCGCTTCAGCCTCTGGCTCCTTCCTCTGTCCCTGGCTGCCTGGCAGCAGAGCCCAACCCCAGCTGGCTACAGCCTCCCTGCAGGGAGCTGCAGACAGCAATGAGCTCTGCCCTGAGCCTCCTCTGCTGCAGGCTGCACACCCCCAGCTCCCTCAGCCTCTCCTCACAGGGCTGTGCTCCAGGCCCCTCCCCAGCCTTGCTGCCCTTCTCTGGGCACCTTCCAGCACCTCAGCATCTCTCTGAGAGTATGGGAGTGGAGACAAATCACAGGAACAGATAGGAAAACTTTGTCACTTTGAGGGTGCTGGAGGCCTGGGGCAGGCTGCTCAGGGAAGTTGTGAAGTCTCCTCTGGAGACTTTCAAAACTCACCTGGATGTGTTCTGTGTGACCTGCCCTGGGTGATCATAGAGTCAAGCAGGTTGGAAGAGAGCTCCAAGCTCATCCAGCCCAACCTAGCACCCAGCCCTATCCAACCAACTAGACCATGGCACCAAGTGCCCCATCCAGGCTTGTCTTGACCACCTCCAAGGATGGTGACTCCATAAGGATTCTGATTCTTCACTTCTGTGATCCCAGTGATGTTTCCTCTGCTGGGGCATGAGGTACAGTTTGGAGAAGGGTGAAGTCATCAGGCAAGAAGTCCTTTGCAATATAAATGGCACACTTCATGCTGCTTTGAATGGCAATTTAACAGCTGCCCAGGGCTGTGCAGCCAGGTGGGAGGAAGCTTTGTTGTTCTGCTGTGAATAGAGAGGGAGCTGGGACAGAAAGTGCTGACAGTGCTGAGAAGCACAGAATCGTTCTGCTTGGAAAACACCTTTTAAGATCACTGAGCTGAGCATTAGCAGGAGATCACAAATCACAGCCTGGGCTGCACCAGAAGCGGTGGGACAAGGGAGGTGATTCTGCTCCTCTGCTCTGCTCTGGGGAGACCTCACCTGCGGTGCTGTGTCCAGCTATGAGATCCTCAGCAGAGGAGGGATACAGACCTGCTGGAGCCTGTGGAGGCCACAAAGGGGATCAGAGGGCTGGAGAACCTCTGCTCTGGGGATGGGCTGAGAGAGCTGGGGCTGTTCAGCCTGGAGAAGAGAAGGCTCCGGGAGCTGCATTTCAGTATCTGAAGGGGCTCCAGGCAGGCTGGGAAGGGCCTGTAGGGGTAGGATGAGGGCAGTGGTTTGAAACTGGAGCAGGGCAGAGTTAGGAGGGCAGGGCAGACACCAGGAGGACATGGTGAGACACTGGAACAGGCTGCCCAGGGATGTGGTTAAGGCTCCATGCCTAGAGCCATCCAACCTCAGCCTTGCTGTGTCCCTGTTCAGCCTGCTCCATCTGGAGGTGTCCCTGCTGAGTGCAGGGGGGTTGGACAAGATGCCCTTGGAGTGTCCCTTCCAACCCGATGCTATCTGTGAATTGCCCACGAGTGGCAGGGGTTGCCTTGGTGCAGATGAGAGGTTTGTGCTCTTCTCCAGAGCTCAGCTGAAGCTGTTTCCCACCCAGTTCTGTTTTGTCGTGGGTGTGCAAAGGGCAGAGCTGCCAGCACCTGGATAACCTTTTTCTCAGCTGGAATTGACTTTGCAGCAGACAACCTTGAGGGACTTTTCTATTCCAGAACTGTGGGAGTTGGAAGATGCCCCTCAGCAGCCTGGAAGGAGCAGTGCTGCTTAACCAGTAAGCAAACAAAGTCCCTGGGCCAAGCTGGGATCTTGCTTTAGCTGCTTGTGATGCATTCCTAAACGTCAGAGGCCTCTCTTTGGAGTGCAATCCTGATGCCTCCAGGTGCTTTTTACACAGAAAGAGCCTTCTGAAGGGCTCCTCTAATATTAACCTTCAGGTCAATGACTTGAAGTGGCTTTACTTGAGAGAGGGAAGGTTTAGGGAAGGTTTATGATGTGCTGCTCAGCCTAAAGCTGCTCAAATGAATTGCAAGAGCCAAAAAAAAAAAAGGCAGAAGAGATTTCCAAACAGTGGAGAAGAGCTCCTCTGAGGTGCTGAATGGCTCTGGAAAAATAGAAAGCGGTGATGAGAGGCAGAGAATTTCCCCAAACTGCTCAAATCAAGCCTGGGAGGAGGCTACCTGGTAACAATAATGCTGCCATTAGCAAATCCCAGCACTGTCTTGCTTGCCCTGGCAGCACTTCTCAGCAGCAGATGATTCTTTCCTCCCCTGAGAGGTCCAGACATTGTGTTTGCAGTGCTTGAGAACTGCCTGGCAGAGCCTGGGAAATAACAACAGGATGAAACCAAGGCAGCAGAACTGCTCCTGCACAGCCTGCTTGTTGGTGCTAGCAGTCTGGCCAGTGTGTCCTACCTCCTCAGGGTGGGAGATTCCTGTTCAGCATCTTTATTGATGATCTGGAGCAGGGGATTGAGTCCAGCAGCAGGCAGTTTGCAGATGACACCAAGCTAGGAGCAGCTGTGGAGCTGTTGGAGGGTAGGAGAGCCCTGCAGAGGGACCTGGCCAGGCTGGATGGGTGGGCAGAGACCAAGGGGATGAGACTGAACAAGGCCAAGTGCAGGGTTCTGCACTTTGGCCACAACAACCCCAAGCAGCACTACAGGCTGGGGCCAGAGTGGCTGAGAGCAGCCAGGCAGAGAGGGAGCTGGGGGTGCTGGCAGAGAGGAGCTGAAGAGGAGGCAGCAGTGCCCAGGTGGGCAGCAGAGCCAATGGCATCCTGGGCTGGCTCAGGAGCAGTGTGGGCAGCAGGACAAGGGAGGTTCTTCTGCCCCTGTGCTCAGCACTGCTCAGGCCACCCCTGGAGTGCTGTGTCCAGTTCTGGGCTCCTCCATTGCAGAGAGATGTTGAGGTGCTGGAAGGTGTTGAGAGAAGGGCAGCAAGGCTGGGGAGGGGCCTGGAGCACAGCCCTGTGAGGAGAGGCTGAGGGAGCTGGGGGTGTGCAGCCTGCAGAAGAGGAGGCTCAGGGCAGAGCTCATTGCTGTCTGCAGCTCCCTGCAGGGAGGCTGTAGCCAGCTGGGGTTGGGCTCTGCTGCCAGGCAGCCAGGGACAGAAGAAGGGGACACAGCCTCAAGCTGTGCCAGGGCAGGTCTAGGCTGGATGTTAGGAGGAAGTTGTTGGCAGAGAGAGTGATTGGCATTGGAATGGGCTGCCCAGGGAGGTGGTGGAGTCGCTGTGCCTGGAGGTGTTGAAGCCAAGCCTGGCTGGGGCACTTAGTGCCATGGTCTGGTTGCTTGGCCAGGGCTGGCTGCTAGGTTGGGCTGGCTGAGCTTGGAGCTCTCTTCCAACCTGCTTGATTCTATGATTCCCATTTCTACTTCGTCATCCACTGAGCTTGGCCAAAGAAAGAACCTCTCAGTGCCTTCTGTGAGCTCCAGAAGCTCTGCTGTCACAGGACCAGGGTGGACAAAGCCCTCTCAGATCATCCAGTCCAACCAGCAACCCCACCCCAGCCACTCAGCCTTGGCCCCGGGTGCCGTGGGCACACATCTCTCACACTCTTGTCCCCTCTGAGAGCAGAGTCTGTTGCACAACACTTTAACCACAAATCAGTTTTCAAACTCCCTGGCAGGACAGGCTCAGCCCAGGCAGCCCAGTGGCAGCTCTTATCTCTGCCCTCTGCTAGCAGGCAGGAGAAGATCAAAGCTGCGACAGTTGTGCAAGGGTTGGAGGAGCAGAAAGTGAAAGCAGCTTCTCACCTTCTGCCAAGAGAGCTGAACCTTCCAGGTCTGATCTCAAAACCAGCCTTGATGTTTACATCTCCTTTCAGCTCTTCTCCTCTAACACGCTGAGAGCTCTCTGCAGAGGGCTGCGACCTGGGTTGTTGGCCCTGGAGCAGAGGGGGCTGAGGGGAGAGCACATTGCACTCTGCAGCTCCCTTGAGAGGAGGCTGCAGTGAGCTGGGGGTTGGGCTCTGCTCCCTAGGGTCAGGTGATGGAGCCAGAGGAAGTGGCCCTGAAGTTGTGCCAGGGGAGGGTTAGGTTGGAGGTGAGGCAAAATTTGTTTGCTGCAAGAGTGGGGAGGGGTTGGAAGAGGCTGCCCAGGGAGGTGGTGGAGTGCCCATCCCTGGAGGTGCTCAGGAAACCTGTGGCCACATGGGGCCATGGTTTAGTGGCCATGCTGCTGCTGGGTTGCTGGTTGGATTGGGTGATCTCAGGGGGCTTTTCTCACCTAAACAATGCTCTGCCAGTTTGGTGAGTGCCACCATAGCAGGGTGCCAGTTAGACCCAGGAGAGCCCAGCCCTGGGGCCTGTCTGCAGCCCTTCTCTGTGCCGTGGCTCAGAGTGGGAGGCAGAGTCCTGTTACTAGCAGTAGGAAATTCTGGGGGAGTGCCAGAGCCAGCAGCCTATTTTTGTGCTCTTTTGTATACAATAGCTTCTGGAAAGGGCTTGGAGCCTGATGCCTGTTCCCTTCTTGATCTGCTGGAATAAACAGAGCCCAGAGTGGGTGCTGTGCTGGGAGACAGAGGATTAAGTGGGTGCTGGGTGAGTCACAGGAGTGATGGACTTGGCCTGGATCAGATCTGCTGACACTGAGGTCAGGCTTTGGTCTCAAACTGTTGTGCTGCTCAATGCAGGTCGAGCACAGCTCTGCTGAGCCCAGCTGGCTGCTCTTACTGCCTGCTGTTTGGCACCCAGGCACCCTCAGCAGGTTTGCTGATGGCACCAAGCTGTGTGGTAGTCTACAACTACCTGCAGAGAGGCTGTAGCCAGGTGGGGTTGGGCTCTGCTGCCAGGCAACCAGCAACAGAAGAAGGGGACACAGCCTCAAGTTGTGCTGGGGGAGGTCTAGGCTGGATGTGATGAGGAAGTTGTTGGCAGAGAGAGTGATTGGCATTGGAATGGGCTGCCCAGGGAGGTGGTGAAGTCTCTGTGCCTGGAGGTGTTGAGGCCAAGCCTGACTGGGGCACTTAGTGCCATGGTCTGGTTGATTGGCCAGGGCTGGGTGCTAGGTTGTGCTGGCTGAGCTTGGAGCTCTCTTCCAACCTGCTTGGTTCTGTGATTATCTGGACTCACCTGAGGGCAGGGATCCATCCAGAAGGATCTTGACAAGCTTGAGAAGTCAGCCAGTGCCAGCCACGTCAACAAGGCACAGTGCAAGGTCCTGCAGCTGGGTCAGGCCAACCCCAGGCACAACTCCAGGCTGGGGACAGAGTGGGTTGAGAGCAGCCCTGAGGAAAGAGACTTGGGAGACCTCAGAGCTGCCTTCCAATAGCTGAAGGGATGCTGCAGGGAGGCTGCAGAGGGACTTTTCCTGAGGGTGTCTGCTCTCAGGTCTCCCTGAAGCCTTCTCCAGGCTGAACAGCCCCAACTTTCCCAGCCTGTCCCCACAGGGGAGGTTCTGCAGCCCTCTGAACATCTTCATGGCCTCCTCTGGACCCTCTTTGGCAGCTCCAGGTCCTACTTGTGCTGGGGGCCCCAGAGCTGGAGGCAGTGCTGCAGGTGAGGTCAGAGCAGAGGGGCAGAATCCCCTCCCTGTGCTGCTGCTCTCCCTGCCCTGGCTGCAGCCAGCACACAGCTGCCTCTGGGCTGCAGGGACCAGTGCTGGCTCCTGGGGAGTTTGTCACCAGCTGACACCCCCAAGGCCTTCTCCTCAAGGCTGCTGTGGAACCACTCCTCAGCCAGCCTGGATCTGTTCTTGGCACTGCCCTGACCCAGCTGCAGGAACCTTGCCCTAGGCCTTGTTGAGCTTGATGAGGTTGCCTTGGATCCAGCTCTGCAGCCTGTCCAAGTCCCTCTGGATATATCCTTCCATCCAGTGGCTCTCAGTTTTATTGCCTGAAGCAGCAGCTCTGTTCTTCTCTCCAGCAGTGTGTTGGCATTTTCTGGCCCAGCTTCTCGTTGAACTCCAGCAGCAAGGCTGAACAAACCAGCACCTTGCACCAGCAGAGGTGCACAGAGAATTCCTTGGGACTAATTTAATCTCCCAGCATTGAATGTGCTGCCCCTGGCTGTGGGTTGGGTGGAAGGTTTCCGACAGGGAGGTAGCTGACTTGTTTCTATGGCAACTGAGATCGTGGCATGGATACTGGGGCAAAAAAAAACCCCTCAGCCCTGAGTGCTCACAGCTTGCACTGTGAGAGAGAGCTGTGAGCAGCCATCCCTTGCCACATGCCTGCAGGGGTGAAGGAGGCTGCAGAAAGCTGAGGCACATCTGCCTCTGCCTTCTTCCAGAGTGGCAGCATCTTTGGTCACAAATGCTCTGCAGACCTCCTGGCTTCATAGATACAGCAAGAAGGGCCACGAGGATGAGCAGAGGGCTGGAGCTGCTCTGCTGTGTGGAGAGACTGAGGGAGTTGGGGCTGTTCAGTCTGGAGAGGAGAAGGCTCCCAGGTGACCTTCTTGTGGCCTTGCAGTATCTGAAAGGGGCTACAAGAAAGCTGGGGAGGGACTTTTTAGGCTGTCAGGTAGTGATAGGACTGGGGGGAATGGAGCAAAGCTGGAAATGGGGAGATTCAGACTGGAGGTTAGGAAGAAGTTGTTCAGCTTGAGGGTGGTGAGAGCCTGGCAGGGGTTGCCCAGGGAGGTGGTGGAAGTCTCATCCCCTGGAGGTGTTTAAGGCCAGGCTGGATGAGGCTGTGGGCAGCCTGCTCTAGTGTGAGGTGTCCCTGGGCATGGCAGGGGGGGTTGGAACTGGCTGCTCCTTGTGGTCCCTTCCAGCCCTAACTGATTCTATGATTCTAAGTTATCCTGCCCCCAGCACAGGAAGGACATGAAACTGCTGGAGCAGGTCCAGGGAAGGCCACAAAATGATCAGAGAGGTGGAGAACCTCCCTTGTGGGGACAGGCTGGGCCAGTTTGGGCTTCTTCAGCCTGGAAAAGACTCCAGGGAGACCTTAAGAGTAACCTTCCAGTACCTGAAGGGGCTTCAGGAGATCTGGAGAGAGACTTCTGGACAAAGGCTGGGAGTGACAGGAGGGGGACAATGGCTTTGAGCTGGGAGAGGAGAAACTGAAAGTGAGGATGAGGAAGAAATTCTTGTACTGGCACTGGGGGACTGTTTGCAGCCTGTGGCTTAGCCCAGCCCAGCAGTCCTGGCAGGCTTGGCAGAGCCCAGCCCAGGGCAGCGAGGAGCCCTCTGCAGAGGCTGCCACTGAGCAACGAGTCTCAGGTTTCACCCCGGATAGCCCTCAGCGAGCATCGCTCCCTGCGCTCTGTGCTGCTCTGCTCCTGCCTGGCTCTGCCGTGCAGTGGGGAGGTGCCAGGAGGCTGTTGCCAAGGCGATGCCACAGCTGGATTAAGGAGCCCAGATCAGGGTGCATCACGCTCAGGCTTAACCAAGTTATTTAGCACCCCACTCAGCTGCTTAAAGTGGTGGTTTGTAGGCTGCTGGGTGCAATTTGCATGCAAGGTATAAAAATAGTGCCAGTGCCTGAGCCCTCTCCACAGCCTATATCTGGCACAATGTCCTATATCATCTCCAGGCTCTGCTGCAGAGAGCAGAGCTGGCTCTTGATGCTGCTCAGTTGTTTCCAGAGCAGGGTATTGCTGTACCCCAGCCCTGCCTTGTAACCTGCATTTTCTTCCACCAGGGAAAATGTTTTCTTTCACCTCCCATCAGGCTTCCATTGAGCAAGCAAGACAGGTGGCAGAGACCAGCCCTGCATGTGCTGTTGGACCCCCTCTGTACCCTAACAATCCTTGCTTGCCTTCTGTGTGCCCCATGGCAGTGTTTGCTGGAGCTGTGGGCATTGCCTGCCTGTTGCACAGCCTCTCCTGTTCCCAGTGCTGAGGATGAAGGGAGGGAGCAGTGGGATCGGTGCACAACCTCCCTGCAGGGAGCTGCAGGCAGCAATGAGCTCTGCCCTGAGCCTCCTCTGCTGCAGGCTGCACACCCCCAGCTCCCTCTCTGCCTGGCTGCTCTCAGCCACTCTGTCCCCAACCTGTAGCTGCTTGGGGTTGCTGTGGCCAAAGTGCAGAACCCTGCACTTGGCCTTGTTCAGTCTCATCCCCTTGGCCTCTGCCCACCGATCCAGCCTGGCCAGGTCCCTCTGCAGGGTTCTCCTACATGAGCTCTGCTGCAGGAGTGCTCCCCAGGGAACAGCCTTCACTGGCCTTGCTGCAGGGACTGGGGAGCAGGATGCAGCTCTGCTGCTGAAGTGAGAGGCAAAATGTGGAGGGGACAAGAGGCAGTGGGCACAAACTGGAAGCCAGGAGGTGCCACCTGAACAGGCAGAGAAACTTGTCTGGTGTGAGGGTGCTGGAGGCCTGCAGCAGGCTGCCCAGGGAGGTTGTGGAGAACTTCCAACCCCCCCTGGGCACTGTGCTGCTGGGCAAGCTGCTGTGGGTGCCCTGCTGGAGCAGGGTGGGCTTGGCCTGGCTGCTCTCCAGAGCTCCCTTCCCACCTTCACCGTGCTGGGATTTGGGGATTCTGTGAGGTGTGAGTTCTTCCTCTATCCAGGAGCTTGCCCAGTGGAAAACTGGGGTGGGGAGAAGGTGTGGCAGTGCCTGGGAGCCAGGAGGTCATCTGCAGTCCTTTTTCTGGCCTTCAGTCACCTGCTGCCTGGGCAGTCCTTACTAACCCCTAAAGACAGGACTCTGAGCCTGCTGCTGGAGCAGTCCAAGGGGTGGGGAGGGCACTGCTGTTCCTTGCCAGAAGATCAGGCTTGTCCTGTGGCCAAGGAGGATGGCTGGGGCTGGGTGATAAGCTCTGCTCTTCCTCTTCAGCTGTCTGAGGGGGTGGCTTTGGTGCCCGTGAGTGAAGTCAGCACTTGAAAAGCCTGTCTGGAAGCCCTGAGCCTGTCCACTTGGAGGCCTTTCTTCCTGTCTGATTTGGGCAGTGTTGCATACTTGGAGCTGTGCCTGGGGACTGGAGACCTTGTGAAAATTCCTGCTAACAAGGCTGTGTCCCTCAGGCACTTGCTGCACTTGGAGCTCCTAACTCATCAACTGGGAGGCTTCCTTAGCGGTGCAGAGGGAGCAGACCCTTTGCTGTGCCTGCTGCTGAGGCTGGTGGAGAGTCAAACCCAGCCTGTGGGTCACTTAAAGCACTTCAGGTTGGTTGTCTTAGGAATAACTCCCTGTGCCACCCAGAATATACAGGAGTGGATTCAGAGGAGCTCTGATCAGAGAGCTGGAGAGCCTCTGCTGTGAGGACAGGCTGAGAGAGTTCAGCCTGGAGAAGAGAAGGCTCTAGGGAGACCTTAGAGCAACCTTCCAGTGCCTGAAGGGGCTGCAGGAGAGCTGGGGAAGGACTTGTTGCAAAGCCATGAAGTGACAGGACAAGGGATGATGGCTGCAGGCTGGAGGAAGCTGGGTTTAGATTTGCCATTAAAAAGAAATTCCTCCCTCTGAGGGTGGTGAGAAGCTGAAACAGGTTGTCCAGAGGAGTTGTGGAGGCTCCAAGCCTGGAAGTGTTTAAGGCCAGGTTGGATGGGGTCTGGAGCAGCCTGGTCTAGTAGGAGATGTCCCTGCCCATGGCAGGGGGGGTTGGAACTGGATGACCTTTAGGGTCCCTGCTAACCCAAACCGTTTGGTGATTCTCTGATTCTATGAATGTTTTCCTCTCTTTCTCGCCTGCAGAAGCAGACTGGTGGCAGGTGCCAGGCCCAGTGGACTGGTCTGAGTTCAGAGTGCCAGTGCTGTGTCTGCTGAAGGTCTTTGTCTTCAACTTGCAGGAGTCAGAGTCTGAGAACAGGCTGGATGGAGAGACAGCATCAGACAGTGAAAGCAAATCTGAGTTTGGAGGCTCAGCCCCAGTGCCAACATCAGATGACACTCCAGAGGTCCTGAACAGAGCTCTCTCCAACCTGTCCTCAAGGTAGCACCCACTGGGCATCGTTGGCTGCCATGCCCCTGCATCCCCACCGTGGCTCTCCTGGCCCTGGCAGTGGGTGCTGGGAGCTGACAGAGAAGCTCTTGGGAGCTCTCCCTCGCTGGGGTGGCAGCAGGAAGGTGGCCCTGAGGCCACAGGAAGCAGAGGTGAGGGTGATGGTGGTGAGGGGAGCAGTCTGCAGCGCTCAGGCTCTGCGTGTGTGGCAGAGGAGCGCTGTGGGAGGGCTGCCTGGCTGCGGGCATGGGCTTGGCAGGTGAAGAGAGGCTCTGGGTGGGGCAGCAGGCAGTTGGCTTTAGCTCTGACAGCAACCCTCAGCTGTGCTCTGTAACCCCTGCTTTAACTTCTGCAGAGATGCTCAAGGGAGGTGTGGTGATGTGGAGAAGAGTGAAGAACAAAGTGAGGAACTGCTCCGGTCCACGGGAGCAGAGAGCTCTGCTGGGTGCTGTGGGGGTGGGGGAGGCTGAGGACAGGATCTGTACAACACAGCAGGGCCCATGGCCCCTCTTGAAGAGAGGTCCCCATTCTATGTGACTTTGCCATGCAGCTGGTCCAAGGGGTGGCAGAACAGCAGCAGATGCCCTCCTGTCCCCTTCCAGTGCCCTTGGAGATGCTCTTCCAGGGGCAGCATTTCTGCAGCAGTGAGGCTCACAGCAGGGCAGGCTGAGCTGAGCTGCAGCATTGCAGCTCCTACAGCCAGACCTTCATCAGTGGGGCAGGATCTCTCTGCAGCTCTTGGAGCTTGCAGAGCTCAGCTCCTGCCTGTGCTGCTGGGGCCATGGCAGTGCTGTCCTGCTCCCTGCCACTGCTTTGACTTTGTCCAACGTTTTTCCTTCTAGATGGAAGAATTGGTGGGTGAGAGGCATCCTCACACTGGCAATGATTACTTTCTTCTTCATCATCATCTACTTGGGACCCATGGTCTTAATGACAATAGTAAGTGAAGTGCCCCCAGTGCTCGTTGTGGTAGAAGGGAAGGAAGGTTCCTGAGGCTGTTGCTGGAGTGGGCAGCTCAGAGGTCCTTACTCAGCTTCCATGGAGAAAGCCTGGAAGGAATCTGTGACCAGCAGCCTTGGTGGTGGTCAGCATCTGGCTGTAGTTGAAACTACTACAAGGGGTGGGTTAGAAACTTCCTGCAGGGAAAGGGGCAGGGAAAACAACAGGATGAGCTTCCCATGTTGGAGCAGGAGGCTGCTGCCAGACTGACAGTGACTGCTGAGGAACCTTTTGCTCTGCACTGCATGTTCTGTACCTCCTGGAGGACAGAGAGGTTTAGCCAAGCTGTGCTGCAGCTGCTGGCTGTGTGTCTGTGCAGGTGATGTGTGTCCAGATCAAATGCTTCCACGAGATCATCACCATTGGCTACAATGTCTACCACTCCTACGACCTGCCCTGGTTCAGGACACTCAGCTGGTGAGTAAGGAGCTGCTGCTCTGCCCAGCCAGGTGTGCCCCAGACATGCTTCTGCCCATTGCACACAGGCAGCAAAGGGGCTCAGCTGGTGCCTCCAGGCCACATAGTCTGGGGCTGCTCTGTGCTGACTGATGTGGAGAAGAGAACTCTCTGGGGAGAGCTTAGAGCAGCCTTCCAGTACCTGAAAGGAGCTGCAGGAGAGCTGGGGAGGGACTTTTGAGAAGGGCTGGGAGTGACAGGATAAGGGGCAATGGCTGTGAGCTGGGAGAGGGGAGATTGAGAGTGGAGAGGAGGAAGAAATTCTTTAGAGTGAGATCTTTAAGGTCCTTTCCAACCAAAGCCAACCCTCACCTTCGTCCAAGCTCCTTTCAGGTTGCTGTTGAGAGCAATGAGGTCTCCCCCCAGCCTCCTTTTCTCCAGGCTCAGCTCAACACCCCCAGCTCCCTCAGCTGCTCCTCCCCAGCCCTGTTCTACAGACCCTTTCCCAGCTTTATTGCCCTTCTCTGGACCTGCTCCAGCTCCTCAATGACCTCCTTGGGGTGAGGAGCCCAAAACTGAAGGCAGGATTCAAGGTGCAAGTCACTTGCTGTGTTTCTCCAGAAGCCTTTTAGGGTTGCTGCTAATGAGCATCTGCATCCTCCACAGGTACTTCCTGCTCTGTGTCAACTACTTCTTCTATGGAGAGACTGTGACAGATTATTTCTTCACCCTGGTGCAGAGGGAGGAGCCCCTGAGAATCCTCAGCAAATATCACCGCTTCATTTCCTTTGCTCTCTACTTGACAGGTAGAGACCATCCTGGGTAATCCTGGCTGGGCTAGAGGGAAGGGATCTCCTTCAGCTCCTCTTCTTCTGAGTCTTGTGTCCAAAGCATTATCCATAGCAGATAGCTTCTGTAATCTCCATGGTTGGAGGAGTGGTGGCAAATCTCTTGGGTGAGGCCCTGCAGAAGAAGACTCCACAGTCTGTAGAGGACAGCCAGGCTTGGCGGTTCAGCACCTTGAATACTGCCTCCAGCTCTGCTGTCCCCTGCAGGAGGAGGCAACAGAGCTGCTGGAGGGAGGCCAGAGGAGGTCACAAAGGTGATCCAAGAGTTGGAGCAGCTCTGCTGTGAGGACAGGCTGAGGGTGTGCATCCTGGAGAGGAGATGGCTCCAAGGGGACCTCAGAGCTGCCTGCCAAGAGCTGAAGGGATCCTGCAGGAAGGCTGCAGGGAGACTTTTGCTGAGGGTGTCCAGAGCCAGGCCAAGGGGGAATGGTTTGAGGCTGAGGCAGAGCAGGGTTAGAGTGGAGCTGAGGAAGTGCTGTCTGAGGGTGATGAGACTCTGTCACAGGCTGCCCAGGGAGGCTGTGGATGTCCCCTCACTGGAGATGTTGAGGGCCAGGTTGGATGTGGCCTTGAGCAGCTGATCCAGTTGAGAGCTGTCCCTGCTCATGGCCTGGGCTGCAGTAGATGATCTCTTAAGATCCCTTCCAACCAGAACCATTCTTGGGTCCTTGTCCAAGTATTCCCTGTAGGCAGTGGTATTTTGAGGCTCCACCAGCAGTGTTTTCTCACTCTTCATTGCTGCTTTACTCAAGTGAGGTGCTGAGGAGCTGTGCAGCATTTCTTACTGCTGCAGACCTGTTCCCACCAGTTCCTTCTCCTTTGTCTCTCCTCAGGTTTCTGCATGTTCGTCCTGAGCCTGGTGAAGAAGCACTATCGCCTGCAGTTCTACATGGTAGGTGAAGTGCAGGGCCTGGCTGCCCCCACCTGGAGGCAGGAGAAGCAGGAGTGAAGGCTGCTTGGGAATGTTGTGTAGAGCAGAAGCTTCCCTGCTGGCTGTGTGTGGCCATGCTGCAGGAGCAAAGTCCCTGTGGGCAGAGTGGGTTCTTAGCCTGAGCTCCCCTGCAGAGATGGATTCTCTGCTCCCTGCACTTGTGGGTGCTCTTCAGAGGCTGTCTGCAAGCTGAGAGGAGAGCTCAAAGCTACTTCACCCTTGTTCTGAGGGTAGATCACCCCCAGGCTCGCTCTGTCTCCTGTTCCCAGATGCCAGTAGGGCATTTGCTGGTGCTTGAGCTTTCCAGCCTGGGCAGCTCCCAGCCTGCTGCTCTTACACAGGCAGAAGGCTGAGGGGACTGTGTGAAAATCTTTGCAGTGAGGATGGGGAGACATTGGCACAGGTTGCCCAGGGAGGTTCTGAATGCCTCCTTCCTGGAGGTGCAGGAGGCCTTGAGCAGCCTGTGCTGGTGAGAGGTGTCCCTGCCTGTGGTTGGAGCTGGCTGAGCTTTGAGGTCCCTTCCAACCCAACCCATTCTGTGGATGTGAATATTGCAGGTGTGGGGTAGGGCTGGGCTGAGGAGCAGTTGGAGCCACATTGAGAATGGAACCCAGGAGGTTCCACCTTGACATGAGGAGAAACTTGTGAGGGTGCTGGAGGCCTGGAGCAGGCTGCCCAGAGAGGTTGTGGAGTCTCCTCTAGGGATTCCAAACCCTCCTGGATGCATTCCTGTGTGGCCTGTCCTTGGTGACCCTACTCTGGCAGGGGGTTGGACTCAAAGATCTCCAGAGGTCCCTTCCAACCACTTCCATTCTGTGATTCCTGTGATTTCTAACTCTTCCCAGTGGAGGTCACCTCTGGGCTGGAGCAGAACAAGCTCCTAAGTGACTGCTGCTGGCTGTTCCCTGCCCTTCCTGCCTCTCTCTTGGTCACAGTGAAGGTGCTTGCTGGCAGTGCCCGTGGGCATGAGCCCTCCTGGGGCTGAGGGGGAGCTGCCAGCTGCTGGCTGCTGCCAGGGCTGGCTGTGGCAGTGTCTGGGGGCAGTTTGGGCTGCATCCTGTCTTCTCTTGCAGTTTGGCTGGACCCACGTCACGCTGCTGATCGTTGTCACCCAGTCCCACCTCATCATCCACAACCTCTTTGAGGGAATGATCTGGTGAGTGCCCTCCTGCACCTCGAGGGCTTTGCTTTCTGCAGCTTGGGCTTGCAGCTGCAGCTGCTCTTGCAACAACCCAAATGGCCCAGGAGAAGATGCTTCCAGAGGCAGAAAATCAAAGCACTGATACCTGAGTGCAGCTTAGGACTTGCTCTGTGCTCCTGGAGCGGTGCAGAGAGTTGCTGTGAAGGAGCTCCTGGGATCTGCTGTGGGGGGCAGGGACCTGTCAGGCAGTGCCAGGCCCATCGAAGGTTTAGGTTGGACATTAGGAAGAAGATCATCACTAGGAGGGTGGTGAGACACTGGGACAGGTTGCACCTCATCCCTGGAGGTGTTTTAAGATGTCCTCTACTCTGCCCTGATGAGGCCACAGCTGGAGTCCTGGGACCAGTTCTGAGCTCCCCAGGTGCAGAGGGACAGGGAATTGCTGGAGAGAGTCCAGGGCAGGCTGGGAAGATGCTGAAGGGCCTGGAGCAGCTCTGGCAGGAGCAAAGGCTGAGAGCCTGCAGGAGAGCAGCCCCAGAGGGCATCTGAGCAGTGCTCAGCAAGAGCTAAAGGAGCTGTGGAGGGCAAGAGGCTGGGGCCAGACCCTGCTCAGTGGTGCCCAGTGCCAAGCCAAGGGGCACTGGGCACAGACTGGACTGCAGGAGGTTGCATGTGAAGAGGAGGAGAAAGTTGTTTGTTATGAGGGTGCAGGAGGCCTGGAGCAGGCTGCCCAGAGAGGTTGTGGAGTCTCCTTGTGTGCAGAGCTGCCAACCCTCCTGGGCACTGTGCTGCTGGGCAAGCTGCTGGGGATGCCCTGCTGGAGCAGGAGGCTTGGCCTGGCTGCTCTCCAGAGCTCCCTTTCCACCCTCACCATGCTGGGATTTGGGGACTCTATGGAATCTTGGAGCTGTCTGATCCTGGCACTTTGCAAGGGTTTGGTTCTTCTCCCTTCTAGGTTCATTGTCCCAATCTCCTGTGTCATCTGCAATGACATCATGGCCTACATGTTTGGCTTCTTCTTTGGCCGCACACCTCTCATCAAGGTTTGTCACACCCAGTTTGCCTTCTTTGGGTCCCAATCCTGTGTTCCCTCACCTGCACTTCTGTGGGTTGTGGTGGGTCTGAAGCAAACCTCCACACTCAGGTTGGTGCCTGCCAGTCCTGGAGGCTGTGAGCCCAGCAAACCCTTTCATGCCGAGATGTCAGTGCCAGCTGCTGCCCCAGCTCTTGCCTGGTGGTTGTTGGCACCAGATTGTGTTTGCCTCAGCAGTTCCCAAGTGGGGAAGGGCCCTCTGGGTGTGTGGAGGGGACATGGTTTGTGATCACCACTTCTGTCTCCTCTGGCAGCTCTCTCCAAAGAAGACCTGGGAGGGTTTTATCGGAGGATTCTTTGCCACTGTTCTGTTTGGACTGTTGGTGAGTGGCAGCAGAGTGCTGCTTTCCCTGGGCCTTTCCCTTCCTAGGCTGACAGGTTTGGGGCTCAGAAATTCAGTCAAGCTTTCAGCTCTCTCAGCTCTTATCAGAGACTTCAGACTTTCCTCACTGAGCAGGAGCTGGACTGGTCTGTGGCTGTGTTCTGTGTGTAGAGCTGGAGCAGAGTTCTGGAGGAGGTTTTGAGTCCCCTTCAGCCACTGTGGCTGAGTCATTACAGCAACCAGCCCTGAAATGTTCTTTCTGCTGCTGGCTGAATGCTGTGCACCACTGCAGGGCTGTGTGTAGAAGTGTGGGAGCTGTCCCTGCCTATGGCAGGGGGTTGGAACTGGATGATCTCTGAGGTCCCTTCCAACCTTCAACCATTCTATGATTCTATGAAATGGCCTCAGGTTTAGGTTGGACGTTAGGAGAAACTTCTTCACTGAAAGGGTTCTCAAAGACTGTCCCAGGCTGCCCAGGGAGGGGTTTCAGAGTCAGTGAGATGTGGTGCTGGGGCCCATGGTTTAGCTCCAGCCTTGGTAGCGTTAGAGAAGGGTTGGCCTCAGTGATCTCAAAGGGCTTTTCCACCCAAATGATTCTGTGATTCCAGTTCCTTCTTGCAGTACTCTTCTGTTTCTGGGCTGGTCTCTGTGGCAGGTTGTTTCCATGCTCTCAGCCCAGTGGTGCAGGCAGTCCCAGCCTGTCCCTGTGGGGCTCTGCTGCCTGCCTGCTGAGCAGATGCTCTGACTGCAGGGAAATGCTTCCTTTGCCTTTAGCCAATTACTGCTGCTCAGAAGAGTAATCTTCTTAATGAGGCTTGGGAGGTGGCTGCTGTCTCCTTGAGTGGCCTTTTCCCTTCAGATAGGCTCTGCTGCAGTGCTCAGGAACAATTAACCCTGCTGCCTCCTGCTGCCTCTCCTCTGCTCTCCTTGCAGCTGTCCTACATCATGTCTGGGTACCGCTGCTTCACCTGCCCAGTGGAGTTCAACAACGACACCAACAGCTTCACCGTGGACTGTGAGCCCTCTGAGCTCTTCCAGCTGCAGGAGTATAACATCCCTCTGGTGCTGCAGTCCGTGGTGGGCTGGGTAGGACTCTCCCTGTCTCTTGGATCTTGTTTGTTGGGATAGGAAAGCTAAGAACAGAGGTCAGGGCTTTATTGTGATGGCTTTGGAGGAACACGATGAAGATCCATTAACAGAGAGGAATTCGGTGGTGCTCCATGTTGGTTGAAGGTCTAAAGGAGTTGTCCCCAGGTCTGGTGGGATATTAGCTGGCTTGAAGGTCACTGGCATCCAGGCCTCCATCAGAAGCAGAGTAGCCAGCAGGTGGAGAGGGGATTCTGCTTCTCTGCTCTGAGGAGTTCTCTGCTCTGAGACCTCACCTGCAATGCTGTGTCCAGCAATGGGCAGTGCAGGAGGGACATGGACCTGCTCCAGGAGGGACATGGACCTGCTCCACCAGGTCCAGGTGAGATCACAAAGATGATCAGAGGGCTGAAGAACCTCTGCTGTGGGGCCAGACTGAGAGAGTTGAGGCAAAGAGAAGAGAAGGCTCCAGGGGGACCTTAAAGCTGCATTTCAGTATCTGCAGGGGACTTCCAGGCAGGCTGAGGGAGGACTGCTCAGAAGGA
The DNA here is from genome assembly GCA_013400475.1 of Tricholaema leucomelas. NCBI lineage: Eukaryota > Metazoa > Chordata > Aves > Piciformes > Lybiidae > Tricholaema lacrymosa > Tricholaema leucomelas. The sequence continues at coordinate 80,682 of WAAF01009438.1, read as the reverse complement.
CCTGCGGGGGTAGGATGGGGGCAATGGTTTGAAAGTGGAGCAGGACAGTTAGGTTAGACATCAGGAGGAAGTTCTGCACCATGAGGGTGCTGAGACACTGGAACAGGCTGCCCAGAGAGGTGGTTGAGGCCTCATCCCAGGAGACACTTTCTGTGTCCCTGTGCAGCCTGCTCCAGTTGGAGCTGTCCCTGCTGAGCGCAGGGGGTCGGACAGGATGCTCTTGGAGGGTCCCTTCTGCCCTGATGCATTCTGTGAACTTAGGAATCTGTGAAAACCTCCTGCCCTAAAGCTTGGAGAGCAGAGGAGGAGGCAGGCAGTGGCCATTGCTCAGACCCTTCCTTGTGTTCCCTCCTGCAGAAGACTGTCCGGATGTATCCCTTCCAGATCCACAGCATCGCTCTCTCCACCTTCGCCTCCCTCATTGGGCCCTTCGGAGGCTTCTTTGCCAGTGGATTTAAAAGGGCCTTCAAAATCAAGGTGAGGATGAGGAAGGTCATTTGCATTTTAGAAAGCCAAGCCCAAGTGGTTGGTGCCACTCCTGGCAGTCTCTGTGCTCCAGGGAGCGGCGCTTTGGGAGGGGAGGGGAGCTGGGGCTGGTCACAGATCAAATGCTGGAGCAGGTTCTGGTGGCTTTGGTTGACTGGGGAGGGACCATGAGGTGTCAGCTGTGATATTCTGAGTGCTGCTTTGCTGCAGAGGAGGAAGAACCCAGTCAGGAAGTGTTGCAATCTGAGGCTTCCCTTGCTGCCTCGCAGGCTGGCCTGAGCTATAGACTTCAGTTAGATGCCTTGGAAGGCAAGGGATGGGTGCAGGAGGCCAACGTTAGCTTTGAGTGACCCTTGAGTGACAGATCTGAGGTCAGACATCAGAGTCAGTGCCTGAGTTGATGTCCCTCAGGCACTGGTAGCCTTCTGAAGGTGAACCCAGGTAGACTCAGTGTCTCCTCAGCCTTGATGTTTACTTCTGGCAAACGTTAGAGCAAGGCTGTGAGTACTGAGCACAGAGGGGCAGGAGCAGGTGATGGAGGTTTGAACCTGCTCAGTGCAGCTCCTTCTGCTCTGCACAGGACTTTGCCAACACCATCCCAGGGCATGGAGGCATCATGGACCGCTTCGACTGCCAGTACCTGATGGCCACCTTTGTGAACGTCTACATTGCAAGCTTCATCAGGTACTGCTGCTGGGGGGCAGCTGGGGGGGCTCTGCCAGGCTCCAGGGCTGTGCAGGCTGGAGCAAGGAGCAGTTGTTAACCCCTCAGAGTGAGCTCTGGAAATACCAAGGGACTGGAGATGGAGGCTTGAAGAATCATAGAGTTGTTTGGGTTGGAAAAGCTCTCTAAGAGCATCTAAGATCCTCCAGGCCAACATCAACCCAACCTCACCATGGACACTAAACCCTGTCCACAGGTGCCACAGGGTTCTTGAACACCTCCAGGGCTGGGGACTCCACCACCTCCCTGGGCAGCCTGTGCCAATCCCTCACCACTCTTGCAGCAAACAAATTTTCCCTCATCTCAAACCTGAACCTCTCCTAGCACAATTTCAGGCCTTTTCCTCTCCTTCTGTCACTTGGTCATAGGGAGCAGAGCCCAACCCCCACCTTCCTCCAGCTTCCTTTCAGGGACCTGTAGAGAGCAATGAGGTCTCCCCTCAGCCTCCTCTGCTCCTCCCCAGCCCTGTTCTCCAGACCTTTCCCCGGCTTTGTTGCCCTTCTCTGCACCTGCTCCAACTCTTCAATGTCCTCCCTGGAGCGAGGGACCCAAAACTAACCCCAGGATTTGAGGTGTGGGGGAAGTGAAGCATCTTTGAGCAGGGTCCTGCAGAGCTGGAAGCTCAGCTGCCCTCCATTCCCAGCCCTCAATCATTCCAGCCCCTCTGAAACTCCTCCATGTCCCACCTCAGAGTGCTGGGGGAGAACATCTATGGCACAGCAATGTGCCCTGCTGGCCAAGAGGGACAATTGGGTCCTGGGGGGCATTGAGCAGAGTGTGTCCAGCAGATCCAGGGAGGTTCTCCTGCCCCTCTACTCTGCCCTGAGGAGACCTCATCTTGAGCACTGCCTTCAGTTTGGGGCTCCCCAGTTGACGAGGGACAGGAACTGCTGGTGAGGGTCCAAGGGAGGGATGTGAGGATGGTGAGGGGAGTGGAGCACTGCCTGGTGAGGAGAGGCTGAGGGCCCTGGGGCTGCTTAGTCTGGAGAAGAGAAGACTGAGAGGGGATTGGATCAATGTTTGTACCTCTCTGAGGATAGGGGGGACAGGCTCTGCTCACTGCTCCCTGGCATAGGACAAGCAGCAATGGATGGAAGCTGCAGCACAGGAGGTTGCAGCTCAGCACAAGGGGGAACTTCTTGTCTGGAAGGGTCCCAGAGCCCTGGCACAGGCTGCCCAGAGAGGTTGTGGAGTCTCCTTCTGTGGAGCCTTTCCAGGCCTGTCTGGATGTGTTCCTGTGTGCCCTGAGCTGGATTGCATGGCCCTGCTGTAGCAGGGAGGTTGGACTGGATGATCTCTTTGGATCCCTTCCAACCCCTGACATCCTGTAAACCTGTGAAGCTTCTCCAGCCCCTCTGATCATGATGATTTTTGTCTTCCAGAGGTCCTAACCCAAGCAAACTGATCCAGCAGTTCCTCACCTTGAGGCCAGACCAGCAGCTCCACATCTTCAACACGCTCAAAGCACACCTGGTGGACAAGGGCATGTTGGGCAGCCTGGAGGAGGCATAGAGAGCTGGGGGATGGACCAGGACTGCAGCCAGACAAGCCTCCTGGGGCAACTTCCAGGCTTGCCTGATTTAAGACAATAACAAGGCCTCATTTCACTGTAACCTTTCTTCCACTCTTGGTAAATGTTTGCATTTGTGTTGGTTTTTTTAAGTAATCTATTTATAGAGCTTTGGTTCAAATGAGCAGAGCTGAGCTTTGTAGCTGGCAAGGAGGTGAGGTTTGGAAGGATTCTTGGGTGAAGTAGGAGGCTACAAATGTCCTCCTGGGCTGTTCTTAAGCTTGGGTGCAGAGCTGAAGGTTCCTTGGCAGCGTCTGGATGCAGGAGGTGTGCAGGGCACCAGTGGTGCCACCACCTTTGCCTGGGAGCCAGCTGTACAGCTGCCCTGGCCACGGTGCCAGGCTGTATGCACCAGGGCAGCTCTGGGGACCATCATTTTCTGCCCTGGTAGCCATGAATGAGCTGCAACTTCTGCCAGGCAGCCACACTGGTGCCTGTGTGCAGCCTCCTTGCAGAGGCTCTGTTTGGAAGAGGATCTGGTCCCAGCGCAGCCACAGTCACTCGCTGGCTCTTGCAGTGCCTCTCACATTCCCCACCCTTTGCAGCTGATATTTTGGCAAATAAGATCTTGATCAACTAATTAAACCAGAAACAGGTTTGGGGACAAGGAGCTGAAGGAAGTGGTGAGGATGTGAGAGGTTCAGATTGCTTCAGAAGCGAATCAAGCGAAGCTGTTTTAAAGGACGTGGAAGGTTCCTTGAGTAACTCCTGCCACGTAAGAACAACTCTTGAAATAACCTGGTTCCTTTGCTTCCCCTCACCCCACCCTTTCAGAAAGCAGTTTCCAACTTGGTTTCTTTTCTGAAGGTTGCTGGTTGGGGCTCCAGCCCCTTCCAACCTCCCCTACCCCCCCCCACCTAGCTGGGTGTTTCGGTTTTCTTTCAGGGATCACATCTGTCACCTTGTTTGTTACTTGAGTTCCAGATGTTGTGCTGCTGAGTTTGTCATGGTCTGTGTTGCATTTCACTCTGAGTTCATTTTACCTGCAGGCTTCTGTCCTGCTCTGCTTACTGAATCTTGTCAGGAATAGTTTGTACTTCAGAGCTGCAATTTCCCCTCCCTCCCCGAGTCTTTCTCTTTATTTTGTCCTACTTTTGTATTATTTAAGGGTGAGAGCCCTCAAGATTGTAAAGCTTTTCCTCTCTTCTTTTTGTGATCAGGTAGTGAAGAAGTTCCCATGTTCCCTAACACAAAATTGACTCTGAGTTTGCTCCTTTCCATAGTTTGTGCATGAGAGAGAGAGAGAAAAACTTCATTTTAACCTGGGGAACGAGTGACAGGGGAAAGGTATCACAGAATTGCAGCAATGCTTTGCTGTTTCCAACCACTTGCTGGCATTAACCTTGCACACAGGCACCCCCCACTTGGGGACATGCTGCAAGCTAAGCAGTGATGGAGAACAGAACACCTGAAAACCATGCTCCAGGTTCTGACCCTGCCACTGCTTCGTTCACCCCGAGTGAGCCTCTGTAAATCCCTTGGCAGCCCCCAGCCTCTCTTCCCTGTGTCTGCAGGACTCTCTGCAGTAAACTCTGCTTCACTCCCCCCATACAGGAACCACAGGGCTGAAGTATGGAGCTGCAGATGCAAAATGCAGAGGTTGTGGAGAAGAAGGTTCCCTTTCCACCATGTGTTTGTTCTCAGCTGGTGAAGTGGCTGGCAGCTGGCAGGAGCTGGGATGCCACAGCAGAGGATTGCAGTGAGTTCATGCCTGTGGTGTAGGTAGAGGCTTTCCTGGGCTAGCTGTGGAGGCTGCTACCCTCCAAGTTAGGTTGAGAAGGGATTTGTTTTCTGCTGCTTTAGAGGATGTGTGTCCAAGTCCCTGATTTGAAAGGTGAAGGGGAGAAGGAAGCTGCTTCTTGCTTGGAAAATGTTTAGTCTGTGTTTTCATGACAGTTCAGCTGGACAAAGTGAGGGCAGCTTGCAAGGCAAACCCAGACTGCAAATAGGTGTGGAAGTGCCAGGGGCTTGGGTAGTCCCTGAAGAGTAGTTTGCCCCGTGGGGTCAGACCAGCTCTGACGGATTCTCTCTGCCCATTTCCAACATCTGATGCCCAAGTCCCTTGCAGTGCATTGCTGGGTCCTGAGGCAGTCAGCAGGAGCAGCTGAGGAGCTTCACTCAAGCGTCCTGCGCTCTGTAGTGAGACATTTTTCACGTGCGGGCCTTGAGCCTTCTGCTTTATGCCGTTTGTACCTCTTGAGTTGTAGTTAGAACGGCACAAAACCCAGGGGGAAGCTTTGCTGCAGGCTTGGGAGGTGCATTGGGGCCCTTTGGGAGGTGCAGTGCTGGGTTTGGACACTGGAGGGCAGCAGCAGCGCTTCGCGGCCGCCTGGAGGTGGCTGAGGGCCGCGGCAGCATCGCAGCAGCATCGCAGCAGCGCCTGTGGGTGGTGCTTTGCCGAGGAACTCGCAGCTGTACTCTTCCCTCCCTCCCAGCAGAGCACTTAAAGGGTGGACTTCTACACCGAGTTTGATCCTGAAGGGTAAAGCTACGTAGAGAAAGTTCAGCATCCTGCAGACTGAATGGGAGCAGAGCTTCCAGCTGAGAGAGGGAGCAGGAAGGGAGGGAGATGAGGGATGTGAAGGTTGTTTGTGAGCTGGAGAGCTGAGGCTGGTGAGCACTGTGGCACTTCCTCCCTTGGGCTGTGGGTGACAAACCTACTTCTGCTGTTCTGGGCTGAAGGATTGTGACAGCTCCTGGTGACAGTGGCTGCTGTCTGGGAGCATTTCGTGGGTTTGCTCCATCAGCTCAGCCTCTGAGTGGCTTTTCTTTGCTGTAGATATTTTGAGTTAGACTCAGAAAGGTAAGAGAAACTGAAAAGCTGCTATTAGTGGCTTTGGCTGTCCTTGAAGGAGTTGTCAGTGATGCCAAGGGACATGTAGCAGGACACACTGCAGCTCCTTTCAGACCTTGAAGCCTCACAGGACCTTGGTGTGCTGCAGCCCTCAAATTCAGCAAGAATTCAGGTTTGGGGGGGGAGGCAGCAAAGCCAGAGGGGCTGAACTGACAGCAGAGATGTCAAGGTAAGGCCATGAGGGGATGCTCACAGGAAGGTTCTCCAGCTGCAGAGCTGGAGCTCAGCATTGCACAATGGCTTTTGTTTGCGGTGGGCTCCATGACTGGAGAAGTTCCTCCAGCTTTTGCCCAGCAAGAGGGAAATAACAGATCAGAGCAGCAAGGGTGAGGAACTGTGTCAGCTGCTGTGTGTGCTTGGCATGGAAGGAAGAGAAAAGCAGTCTGGGTGAAGCCTGAGAGGGTGCTGCTGCTGCTGCCTGGCAGGGGACAGGCTGCTGTGGGACCCAGCTCCTGAGGAGTGCTCTCTGCTTTTCCAGTTGGAGCAGCCAGGGAGGGATGTGTGTGTCATGAGCAGGGGAGTGGCACGTGGACAGCTGCCTGGGGGAGAAGCTGTCCTGGTGAGGTGCCAGGGAAGCTGCATGAGCTCTGCTGGTGGGTGATGTGCTCTGGGCACAGCCTGGGCAGGCTTGGCTGGCCTAGGGCTGTGTAGGGGAACACCTGGAATGACCCAAGAGGGATTTGCTTCTCCAGGTCTGGTTGTAGCCCAAGATCAGGTTGCAGGCTGAGGCCTGCAGTGCTCAGTGAGACATCAGAAGCTGCTTGTGGAGAGGTCAATGTCCTGTGCTGATCAGCTCCTGTCATGGAGAGACTCCAGAAGGAATGGGGCTGGTCTGAAGGGGCAGCCATTGCCAGGGCACCCTGTGGCTCCTGAAGCTGGAAGTCCTGTAGTATCAGCTCATGCCTGGCAGCAGCCTGGCACCTTCCATTCCAGGAGTTGCCTCCTGCTTCTGATGCGTGCAGCAGGTTTCCCCCAAGCATGGCTGCACTGAGATCCTGCCCTCTCTCTTCCCCTGCCTCCTCTGACCACTTCTGTTTGGTAAGAGGAGGACACAGCTGTGTGGAAAGCATCCCTAGAGCCCACCCAGAGCCTCCTGGGGGGCAGGTGTTTGTCCCAGAAAGCATCAGGTGAGAGCTGCTGTGGTTCCTGCCTTCTGTGGCACCCTGGGGTTGCAGTTTGTCCTCTTGCACTCTTTGTCTGCTCCTCTTCTCCAGGCCTGATGTGTTCCTACCATCTGCTTCTTTCTCTGTGCACTCTTCTGTTGGTTCATGTTTTAGCTGCCCAGGTAGAGCTGCCTTTCTTGGAATGTCTGACTGTGATATATTGTATATTTTAAGGTATCTACCCTATTTATATACCACATGTTACTGGTAAATAAATACAAGTTCCATTAGCCCTGCTGGAGTTTTGTTGTGCACTGTTGGCAAGTGGGGGAGGTGCTGGAAACCTTTTCCCTGCTCTGTGGAGCAGGTCAGGCTGGGTAAAACTCTGATCAGAATGGTGAGGGCTTGGAGGAGGCCTCTGGAGAGCAGCCCAACAGAAAGGGATCTGAGGGTGCTGATTGATACCTGCCTGAACATGAGCCAGCAGTGTGCACAGGTGGCCAAGAGGGCCAATGGCATCCTGGCCTGCATCAGGAATGGTGTGGCCAGCAGGAGCAGGGAGGTCATTCTGCCCCTGTACTCTGCACTGGTTAGACCACACCTTGAGTGCTGTGTCCAGTTCTGGGCCCCCCAGTTTAAGAGGGACATTGAGATGCTTGAACGTGTCCAGAGAAGGGCAACGAGGCTGGGGAGAGGCCTCGAGCACAGCCCTACGAGGAGAGGCTGAGGGAGCTGGGATTGGTTAGCCTGGAGAAGAGGAGGCTCAGGGCAGACCTTATTGCTGTCTACAGCTACCTGAGGGGTGGTTGTAGCCAGGAGGAGGTTGCTCTCTTCTCTCAGGCAGCCAGCACCAGAACAAGAGGACACAGCCTCAAGCTGTGCCAGGGGAAATTTAGGCTTGAGGTGAGGAGAAAGTTCTTCACTGAGAGAGTCATTGGCTACTGGAATGGGCTGCCCAGGGAGGTGGTGGAGTCGCCGTCCCTGGAGCTGTTCAAGGCAGGATTGGACGTGGCACTTGGTGCCATGGTCTAGCCTTGAGCTCTGTGGTGAAGGGTTGGACTTGATGATCTGTGAGGTCTCTTCCAACCTTGGTGATACTGTGAGACTGTGAGATCGTCCACTCCAACCCCTTCTGCCAGAGCAGGGTCACCCAAGGGCAGGGCACACAGGAACACATCCAGGTGGGTTTGGAAAGACTCCACACAAGGAGACTCCACAACCTCTCTGGGCAGCCTGCTGCAGGCTTCCAGCACCCTCACACCACACAAGTTTCTCCTTACCTTGAGATGGAACCTCCTGGGTTGCAGTTTGTGTGCATCGCTCCTTGCTGTACCATAGGACACTGCCAGGACCCTTCCTCTTGCCCCCCACCCTCTGGGTGTTTGAAACCATTGATCTGGGGCTGCTCAGCCTGGAGAAGAGAAGCCTCCAGGGAGACCTTAGAGCAGCCTTCCAGTGCCTGAAGTGGGCTGCAGAAGTGCTGGGAGGGAGTTTTGGCAAGGGCTGGCAGTGAGAGTCCAAGGGACAGTGGCTTTGAGCTGGGAGAGGGGAGATGGAGAGTGGAGAGGAGGAAGAAATTGTTGAGTGAGGGTGAGGAGAGACTGGCACAGGTTTGCCAGGGAGGTTGTGGAGCACAGAAGCACAGAATGTGATCAAAGAGGTGTCCAAGGCCAGGTTGGATGAGGCAGGAGGGTGGAACTGGATGCTCTTTGAGGTCCCTTCCAACCCAACCCGTTCCATTGTTTCAGCCCAAGATGCACCAAGCTGCTTGCTAAAGCTTTTTGGTGCTGTGGAGTCAGCTGAGGATGTGCCTCTGGGCAAAGGAGCTGGAGCCTGTGCTGGCTGCCAGGGGCAGGCACTGGCAGGGGTTAATCCCAGCTGAGAAATGGGTTTGTCACTCCAGGCAGTGACTGGAGGCAGCTCAGACATCCTCAGCTCACAAATTCCACCACCCTGAGCCCAGAGAATGTGACAGGATGGAAAGCAGAGGTATGGCCACAGGGCAGCCCAGCAGCTACCCAGCAGTGAGAGAGGAGCTCCAGTGCCCAGCTCCAGTGCCCTGCTCCAAACACAGACTGCCTGAAAGAGAAAATTCCTCAATCCCAGCACAGTGAGGGTGGGAAGGGAGCTCTGGAGAGCAGCCAGGCCAAGCCTCCTGCTCCAGCAGGGCACCTCCAGCAGCTTGCCCAGCAGCACAGTGCCCAGGGGGGTTGGAAGGTCTCCCCACAAGGACACTTCACAACCTCTCTGGGCAGCCTGCTCCAGGCCTCCTGCACCCTCACAACAGACAACTTTCTCCTCCTGTTCAGATGCAACCTCCTGGGTTCCAGTCTGTGCCCATTGCCCCTTGGCCTGGCACTGGGCACCACTGAGCAGGGTCTGGCCCCAGCCTCTTGCCCCCCACAGCTCCTTTAGCTCTTTCTGTGCACTGCTCAGATGCCCTCTGGGGCTGCTCTCCTGCAGGCTCTCAGCCCCAGTGCTCTCAACCTCTGCTCTCCCCGAGCTGCTCCAGGCCCCTCAGCATCTTCCCAGCCTGCCCTGGACTCTCTCCAGCACTTCCCTGTCTCCCTCTAAGAGCAGCCTCATTCCATTTCCTTGCTGTTACAAAGTGGGTGTAGAAACCTTCCAGCAGCCATGGGGACCGTTTAGCAGCTTCAGTAACCACCCTCATGTCCCCATGTCTGCACTGGAAGATCCACAGACACCCCCTGGAGCCCTTGGGGCCACCAGAGCTCTTCATTGGAAGATCCACAGACACCCCCTGCAGCCCTTGGGATCACCAGAGCTCTGCACTGGAAGATCCACAGACACCCCCTGGAGCCCTTGGCCATGGCCAGCAGAGCTCTGCTGATGAGCAAAGCATTTCCTGAAAGCAAGTGCTGGGCTGTGTCCCTCAGTCAGTGATTTCCCAGCACCCAGGGGCCCCAGAGCCGGGCACCCACTTCCTCAAAGCACCCAGCAGTGCAGGCAGCAGCCCCGGCACGGCTGCAGGCTGGGGCCAGGCTGCCGCAGCTGCTCCCCCCCAAGGAGGGTAGCCAAGAGGGGCCAAACCAGGCAGCATCACCTCACCGTGGTGGGGGGAAGCAAGAGGAGAGCTTTGCAGCAAAGCAGAGCAGGAAAGTACTTTTATGGGGTTGCTCACAGCTGCTCTCAGAGGAGGAGGAGGAGGAGGAGGAAGTACGTTGGCAACTCAGCCCTCACCAAGCCGTCGCTCTTGGCTGGGGGGGATCGTGCCCCAGGCCTGGGAGCCCCACGGGACCATTAGAGCTTCTTGACAGCTCTGAGTGAGCTTGGGAAGAAAGCAGCCAAGGCCTTCCTGATCCAAAATGTCCCTCAAGCTGCCCCGGACCTGGGATTTCAACCTGAAAATGGATGCTGCGAAAATAGGTACTGCGACCTCCCCCTGCGCCCTTCTGCCTCGGCTGCAGCCTGGCAGCTGCCCCCTGGCTCTGCTGGGGTGCCAGAGCCCAGCTCTGACTTCAGCTACAGCCCCAAACCTGCTCCTGGCCTGGGTGGGGGCAGCTGGGGGCAGCCCACGCTCCGCTCTCAGCCGTCAGATGGTTTGCAAGAGGAGGTCTGTGAGGCTGCCAGGGGATGCTGCGGGAGCGGGAGCTGGGCGCTGCGGCTGAGCTGCAGCCGTGTCCCTGCCGTGGGGAATGAGGGGGTCTGGGGCTGCTGCTCATCCCGAATGCAGCTCTGGGGAAGGGTTTAAGGCCCCAGGGGTTCTCCAGCCTTGCAGGAGGTGAAGTGCAGGCCAAGAGCTGGACGGAGCAGGCAGTGCAGGCTGGAGGAAGCAATCTCGCTCAGGTTTCTTCACCCGCCCCAGCGTCATTGGCTTCCTCCCACCAGTGCTGAAGAGCCTCCTGGAACCTCTGCCGGGCTCTGTGCCGTGGCACAGTTTTGCTCTCTGGTTTCCTGGCTTAGCTCCTGCCTCTGCCCAGCTTTACACAGCTCTCCTCTGCCACGGGATCCATCTCCAGCACGGAAACCGCTTGAGAACAGCTCTGGGAAGGAGTCAGGGATTGGGTTCCTCTGGACCTTCTCCAGCAGCTTCAGGTCCTTGTGCTGGGGGCACCAGAACTGGAGGCAGTGCTGCAGGTGTGGTCTTAGCAGAGCAGAGCAGAGCAGAGGGCAGAATCCCTTCCCTGTGCTGCTGCTCTCCTGCTCCGGATGCAGCCCCAGACATGGTCACCTTCTGGGCTGCCAGGGAGGGCTCTTGCTTAGGACAAAGATTTGGGGCAGGAGCCTGTGTTGATGTGGATACCACAGTGGAACCCAACACAACTCCTCCTGCAGGTCACTCCTTGTCAGGGCTCCTCTTGGGGGAGCAGGCAGCAGGACACAGGTACCCTGGTGTGGTCCCCAGGGCTGGGAGAAGAGTGAGGATGTTTTGGAGGAAACAGCTTCAGAGGCAGTTGCTGCAGGAAACGCTTCAGAGGGCACCACAGCTGCTCTTCGTGGCTCTTTCCTGCCCTCTGAGAGCAGCAAGGAGGAGCAGGCTGAGTGTGGCAGGGATGTGTTGGTGAAGGAGGTGGTTGCAAGGGCTTGGACCACCCTGGGGAGAGTCAAAGACAAAGCTTCACCTCACCTAAACTTTTCAGTTGGTCACTGCACATGAGCTGGACCTGCCACTGGCCACTGAAGGTAGAAGCTTGGAAGAGTGGTAAGGGAGGAACCACAGCCTTGGGAGCTTTGGTTTTGTGAAGGCAGAGAACTTTCCATGGGGCAAAGATAGCTCAGCTGCCTGCAAAGCCAAACTGCCCACACAGCTCCCTCCCCACATCCCCACAAGAGCCCTGCGGTGCGGACAGTGGCTGGGCAGTGCTCAGGTGGTGAGGCAGGACCCTGCAAACAGGACAGTGAGGGGCTGGAGCCTGTCCAGAGTAGGGCATTGAGGCTCCTGCAGGGCCTGGATCCGCTGAGGGAGCTGGGGGTGTTGAGGCTGGAGAAGAGGAGGCTGAGAGGAGACCTCATTGCTCTCTGCGGCTCCCTCAAGGTAGCAGTGCATGGTAGGCAGGCAGCACCCTGCAGGCAGCACCCTGCACTCAGCACCCTGCACTCAGCACCCTGCACGCTCCTGGGGGCTGCTCCACCCCTGCAGATCATTGTCCAAGGACTCTCCCCCCCCGAGGAACTGATAGCAGCCAGCAGATGTGAAGGAACACGACACAAAGTGCTGCTGGGCAGCACTCTGCTGGGGCTCACTGCTGAGACCTGAGGGATGCAGAAGCTTTGGCGAAGGGCAGAGCAGCTGCCCAGAGCCTGAGCTTGGTAGCTCCGTTTTGGTTTCCCCATCAGGGCAATCCCCAGAGGCAGCAGCTTGCAGGGCAGCTGGCTGGTGAATCCCTCTGGGAAGTCATGGATGTTAGGAGACATTTCTTTGCTGCAAGAGCGGTCAGGGATTGGCACAGGCTGCCCAGGGAGGTGGTGGAGTCCTTGTCCCCAGAGGTGTTCAAGAAAGGTGTGGCCATGGCACCTGGGGCCACGGTTTGGTGGCCATGGAGGTGCTGTGGGACTGGAGGATCTCAGAGAGCTTTTCCAACCCAAACAATTCTCTGATTCTATGATGCAAAGAGGGGACAGGGGACACTGCACTGCCCAGCTGCTCAGCCCACACTGGCACTGTTCCTTTCCCTTGGAGACTTTCCAGTCCCATTGTGTGAGAACTGCTCCACTGGAAGCAGCAGAGAACGCCCTCCCGGGGCAGCCCTCCCATTCCCAACCCTGTTTTCCAAGACAGCCTGGGTCGCTGCTATCTCTGCTGCAGGCTGCTTGGGGTGGGCCTCAAAACACAGCCTGCCATTAAAAACCAACCACAGCAACCCCACCGAGCTGATGGCTTTCTTCTCACTTGCAAGGCAACGGCTCCCACGCAGGAAAAAGGAAGCACACAGTGGCAGATACTGCAGCCACTTCCTCGCCAGGCTTTCGCCGCTCTGCCGAGTGCAGCAGAGGGGCAGGGAGCCTGGCAGCAGAGGGGCAGGGCAGCAGAGGGGCAGGGAGCCGGGCAGCAGAGGGGCAGGGCAGTAGTGGGGCAGGGAGCCGGGCAGCAGAGGGGCAGGGAGCCTGGCAGCAGAGGGGCAGGGCAGCAGAGGGGCAGGGCAGCAGAGGGGCAGGGCGGCAGAGGGGCAGGGAGCCTGGCAGCAGAGGGGCAGGGCAGCAGGGGGGCAAAGAGCAGGGCAGCAGAGAGGTAGGGCTTAGGGCAGCAGAGGGGCAGGGAGCCTGGCAGCAGAGGGGCAGGGCAGCAGAGGGGCAGGGGGCCCGGCAGCAGAGGGGCAGGGCGGCAGAGGGGCAAGGAGCAGGGCAGCAGAGAGGTAGGGCTTAGGGCAGCAGAGGGGCAGGGAGCCTGGCAGCAGAGGGGCAGGGCAGCAGAGGGGCAGGGCGGCAGAGGGGCAGGGAGCCGGGCAGCAGAGGGGCAGGGCGGCAGAGGGGCAGGGAGCCGGGCAGCAGAGGGGCAGGGCGGCAGAGGGGCAGGGAGCCGGGCAGCAGAGGGGCAGGGCAGCAGAAGCTCAGGGAGCCAGGCAGCAGAGGGGCAGGGTGGCAGAGGGACAGGGAGCAGGACAGCAGGGGAGCAGGACAGCAGAGGAGCAAGGAGCAGGGCAGCAGAGGGGCAGGGCAGCAGAGGAGCAAGGAGCCTGGCAGCAGAGGGGCAGGGTGGCAGAGGGACAGGGAGCAGGACAGCAGGGGAGCAGGACAGCAGAGGGGCAAGGAGCAGGGCAGCAGGGGGGTAGGGCAGCAGAGGAGCAAGGAGCCGGGCAGCAGAGGGGTAGGGCCGAGGGCAGCAGAGGAACAGGGAGCCTGGCAGCAGCGGGGCAGGGCAGCAGAAGGGCAGGGAGCCTGGCAGCAGAGGGGCAGGGCAGCAGAAGCTCAGGGAGCCAGGCAGCAGAGGGGCAGGGTGGCAGAGGGACAGGGAGCAGGACAGCAGGGGAGCAGGACAGCAGAGGGGCAAGGAGCAGGGCAGCAGGGGGGTAGGGCAGCAGAGGAGCAAGGAGCCGGGCAGCAGAGGGGTAGGGCTTAGGGCAGCAGAGGGGCAGGGCTGAGGGCAAGAGAGGAACAAGGAGCAGGGCAGCAGAGGGGCAGGGAGTAGCACAGCCTCAGGCAGCCCCTGGGGCCCAGGCTCTCACCCTGCCGTGCCCCTCTCTTTGCCTGGCAGCTCGCTCCAGGAGCGTGATGAGCGGTGAGGCTGCCGGGGCCCGGCCGGCGTCCCCCAGCCCGCTGGAGCGGCCGCTGAAGCTGGGCTGGCTGAAGAAGCAGCGCTCCATCGTCAAGAACTGGCAGCAGAGGTACTTCGTGCTCAAGGGCCAGCAGCTTTACTATTACAAGGACGAGGATGAGGTCAAACCACAGGTAGGATGAGGCCGCTGGGCTTCGCTGGTCCTCAGCCTCCCCTGCTTGCACCTTGGCTGGCTGAGAGAGGGGCTGGGATGGTTGGGATGGGTCTGGAGTAGGGCATCAAAAGTTTTCTGCCTCTGGGCAGTAAGGGAGTTGAGGTGGAGGTTGGTTTCCTCCTCTCAGGAATAAGCAATGGGATGAGAGATGGCCTCAAGTTGCCCCAGGGGAGGCTTGGGTTGGACATGAGAAACAATTTCTGCCCCAAAAGGCTTGTCCAGGCCTGGCCCAGGCTGCCCAGGGCAGTGGTGGAGTCCCCATCCCCGGAGAGGTTTTGAAGCTGTGGAGATGTGGTGCTGAGGGCCAGAGCTTGGTGGCATTGCCTCATTTCCTGCCCCCAGAGGCCCTCGGTGCTGATTCACCACTGCCTGCCCAGCTCCCCCCTGCCTGCTCAGCTGCCTCCTGCCTGCCCAGCTCCCCCCTGCCTGCTCAGCTGCCTCCTGCCTGCTCAGCTGCCTCCTGCCTCCTCAGCTTCCCCCTGCCTGCTCAGCTCCCTCCTGCCTGCTCAGCTGCCCTCTGCCTGCTCAGCTGCCCTCTGCCTGCTCAGCTGCCTCCTGCCTGCTCAGCTCCCCCCTGCCTGCTCAGTTCCCCCCACTCCTTCCAGCAGGGACCCAGCTGCGTGTGTTCACCTCACCAGATGGGCAAAGGAAGGTCCAAAGGGAAATGGCTGTTTCCCACTTGGCTTTTTTATTTCCCTCCCCTTTTCCTCTAGTCCTCTCCTGCCAACTTTGGGGTTGCTTTCTGGGTGTGAGTGAGGCTGTGTTAAACTTTTCCTGCCAAGTCCCTTCTGCTTTGTGCTTTCTTCTTCCACTCCCACTAGGAGTTAACAAAACAAACCATGAGAAGGGAGGATAACAAGGAAAGAGCAAAGCTACAGATTCACCTCCCCTGGAAAAGTGGCCACGAAGAGGTGTCCCTTACTGTGTGCAAAGGCACTTTTAGCACACCTACATTTCTCTGGCTAGAACCTTTGCTCCTCATGGTAGTGTTGGCTTCACAGCAACGGGACATGGGTGAGTGCAGCTCCTGCTCTGCTTCACCCTAGGGCTGCCTGTCTCTCCAGGGAAGCACCATCAAGGAGGTGGTCAGCAGCCCTGAGGAAGGAGGGAAATTCATCTTCGAGATCATCCCAGGTGAGGCTCCCTTCACTCCTCCTTGTTGCACACTTTTGGGCTGGACCCTGCACCCCAAATCATTTGGACGAAGACATTTTGGGGGGGTCCTTTTGCTCCCACTTCTTTTCAAGGTCCCCACAGCATCTGCAAATTAATGTCCTGCTCTCAGCATTCCACATTCCACATCCCACCTTGAGAAGCTTTGCCAAGGTGCAACACTCAGCAGCTTCTGCTCCTTTCTTGCAGCCCTTCGGAGGTCTGAGGGGGTGAACTGTGTGAGTGCTGCTTTACTTTGCAGCCAGCCAGGGATGGGCACCTGTGGAGCCAAAGACATTTAGCAAAGGAAACAAGAAGGTTGTGGCTTTCCCTCCCTCCAGACCTCTCCACAGATGACAGCAGAATGGTTTCTTTGCAGGAGCCTCTGGAGAGCACAACTGGGCCGGGCAGGACAGCTGCGTGCTGATGGCGAACACCCAGTCGGAGATGGAGGAATGGGTTAAATCCATCCGGCGAGCGCTGGGCTCCTCCTCGGGAGGTAAAGGGCAGCAGGGGGCAGCTCTCGGGGAGGTGATTTCCCACTGCCTCCTGCTCTGCTGTACTCGGGTGGGAGGATTTCAAAGCTGGGCTCAGCAGTCCTTTAAACTGGCAAGCAGAGCTGTGTTGTGGCTGTGGCTTCTGGCATCTTCGTTTGACAAGAACTGCTGCACCCTCTGCCCTGCCATGGCCTGCCCAGATGTTGAGGTGCTGGAAGGTGCCCAGAGAAGGGCAGCAAGGCTGGGGAGGGGCCTGGAGCACAGCCCTGTGAGCAGAGGTTGAGGGAGCTGGGGGTGTGCAGCCTGCAGCAGAGGAGGCTCAGGGCAGAGCTCATTGCTGTCTGCAGCTGCCTGCAGGGAGGCTGTAGCCAGCTGGGGTTGGGCTCTGCTGCCAGGCAGCCAGCAACAGAAGAAGGGGACACAGCCTGAAGCTGTGCCAGGGCAGGTTGAGGCTGGATGTGAGGAGGAAGTTGTTGGCAGAGAGAGTGATTGGCATTGGAATGGGCTGCCCAGGGAGGTGGTGGAGTGGCTGTGCCTGGAGGTGTTGAAGCCAAGCCTGGCTGGGGCACTTAGTGCCATGGTCTGGTTGCTTGGCCAGGGCTGGGTGCTAGGTTGGGCTGGATGAGCTTGGAACAATCTTCCAACCTGCTTGATCCTATGATTCTATGGTGAGAGTGCACCTGGAACAGGCTGCACAGGGAGGCTGTGGCTGCCTCCTCCCTGGGGGTGTTGAAGTCCAGGTTGGATGAGGCCTGGATGAGCTGAGGCTAGTTGAGAGCTGTCCCTGGGCATGGTGGGGAGATTGGAGATGATCTCTGAGGTCCCTTCCATCCTGAGCTGCTCTGTGACCCTATGAAGTTGTGCTTTCCCCTAGCCTGCAGATTCCTTTTCTCTCCTGTGCTGTCAGAGAAGCAGGCACTGCTGGAGCTTAGCGCCTGATGCCCTCTGGCAGGTAAAGTGCCTTCAGCAAGGCTTTTGGGCTCCTCTGACCTCCCTGTCCTTTCCCTAGCTGTGTTCGGGCAGCGCTTGGCAGAGACCGTGGCAGAGGAGCAGAAGTTTGGGCAGCAGCAGCAGGCAGTGCCCATCCTGGTGCAGAAGTGTGCAGAGTTCATCCGGGAGCATGGGCTGAGCGAGGAGGGCATCTTCCGCCTGCCCGGCCAGGACAGCCTGGTGAAGCAGCTGAGGGAAGCCTTCGACGCCGGGGAAAGGCCTTCCTTTGGCAGGTACTGCTGCACCCCCTGCCCTGCCAGCTGAGCCACACACCCCTGAGTTGGGTTGGGTTGGGTTGGAAGGGACCTCAAAGTTCACCCAGTTCCAACCCCTCTGCCACGGGTGGGAACATCTCCCACTAGAATAGGTTGCTCAAGGCACTCATAGAATGAGTTGGGGTGGAAGGGACCCTGAAGATCATCTAGTTGGGTTGGAAGGAACCTTAAGGATCATCTAGTTGGGGTGGAAGGGACCTTGAAGATCATCTAGTTGGGGTGGAAGGGACCTTGAAGATCATCTAGTTAGGTTGGAAGGGACCTTGAAGGTCATCTAGTTGAGTTGGAAGGAACCTTAAGGATCATCTAGTTAGTTGGAAGGGACCTTGAAGATCATCTAGTTGGGTTGGAAGGAAACCTAAGGATCATCTAGTTGGAGTGGAAGGGACCTTGAAGATCATCTAGTTGAGTTGGAAGGAACCTTAAGGATCATCTAGTTGGGGTGGAAGGGACCTTGAAGATCATTTAGTTGGGTTGGAAGGAACCTTAAGGATCATCTAGTTGGGGTGGAAGGGACCCTGAAGATCACCTAGTTGGGTTGGATGGGACCTTAAGGATCATCTAGTTAGGTTGGAAGGGACCTTGAAGATCATCAAGTTGGGTTGGAAGGAACCCTAAGAATCATCTAGTTGGGGTGGAAGGGACCTTGAACATGATTTAGTTGGGTTGGAAGGAACCTT
>WAAF01009438.1:39852-54150 GCA_013400475.1 Tricholaema leucomelas | reverse complement strand
GTCTCACCACCCTCACTGTAAAGAACTTCCTCCTAACATCCAGTCTCAATCTCCCCTCTGCCACTTCAAACCCACTGGCTCCTTAAAAGCCAAATGATGACTTCCTGGCACTCCTCTGATCCAATCCTTTCATCTTCTGTTTCTCTTTGCAGTCTTGAGAAGGAGAACTATGAAGTTTGGGCCAAAGTGGTGAAACTGAATCAGGAGCTAGAAAGGGAGAAGAAGAAGTCTGAGGAGCTGGAGCTGAGGTTGCTGGACATGGAGCGCTCACGGGAGGACATGGAGAGGACAAACAAGAGGCTTGAGGAGGAGGTTCAAAAACTCTCTAAACCCACAAGCAAAGCTGATGCCAAAAGCAACTAAGAGAAGGCAGCCAGCTGTGCCCAGAGAGAAAATGCAGCTGCAGGGATCCAAAGGAACAGCCAAGCAGGTTCAGAGGCTTGAGCCGTGCAGCCTTCTGCTGCTGACTGCAGGCTGGTTTGAAGGAAGGAGCCCAGAAGCTTGGGGCTGGTTTGTGCTCTGAAACTGGAACATCCACAACTATTATTTGGCTCTTTTTTGGGGTATTTTATATCTATTTTTCCCCCCATCTCTTCTTTCAGCTGTTCAGAGTACCTGTGGCACAGGCCACCACTTGTCGCTGCTCAGTCAGAGCCCCTTGCCCTCAGCAGGGCAGGTTAAGGAGATGTTATGCCTCTACAAAACTCAACCTGCAAGCACCCCTCCTGCCAGCCTACTGGAGACACCAACACTGCTTCTGAGTGGAACAAAACCTCCTGGATCTGGGGAGACAGAAGAGCCCCAAGGTCTGGGCTGGCATCATGCTGTGTGCCTGGCTGGTGGGTGGCAAACGCTGCTTGGCACCGCGGCTGTGTTCGCGTTGGCACATCCAGGTGGTTGCTGCTCTTGGAGAGCCAGAGAAGCCCACACAGCCTGTCAGGTGTGCTGAGAAAGGGTCAGCAAAGCAGCCCTGGCTGTGCTGTGCCTGACTTTCCAGTATCTGAAGGGAGCCTACAGGAAAGCTGTGGAGGGACTCTTTACACGGTCTAGTAATGTTAGGACGAGGGGGAATGGGTTTAAGCTGGCAGAGGGGAGATTCCGACTGGATGTTAGGAGGAAGTTCTTTACAGTGAGGGTGGTAAGGCACTGGAATGGGTTGCCCAGGGAGGTTGTGGATGCTTCCTCCCTGGAGGTGTTTAAGGCCAGGCTGGATGAGGCCTTGAGCAGCCTGCTCTAGTAGGAGGTGTCCCTGCCTATGGCAGGGGGTTGGAGCTGGATGATCCTTGGGGGCCCTTCCAACCTAAACCATTCTATGATTCTATGACTCGTGGATATCAAGGTAGAAAATGACACTACCCCAACCCCCTCTGCAGTGCAGTGGCTGCTCAGGCATTTGGAGTCGCTGCTCCTTACAGCTGCTGGTGAAGCTTTGGAGATCACCTTCAGACATCCCTACGTGGAGCTCTTTGTGCAGTCCATCAGCAGCTCTGCCCAGCACAGAAATGAGGCTTCTGCATTCTCCTGGTGGACAGCAAGTTCTGCATGCCCTGGTGGCCAAGAGAGCCAGTGGTGTTCTGGGGTACCTCAGTAAAAAGTGGCCACCAGGGCTAGGGAGGTTCTTGCCCCCTTCTACTCTGCCCTGCTGAGACCACAGCTGCAATCCTGTGTCCAGTGTGGGGCTCCCCAGTTGAAGACAGACAGAGACCTGCTGGAGAGAGTCCAGAGGAGGCTGTGAGGATGAATCACAGAATGAACCAGGTTGGAAAAGACCTCCAGGATCAGCGAGTCCAACCTAGCACCTAACCCTTCTAATGAACTACTCCTTGGCACTAAGTGCCTCTTGCAGCCTCGTCTTAAACACCTCCAGGGATGGGCACTCCACCACCTCCCTGGGCAGCCCATTCCAATGCCAATCTCTCTTTCTGTGAAGAACTTCTTCCTAACATCCAGCCTGAACCTGCCCTGGCACAGCTTGAGGCTGTGTCCTCTTGTTCTGTCCCTGGGTGCCTGGCAGAAGAGCCCAACCCCACCTGGCTACACTCAGGGATGACGAAAGGACTGGAACATCTCTGCTGTGGGGAAGGTCTGAGAGCCCTGGGGCTGCTTGGTCTGGAGGAGAGAAGGCTGAGAGGGGACCTGATCCATGGCTGTCAGTATCTCAGGGGTGGGTGCTAAGAGGAAGGGGCCAGGCTGTGCTCAGTGGCACCTGGTAACAGGACAATGAACAATGGGCACCAAATGGAGCCCAGGAGAAACTTCTTTGTTGTGATGGTGCCAGAGCCCTGGAGCAGGCTGCCCAGAGAGGTTGTGGAGTCTCCTTCTCTGGAAACTTTCAAAGCCAGCTGGATGTGTTCAGAGCTCTTCACCTTTCCAGGGCACTCATTGTTAATCTGAGCATGAGGCTCAGGAGTCCTTTCAGGAGAAACTTCTCCAGTTGGGTCTAAGAGAAACCTTGTGAACCTCTGGGCTGTGAATGCCATTCTCCTCCTTCCTGGGAAGATCAGATGTGTGAAGAGGCAAATAACTCCTCCAGAGCCCCCAGCAGACTGCAGTGACGTGGGAAGGCCTTGGCTGAGGCTGAGGGGTGGCTGTGAGGAGGACAAGTGGACGTTACCCCGGGATAAACTGTGCACTGCTCCCCTCCTGCTGCACAGAGGCACAGCAGCCTCTGTCAGGCCATCCCTGCTGCTGCACCCCAGACTCGTGGCTTTGAAGCTATTCCACCCCTGAACACTGGGTCGTGTGTGAAAGAGAGACCTGCCAACAGAGGTCAGATGGGCTGGAAGTGCCCAAGAGTCTCAGGGGAATGGCAGTTGGCATGAGTGGGGATTGCTGTTGGCTGCTGTGGCACAGGGAGGGGTTTCTCCTGCCTTTAAAAGTGAGCTTTTATTCCAGAGACAAGGACACAGCTGTGCCCACCCAGACCTCTGCAAATAGAGTCATGGAATTGTCCAGGCTGGAGAAGACCTTTAAGAGCACCAAGTCCAACCCAGCACTGCCAGGTGGTGGTGGAGCTGAACAGAGCTGGCCCAGCACCCTGCCGAGCTGGGTCCACAGTGTAGAGGACTCCACTGCTTCCCCTGGGAGCTGACTCCAGTGGCCAGCTCGTGGGGACCCTGGGGATCCTCTGCCACCAGCACAGCAGGCTGCCTGCCACAGGGAGCAGAGAAGAAAGCCTCTAGAAAGAGCCTTTTTAACCCTCTTCTGGGCTCTGCAGGTTTGGGAGGTGCCCCAAAGGCAGGTTTTGACCCCTGTTAGCCCTCAGAGTGCACAGCCAGAGGGTATGAGCAGCTCTGGGAGTGAAGTCCCAGAGCACACTGAGGGACCCTGCAGGTTTGGGAGGTGCCCCAAAGGCAGGTTTTGACCCCTGTTAGCCCTCAGAGTGCACAGCCAGAGGGTATGAGCAGCTCTGGGAGTGAAGTCCCAGAGCACACTGAGGGACCCTGCAGGTTTGGGAGGTGCCCCAAAGGCAGGTTTTGACCCCTGTTAGCCCTCAGAGTGCACAGCCAGAGGGTATGAGCAGCTCTGGGAGTGAAGTCCCAGAGCACACTGAGGATTCTCCTCAGATGTCCTCCAGGTTAGAGCAAAGGAACCCACAGACCTGAATGCATCCAAGAGCACTGCACAAGGCGCCACAGGGTGACAACAGGACACCTCCTGGGACATGGTTTCAGTCCTGCTCTTACTGTCTGGGCCTCTTTGCATTAGAGAAACCCACCTTGGTTTGTTCCCCTTAGCTATTCCCTGCAGCCAGTAGGAATTCACTTCACCCTCTCCAAGCCTTTGCTGGCTGTGAGAGGCAAGAAAGCCAAATTGTCCTTCCTGTTGTATTC
Source organism: Tricholaema leucomelas (assembly GCA_013400475.1). Taxonomy (NCBI): domain Eukaryota; kingdom Metazoa; phylum Chordata; class Aves; order Piciformes; family Lybiidae; genus Tricholaema lacrymosa; species Tricholaema leucomelas. The sequence goes on along the minus strand of WAAF01009438.1, from coordinate 50,317 downwards.
CCCTTGGGTCCCAAGCCAGTCACACCCCTGCTGACTTACCCCCTCCTGTTTTATCCAAGTTGCACTTCTGGCACGATAGGAACTTTCCTTTTTTAGCCTGGCCACTGCAGGAACCAGCAAGTTGTGGTGGGAGGCGAGGTGGACGTGCAGGAGAAGCGTCCAGCCCCTCTGTGGGATGGCTCCACACAAAGCAGAGGAGCAGCAGGGACATGTTGTCCTCCCCAGGAATGCAGCTGCTCCCCAGATGCAATCCATCCTTCCTCTACATGGGAGCTGGGAGATGCCCCCTAAAGCAGGCAGCTTTGAAGAAGAAAAGGCTGCCAGATGGAAGCTTTGTGCCTGAGCGATTGGGCACCAAGGTGGGCAATAAAAAGAGGCCCCAGGCTTGCAGCCTAAGCTTTCCTGGGAGGTCCCAGGCTTGCAGCCTAAGTCCTCCTGGAAGGTCCCAAGCTTGCAGCCTAAGTCCTCCTGGAAGGTCCCAAGCTTGCAGCCTAAGTCCCCCTGGAAGGTCCCAGGCTTGCAGCCTAAGTCCCCCTGGAAAGTCCCAAGCTTGCAGCCTAAGTCCCCCTGGAAGGTCCCAAGCTTGCAGCCTAAGTCCTCCTGGAAGGTCCCAAGCTTGCAGCCTAAGTCCTCCTGGAAGGTCCCAAGCTTGCAGCCTAAGTCCCCCTGGAAGGTCCCAGGCTTGCAGCCTAAGTCCCCCTGGAAAGTCCCAAGCTTGCAGCCTAAGTCCCCCTGGAAGGTCCCAAGCTTGCAGCCTAAGTCCTCCTGGAAGGTCCCAAGCTTGCAGCCTAAGTCCTCCTGGAAGGTCCCAGGCTTGCAGCCTAAGTCCCCCTGGAAAGTCCCAAGCTTGCAGCCTAAGTCCCCCTGGAAGGTCCCAGGCTTGCAGCCTAAGTCTCCCTGGAAGGTCCCAAGCTTGCAGCCTAAGTCCCCCTGGAAGGTCCCAAGCTTGCAGCCTAAGTCCTCCTGGAAGGTCCCAAGCTTGCAGCCTAAGTCCTCCTGGAAGGTCCCAAGCTTGCAGCCTAAGTCCCCCTGGAAGGTCCCAGGCTTGCAGCCTAAGTCCCCCTGGAAAGTCCCAAGCTTGCAGCCTAAGTCTCCCTGGAAGGTCCCAAGCTTGCAGCTTAAGTCCTCCTGGAAGGGGCCAAGCTTGCAGCTTAAGTCCCCCTGGAAGGGGCCAAGCTTGCAGGCTAAGCCTCCCTGGACGGTGCCAGTGTCCTGCTTTCCTTGTTCTTTCCTGCCACCTTGCTGCAGCACGGGGGTGCTACCAAGTCAGACCATCAGACTGGTCTAGAGGGAAAAGAAACTGGTTAAAAAGAAGCACCCTGAGCAAATGGGGACCAGCATGAGGGCAGGAGGAAGCAGGCAGGGGAGCAGGAGCTGTCTGGATGAGCAGTGCTGTGGAGAAAAGGCTCATCTGTCGCAGCACAAAAGGCTGCAAGCTTGGGAATTCTGAGTTACTCCAGCAGATGACTGCCCTGAGTGACTCCCTAGAGAGTGCTGCACATGGATTCCAGCCCTGAAAGCTTCTCCCGTGGATAACTCCTGTTTCCAGCAGCTCACCACATCATGGTCTCCACCAAACCCAGTTCCAGCTGTTCCTCTCCACAGAAGTGTTCTCAGGAGGTAACTCCCAGGCATGGAAGTGCTCTGCACTGAACTGGGGACTTGATGTCTTGAGAAATAAAGCTTAGAGCCTCAGCTGAAGGCAGCAGGCAGGTGAGGGAGAGGAGCTTGGGGTGGGATTTTCACTGCTGTAAGGCTATGGGGCTGAGCCCAGACCTTGGTGGTGCTGCCACTGGCTGTGGCTCAGCCCTTAGCAAGCATCAGAGTCACCACTTCTGTCCTTGCTGAGCTTCCTTATGGTGGAGAGGAGCCTCAGGAAGTCCAACAAGGGCAGGTGTTGGGTCCTGCACCTTGGGAGCAACAACCTTCATGTACAGCTGAGGGAGGACCTGCTGGAAAGGGCCTGGGAGGGCTGGTTGGGGGCAAGAAGGTGCCCATGAGCCAGCAATGTGCCCTCTGAGACAAAGAAGGCTCCAATGGTATCCTGGTGGGGGGGGACATGAAGAATGACAGGAGGAGGAGGAGGAGGAGGGATGGGTTTGAAGTGGCAGAGGGGAGATTGAAACTGGATGTCAGGAAGAAGTTGTTTGCAGTGAGGGTGGTGAGAGACTGGCACAGGTTGAGGGTGGTGAGAGAGTGGCACAGGTTGAGGATGGGGAGAGACTGGCACAGGTTGTCCAGGGAGGTTGTGGAGCCCTGGCACAGGTTGTCCAGGGAGGTTGTGGAGCACAGAAGCACAGAATGGGATCAAAGATCCCATTCTGTGCTTCTGTGCTCCACAACCTCCCTGGAGATGTTCAGGACCAGGCTGGATGAGGCCTTGAGTGACCTGTTCTAGTGGGAGGTGTCCCTGCCCATGCTGGGGGGGTTGGAACTGGCTGAGCTTTGAGGTCCCTTCCAACCTAACCCATTCCCTGATTCTCTAAGAAGAGTGTGGCCAGCAGGGCAAGGTTCCTTGTTCCCCTTCTACTCTGTTCTGGTGAGGTCACATTTGGAGTCCTGGGTTCAGTTCAAGAGAGGCAGGGAACTGCTGGAGAGAAGAATAAACTGGAGAAGAGCAGCCCCAGAGGGGGTCAGAGCAATGCTCAGCAAGAGCTCATGTCTGGGGCACAGGAGGCTGGGGCCAGGCTCTGCTCAGTGGTGCCCAGTGCCAGGCCAAGGGGCAGTGGGCACAAACTGGAACCCAGGAGGTTCCATCTAAAGAAGAGACAATGGCATGGAGTCAGTCATCAGCAAGTTTGCAGATGACACCAAGCTGGGGGCTGATGTGGCTGGGTTGGAGGGCAGAAGGGCTCTGCAGTGGGACCTTGACCACCTGGACAGATGGGCAGAGTCCAAGGGGATGGCATTCAATGGCTCTAAGTGCCAGGGGCTGCACTTTGGCCACAACAACCCCATGCAGAGATACAGGCTGGGGTCAGAGTGGCTGAGAGCAGCCAGACAGAGAGGGATCTGGGGGTGCTGATTGATACCCGCCTGAACATGAGCCAGCAGTGTGCCCAGGTGGCCAAGAGAGCCAATGGCATCCTGGCCTGCATCAGGAATGGTGTGGCCAGCAGGAGCAGGGAGGTCATTCTGCCCCTGTACTCTGCACTGGTTAGACCACACCTTGAGTACTGTGTCCAGTTCTGGGCCCCCCAGTTTAAGAGGGACATTGAGATGCTTGAACGTGTCCAGAGAAGGGCAACGAGGCTGGGGAGAGGCCTCGAGCACAGCCCTACGAGGAGAGGCTGAGGGAGCTGGGATTGTTTAGCCTGGAGAAGAGGAGGCTCAGGGCAGACCTTATTGCTGTCTACAGCTACCTGAGGGGTGGTTGTGGCCAGGGGGAGGTTGCTCTCTTCTCTCAGGCAGCCAGCACCAGAACAAGAGGACACAGCCTCAGGCTGTGCCAGGGGAAATTTAGGCTTGAGGTGAGGAGAAAGTTCTGCACTGAGAGAGTCATTGGACACTGGAATGGGCTGCCCAGGGAGGTGGTGGAGTCCCTGGAGCTGTTCAAGGCAGGATTGGACGTGGCACTTGGTGCCATGGTCTGGCCTTGAGCTCTGTGGTGAAGGGTTGGACTTGATGATCTGTGAGGTCTCTTCCAACCTACTGTGGTACAATTCTATGCTGCGAGGGTGCAGGAGGCCTGGAGCAGGCTGCCCAGAGAGGTTGTGTGGAGAGCTTCCAGCTCCCCCTGGCCATTGTGCTGTGGGTGCCCTGGAGCAGGGAGCTTGGCCTGGATGATCTCCAGATGGTCTCTTCCAACCTCACCGAGCTGGGATCCATGGATTCACCAAGCAGAGAGCTCAGTGTGAAGGAAACCTCCTGTTCACTCCTTGAGCCTACCATGGGAGGAAGCCCCACAAGAAGCCCTTCACTTTTCACCCCTCACCAAAGCTCTGCCATGCTCAGCCTGCCTGGGTGAGCCCTGGCAGCAGAGGGCAGGAGGCTCCCAGCACTGCCAGCTGCTGCTGCGCTGTGAGGATTTGCTTTATCAGGCGTAAAACCAGGCTGGGAGATTTGCTCTCTCTTGACACAGTGTCCTGATAAGAGGTGCTGGGCACAGGGGCACCTCCCTCCCCTCTCATCAGCTGGCTGAAATGTTGCCTGCTGCACCCAGGGAGCTATTTACAAACCAGCTTTGAAAACAGCCAAGGAGGCAGGGGCCAGGATTTGGCCACCTGGCAAAGGGACGAGGAGCTTGGTACCTGCGCTCTGCCCAGGGGGGAGGCAAATGTTCCTTTGCCTTGTTTCTCTCCTCAGCCCCTGGCAAGGACCAGCACAGGCTGCCACCCAGCTGGAGAGGCTATCAATGTGCTCTGCATGCTCTGGAGGAGATTCTTGGGAGAGTGATTGGCATTGGAATGGGCTGCCCAGGGAGGTGGTGGAGTCATCGTGCCTGGAGGTGTTCAAGACAAGCCTGGCTGGGGCACTTAGTGCCATGGTCTGGTTGAATGGCCAGGGCTGGGTGCTAGGTTGGACTGGATGAGCTTGGAGCTCTCTTCAACCCATTTGATTCTATGATTCTCACTCAATTCCCCAGGCTCTGAATCATTTCAGTGACATCTTTTCTCTTCCCGAGGCCCAGAGGATGGAATCCCAAGCACAGCTCCAGGCTGGGTGAGGAATGGCTGAGAGCAGCCCTGAGGAATAGGACCTGGGGGGTCTGGGGGGATGAAAAGCTCAACAGGAGCCTGCAGGGTGAGTGCAGCCCAGACAGCAACCCTGTGCTGGGCTGCAGCAAGGGCAGTGTGGGCACAGGGCAAGGGAGGGGATTCTGCCCCTTGGCTCTGCTCTCCTCAGACCCCACCTGCAGTCCTGGGTGCAGTTCTGGAGCCCCCAACACAAGCAGGACATGGAAGTGTTGGAGCCAGTCCAGAGGAGGCCACCAAGATGCTCAGAGGGCTGCAGCAGCTCTGCTCTGAGCACAGGCTGAGAGAGTTGGGGCTCTGCAGCCTGGAGAAGAGAAGGCTTTAAGAAAACCTTGGAGTGGCCTTGCAGAAACTGAAGGGGGCTCCAGGAGGGCTGGGGAAGGACTATTGACAAGGGCTTGGAATGGCAGGAGGAGGAGGAATGGGTTTGAAGTGGCAGAGGGGAGATTGAAACTGGATGTGAGAAGTTGTTTGTAGTGAGGGTGGTGAGAGACTGGCACAGGTTGAGGGTGGTGAGACACTGGCACAGGTTGAGGGTGGTGAGACACTGGCACAGGTTGCCCAGGGAGGTTGTGGAGCACAGAAGCACAGAATGTGATCAAAGATCACATTCTGTGCTTCTGTGCTCCACAACCTCCCTGGAGATGTTCAGGACCAGGCTGGATGAGTCCTTGAGCGACCTCTTCTAGTGGGAGCTGTCCCTGCCTGTGGCAGGGGCTTGGAACAGGCTGAGCTTTGAGGTCTCTTCCAACTCCAAACCCATTCCAGGAGTTTCCTGGTGCCAAGCCTTCTCCACATTCCTGATGCCACTAAAAATCCAATGCTGCTTTCAAGCACTGAACTTGGTGGAAATGCCAGCCCAAAAGCAGTCAGGAGGTCAGCCCAAGGACAGTTGTTCCCAGCACAACAGCTACAGGCAGCACCAAGGACAAATGCCCACTGGAAACAGCCCAATGAGAGGTCAAACAGCCACTGGGAGCTGGGTGCTGTCACACCCTGGGAGAGGATGTTCCACTGGGGGAGTGGGAACGTCCTGCTCCCTCACTGCCTCCCTCCTGCCCCGTGTAAAGAAGCCTGCAAGGGGCATCAGTTCCATTCTCAGCTTGCAGGGGAGCAGGGGTGCATGTTCAGAGGCTCATTAGCTCAGGCTGGCTCTTTCCCCCAGCTGGCAGCGGAAGGGCATTGGCTTAGGGTCAAGGATAGCACAAAAGAAGCTAGGGAGAAGCAGATTAAATTGCTGTCAGCCACTCTGCTGCTGCTCAGCCCAGCAAATGCTGGCTGATAATGGCAGGCAGGACAGCTTGTGAAAAATAAAAGGGTGGCAGAGCCTCCCTTCCACTTTGTGAGGCTGTTAAGAGATGCAGGAGCCCCAGCAAAGCACTCCAGGGCCCCACCACAACGTGGAGATGGAGCTTCAATGTGGTTGGCATCTATGGTGGCTTACCAGGACACTGCTGGGGGGCTCAGATGGGGAGACTGATTTTTGCTTGACCTTTGTGTTTTACCTCCTCACCCAGGACACTGCTGGGGGGCTCAGATGGGGAGACTGATTTTTGCTTGACCTGTATGTTTTACCTCCTCACTCAGGACACTGCTGGGGGGCTCAGATGGGGAGACTGATTTTTGCTTGACCTCTGAGCATGTTTTACCTCCTCACTCAGGACACTGCTGGGGGGCTCAGATGGAGAGACTGATTTTTTCTTGACTTCTGAGCATGTTTTACCTTCTCACCCCCATCCTCTCTCAGCTTCAACAGCAGCCAGCAAGGAGCCCACTGCCCACAAAAGTGAGCTTGCACCAGTGCAAGCCTTGCAGTGCCTTGGCCAGGCATGGCAAAGGAGTTTGCTTGGCACTCACCACCCCAGCCAAACTGAGCTTGCCTGCTGACCTGCTGCAAGCCCAGCCAGAGAGGTCACACAAGTTTCTGCTTTCCAAAAGTCAACACAAGAGCAACAAAGCCTTCAAAAATGCCTGCAGAGCACACATGAAGCAGAGCCAGACACAGACCTGGGAGCACTGAACCCCAATCTCTGCTAATCACAGACTTAGGGAATGGTTTGGGTTGGAAGGGACCTTGAAGATCATCTGGTTCCCAGAGCCCTGGCACAGGCTGCCCAGAGAGGTTGTGGAGGCTCCTTCTGTGGAGCCTTTCCAGGCCTGTCTGGATGTGTTCCTGTGTGCCCTGAGCTGGACTGGATGGTCCTGCTGTGGCAGGGGGTTTAGACTGGGTGATCTCTTCGGGTCCCTTCCATCCCCTGGCATCCTGTGAGCCTGTGAAGAGCAAGCACACTGAGTAGTAGCTGGTGAAGAGTTTTGCCAGCTACCAGCTTGAGGCCCCATGGCTGGAGGTGTTTCAGGCCAGGCTGGCTGAGGCTGTGGGCAGCCTGCTCTAGGGTAGGGTGTCCCTGGGCATGGCAGGGGGGTTGGAACTGGCTGCTCCTTGTGGTCTCTTCCAACCCTGACTGATTCTGTGATTCAGTGCTCGTAGCAGGGGTGCACAGCTCATTTTTCCTACAGTGAGAGGCTTGCTCTGCTCATGGCTCAGCTGCTTATGTTTCACTGTGTTCCAGGCCATGTCAGAGTCCTGAGCTGGGCATGTAGAAGCTGGTAAGGAGAACAGCAACCAGAGCAGATCCAGGGCTGCAGGACAACAGGTTCTGCTTTCCCACTCTCCCAAAGCTTTGCATTTGGAGGTTGGCTGATTAGCCAGTGGTGACAGCTCAGGAAATGGATTCCACCCAATCTCACAACAACTGATCTAAACTGCTCTAATCTGCAGGGAGATAAGGAGTTGCTACAGCAAAGCCAACATAAGGCTGGGAGCTGTGGCAGGCTGGGCTGTTGTTTAGCTGCTGTTGCTAGTTAGCTACTGTACTTGATTGCAGAGACCACCCTGTATTTAAACCTGCTCACTTAACTTCACACCTATCTTTTCAACACCATCCAAGGCTCACAGCCTGGAGAGCCTCAGCAGCACGGAGCTGAAGGACTCTGTTTGGGGAGCTCTGGAGCTGCTGCCAGCATCCCCTCACCATGAAGTTGCTGTGGACGCAGCAGGGAGAAGCTGCTGCAGAGCACAGCGACGCTGATCATAGAAGCATAGAATCAGCCAGGCTGGAAGAGCAGAAGCACAGCAGCACAGTGACAGAATTTCTTAGCTTGGAAAATCCCTTCAAACTCCTTGAGTCCACTCATCAGTTTCACACTGACAAGTCCTTGACTAACCCAAATCCCTCAGCACATCTCAGCACTATGAATTGCTGTGGTTGCAAAGGACCACCAGGATCATCCATTCCAACCTTCATCCCAGCATCCTTCATCACCAGACCACAGTCTGAAGCTATCCACTCTTATTTTCAACAGCTCCAGGGATGGCAACTCCACCACCTCCCTGGGCAGTGCCTGACCACCCACTCAGTAAAGAACAGTAAAGAGACCACCAAGCTCATCCAGCCCAACCTAGCACCCAGCCCTGGCCAATCAACCAGACCATGGCACTAAGTGCCCCAGCCAGGCTTGGCTTCAACACCTCCCGGGATGCCACCATTCCCCACCACTCTCTGGGCCCAGCCCTCCAGCCAGTTCTTGACCCATACCATACCACAGCACAAGGTGGAATTAATGCTGCTGCAGCTGCCCTTTTACAGTGAACCACAGACTCTTGTCTCTGCTGGCCCTCTCTTGAGTGACCACAGAAAATGCCATCTTTGGAGCCAGGGAAAAACCCACTCCCTTTTCAGGAAGCTCTGCTCTGTGTGACAGAAATCCATTCCTCTCTTATAATTTCCTTTATTGCAACCCTGCTGCTTGCTTTTAGCCTTCAGATTTCCTTTGTTTACTTTAAAGCTGCAATCAAAGGTCCTGCTAAGCCCTGGAAATGCTGCACCAGAGGTTGATCAATCTGTGCTGTGACCACACTGAGCACGTAACCGACGAGCCAGGAGCCAGCAAACTTCCTGCTCCCCACGGGAGCTCCTTTGCCCTGGGCTGGGTTTGTTGCAGTCGTTGTTAACAAAACTCTCTTCGGTTTTAGTTGCTCTAAACTCTGCTGGGAAGATGCAGCCACAGCCCAGCCAGAGTTGCCAGCAGTGCTGCGAGGTGAGATGGGCTTGAAGGCAGAAGTTTTCACGGCTAATCACCAGCTCAAATCCTGCTCTTACTGACATCTGAAGTGACTCCTCAAGAGGCAGGAGAGTAAATTGGCATTTACAAGCACACATCTGAAAGCAAATGTGCAGGAGGTGCTGCCAAGACCTTGGCAGGGAGAGCAGGACCTCCTTCTGCTGCTCATCTCCATGACAAGGCTATCAGAAGGTGGATATTTCCCTCTTTCAGCCTGGAAAAAAGAAGCAGTAATTCCAGCAGCTGCTCTCTGCTCCTGCTGCTGCCTTCAGCAGCTTTGCCTCTCCCCAGCAGACTGCTCCTCGCTGAGGAGGCTGTGCCTTGTGTCCTGCTCCCACAGGGAATGGTGTGTGGAGATGTGCACAGCAGTGTGCACTTGCAGCCCAGAAAGCCAAGCAGAGCCTGGGCTGCAGCAGCAGAAGTGTGGCCAGCAGGGCCAGGGAGGGGATTCTCCCCCTCTGCTCTGCTCTGCTGAGACCCCACCTGGAGTACTGCATCCACTTCTGGAGCCCCTGGGACAAGAGGGCTGTGGAGATGCTGGAGAGTGTCCAGAGCAGGGCCAGGAGGATGCTGAGAGGGCTGCAGCAGCTCTGCTGTGAGCACAGACTGAAAGAGTTGGGGCTGTGCAGGCTGCAGCAGAGGAGGCTCCCAGGTGACCTTCTTGTGGCCTGCCAGGATCTGAAGTGGGCTACAAAAAAGCTGGGGAGGGACTTCTGAGGGTGTGAGGGAGTGCCAGGACTGGGGGGAATGGAGCAAAGCTGGAGATGAGGAGAGTCAGCCTGGGTGTGAGGTGGAAGGCTCCTTTTGTGGAGCCTTTCCAGGCCTGTCTGGATGTGTTCCTGTGTGCCCTGAGCTAGATTGTGTGCTCCTGCTCTGACAGGGGTTGGACTCAATGATCTCCTCAGGTCCCTTCCAACCCCTAATCTCCTGTGACCCCCCTCAGACTTCAAAGCAGGACTGTTGGGTAAGACATGGGTCCCATTTTGTGGCTGTTTTCTGTGTTCTGCCCCATGAGCATCTCCCTGTCTGGTCTGCACTCCCAGTGCTGCCTGTGCTAGAGATTCACAGCTCTGACTGAACTGCTGAGTCCCAGCACTAGCCCTGAACAATAACCCACTCCATCTAATAAACCTCTTCTTCCAAGGGGTGCTGATAAGGATTTCCATTTTTAGTCGGGGCCAAAGGAGCCCTTTGGGCTTTGAGTTGTTGCTGCTGCTGCAATGGAGGAGGGAGCAGAAGCTGCTTTGCTTCTCTTTTGTAACTCTTCCTGTAAATAAATGCATTAATGAAGACAGATGGGTCAGCAGTGTAAACAAAAACTCTATCTCAGGCTGCTTTTTGTCCTGGCTTTGTTTCCCAATATAGTAAGGAAGCCACCACCAGCAGCCTGGTTCCCATCCTATTAAGAGCGTTTGCATTCCAAGTGCTGTGCTGGGTTATAAGGAAGTTTAAATTAACACTGGGCTGTAGTTTTTCAAATGCTTGAAGCAGATGTTCAAGTGTCAGGAAGCCTTCCCCTCTTGGGTTTTTGAGTTGGGTTTGGGTTGCTTTGTTGTTTCCCTCCCTCCCCCCCCCAACACTGAGGTCAGACTAACAGGTCTGTACTTCTCTGGACTCTCCTTCCAGCCCTTCCATGGACTCTCCTTCCA
>WAAF01009438.1:0-25883 GCA_013400475.1 Tricholaema leucomelas | reverse complement strand
TCCCTTCCTCTTATATGTGTGACTTGGCAGGTTAACATTCAGCCACAGCACTGACAAAGAGGTTACCAAACAGTGACTGAACACAACCCAAGGCCCCCAGGTTTGGATTTAAGAGGCCTGCCCCAGCTCCTGGATGCACTGAGATCTGCAGCTGAGCCTCCTCTCTCTGAACAGCCTCTGCTGAGGGCTGCACCTGCTCCTCCATCAGACACCAAGTGAAAGCCTCCTCTGCTGTTTGCTTAGCCCAGGTGAGCAATTCCACAGCCAGAGCAGTTTTTCCAGGTTCACTCCACTTGCCTCTGAATGAAAACTTAGCCTGCTGAGCAGCTCTGGCTTGCTGGGTGAAGCTGAGCAGCTCTGGCTTGCTGGGTGATGAAGCTGAGCAGCTCTGGCTTGCTGGGTGAAGCTGAGCAGCTCTGGCTTGCTGGGTGATGAAGCTGAGCAGCTCTGGTTTGCTGGGTGATGAAGCTGAGCAGCACTGCTTGGCAGTGAGACTGCCTTGGTGCCCAGGCTGGGCTCTGACCCCTGCTAAACCCAGAGGTGTTTTCTGTGGACCTGTGGTTTCACACCCTGCAGACACCACCGTGTAAAGGCACAGGCAGGGTGTGTGCAGTGATCTGACATGTCCCCTGCACCATGGATGTGTCATCTTGGCCGGGTGGCTCATTAGGGACACAATTGCAGCTCAGACATTCCAGCTGCCCCTGCGCTTCCGCTCCGGGTTTGATAACTCCTTGAGCAGCAGCACCCTGAAGGGCACTGCAGCCACAGACCAACTCCTGCTGACTTTCCAAACCTACTCCCCTGAGACCCTGCTGGAGCTTGGCCAGATGAGGCATGCCCACGGAGTGCAGTCTATAGAGAAGCAGCTTCCTTTTCCCCCAGGTTGCAGGATGATGAATTTAGCACCTTTTGGGCTCTCTTTTAGCTGAATTGAGTTGGTTTTTTCACAGCAAAGCTTTATTTCATGGCACTGAAAGGAGGAGATTTGTACTTTGGGGTTGTTTTTCCCCGCCATGCGCTGCAAACCACACAGAATTACAGAGTCCTTTCCCCCAAGGTTGCAGGATGATGAATTTAGCACCTTTGGGTTCTCTTTTAGCTGAATTGAGTTGTTTTTTTCACAGCAAAGCTTTATTTCATGGCACTGAAAGGAGGAGATTTGTACTTTGGGGTTGTTTTTCCCCGCCATGCGCTGCAAACCACACAGAATTACAGAGTCCTTTCCCCCAAGGTTGCAGGATGATGAATTTAGCACCTTTTGGGCTCTCTTTTAGCTGAATTGAGTTGTTTTTCACAGCAGGGCTTTATTTCAAGGTACTGAAAGGAGGAGGTTTGTACTTTGGGGTTGTTTTTTTCCCCCATGCACTGCAAAGTGCTTTGTGGTGGAAAGGACCTTAAAGATCATCCAGTTCCAACCCCGCTGCCAGGGGCAGGGACATTTCCTATCAGCCCAAGGTTGCTCAAAGCCTCATCCAAGCTGGTTTTCAACACTCCCAGACCTGGAGCCTCTACAGCTTCTCTGGGCAACCTGTCCCAGTGCCTCAGCACCCTGCTGAGGAAGGTGATGTGGAGTTTTCCAAAAGGCAGGCATGGGATGACGACGAAAATGCCCCACAGTGGTCTCTGGCAGGAGATAGCTGCGGCGTGAGGCAGCTGTTGGGTGTGATATGGCAGATAAAGAGGAGTGTGACACTGACAGTGTGATGAGCTCCCAAGGGAATAACTAAAATTAGTTTCCATCCCTGCATCTGCCTAAGCCCTTCTTGCTCTGTGCCTTGCTCCATGGCTGCTCTGGATTTCCTTCCCATAAATGGGCTGTTCCCAGCAGCTCTCCGCTCTGATTTCAGGAGCTGCTGCAGAATGGGAAGAGAATATTTAACCAAAGAGCAGAGATGTAGCAGTGCAGTGCAGTGCAGCAACGTGACTGGGAAAGAGGAAAGAGGGGGGGAGGAAAGTCACTGTGCAGGCACAAGGGCAGGAACTGCTCAGGTCTCGCTCAGCAACGTGCCCCAGCAGCTCGTGCGGGAAGGCAGCAGCAGAGCCTCCTCCAAGGCTGTCTCCAGGCAAGTGGCAAGGATGGGGTCATACAAACAAGCAGGACACAAAAGCTGCCTGCATTGCTGTGGGCAGTTCCCTGTTCTCTCTCCCTTCTCTCCCACTGAGCTGGCAGAATCTCCAGGCTGCAGGAAGAGATCTCTCAGCCTGCATTTGCACCACTGCAACCTGCCCTGTGCCGCAGGGCGCAGCTGGGGGTGGTAAGCAGAGAGCCCCAAGACAGTGCAAAGCCTGAGGGACTGAGACAGAAGGAAAAGAGCTGGAAAGAGCTGGACACTGTCAATGTCCTGTCAATGTCCTGTCAGTGTCCTGTCAGTGTCCTGTCAGTGTCCTGTCAGTCATGGGCAGCAAATCCACTGCAGGCTCTGGACCTCGTTGTTACCTCCAAGCCCCAGCTCCATGGATGCTCGTTCCACAGGAAGAGTTAAATGTTTGCTTGTTACCATTTATGGGATGGGAGATGTCTCAAGAGATGAACTGACTTAGGCTGAGGGAGCTGGGGGTGCTCAGCTTGGAGAGGAGAAGGCTCCAGGGAGACCTTTGAGTTGCCTTCCAGAAGGGGTCCTACAGGAAGGCTGCAGAGGGACTTTGGCTGAGGGTGTCTAGATCCAGGCCAAGGGGGAATGGTTTGAAGCTGAGGCAGAGCAGGGTTAGAGTGGAGCTGAGGAATTCTTCATTAGGAGGGTGGTGAGAGTCTGGCACAGGCTGCCCAGGGAGGCTGTGGCTGCCTCCTGCCTGGGAGTGTTCAAGGCCAGGCTGGATGAGGATTTGAGCAGCTGAGTCTAGTGGTTGGAGTAGATGATCTCTGAGGCCCCTTCCAACCTGAGCTGTTCCAGGCTTTTATGGTTTGTGTCCACTCCCATATTCTTAGGTGCAGAGAGATGTTGAGGTGCTGGAAGGTGCCCAGAGAAGGGCAGCAAGGCTGGGGAGGGGCCTGGAGCACAGCCCTGTGAGGAGAGGCTGAGGGAGCTGGGGGTGTGCAGCCTGCAACAGAGGAGGCTCAGGGCAGAGCTCATTGCTGTCTGCAGCTGCCTGCAGGGAGGCTGTAGCCAGCTGGGGTTGGGCTCTGCTGCCAGGCAGCCAGGGCCAGAAGAAGGGGCCAGAGGCTGAAACTGTGGCAGGGCAGGTTGAGGCTGGATGTGAAGAGGAAGTTGTTGGCAGAGAGAGTGATTGGCACTGGAATGGGCTGCCCAGGGAGGTGGTGGAGGTGTTGAAGCCAAGCCTGGCTGGGGCACTTAGTGCCATGGTCTGGGTGCTAGGTTGTGCTGGCTGAGCTCGGAGCTCTCTTCCAACCTGGTTGTTCTATGATTCTATTTGGCAGCTCTGAAGTTCAGAGTTCACTAACTCAGTCTGAGAGCTCAAACCTGCTGGGGCAGGGTCTGAAATATCTCAATTACTGTTTGAGATCTTCTCCTAGGAAGTGGTTGTGCTGCAGAGCAGAGTAGGCAGAGTGTTTAACACCAGGATTTGGACCCTGCAGGCCTCTTATCATCCTTGCTTCACAGAAGAGTTTAACAGAAAAAGGTCAAGAGAAAGTTTTAATTTCACATTTTTGGAATTCCTTCTCTCATCATCCAGTTCCTTCTCGCAGCTTTGGCATTCCTCTGGGTGTTAAGCATCAGGCAGCTCTGAGCAGCTCCAGTGACACTGACAAAAGCCAAGAGCCCTCCACAAAACTCTACCAAAGCCTCCAGAATGGTTTCTCTTTCCTTGTCAGCTGTGTCCAAGAGAGCTGCTTCAGGAATCACCATCCCTCTCCCTTCCATTTCAACACTCCCACAGCCAAGTCCTTGGGAGCAGCCCCTGAGTGCAGCCTCTCCTTGCCTCTCAGAACCACAGATCCTGAACCTCCAGCAGTGGGTTGGAGGCAAACAGCCTCTGCTCACCAGAAACGTTGCTGACAGTTTTGATTAACAGCTTGAACATGATTTAATTGACAACTGGAGGATCAAGCAGAGGGAACAGTTTCTGGCAGTGCTTGGCTGATGTCTCAGCACGAGATGACAATTACAAAGTCAACAGCTCCTAATCTTATCAGCAACACGAGGAAAAATTAGACAAGCATGTCTAATATTTGCTCTGTTTATTTGATGTGAGGGCTGGGATCACAATGGGAAAGCAGGCTGGATGTAGCAGTGGGAGAGATGGATGCAGTAAAAAAGTGCTCTTTGAATACAGCTTAGGGATGGAAAGATTCAGCTGGGCTGCATTTCAGCTCCTGCAGCTCGGGGACTGGAATTCCACTGGATGCAGCAGAGCTGTCAGCAGCTCCTCTCCTTTGAGTTTGCCATGCAAGTGAAGAGCACAAGTTGGCTTTTCTGGCTCTTTTAAGGGGAGATTGTAGAGAATTTCTCATTAGTTTTGGCTTCAACTGCAGCAAAAATCCTAGCAATGCTCTGGTCCTCTGCAGAATAAAGATACCAGCACCCCACGGGCCAGGGCTGGGGAGCAGCACAGGGGAAAGTGGGTCCCGGTGGGCAGAAGGGTGCCCATGAGCCAGCAATGTGCCCCTGTGGCCAAGAGGGCCAAGGGCATCCTGGGGTGGATTTGAAAGCCTGTGGTGAGTAGGTCCATAGAGGTTCTCCTGCCCCTTTGCTCTGCCCACGTCTGGAAACTTGTGTCCAGTTCAAGAAGGACCTCAGGGAACTGCTCGAGAGAGCCCAGCCCAGAGCCCCAACGCTGCCGCAGGCAGGGAACATCTCCTGTGGGGCCAGGCTGAGGGAGCTGGGGCTGGGGGCTTGGAGCAGAGGAGCCTGAGGGCTGCCCTCAGTGCTGTGCTAAAGATGTGCAGAGCCAGGCTCTGCCCAGGGATGTCCAAGGACAGAGCAGGGGGCACTGGGGGCAAGCTGGAGCAGAGGAGGTACCATGGGAACAGAAGGGAAAACTTTGTCACTGTGAGGGTGCTGGAGGCCTGGAGAAGGCTGCACAGAGAGGCTGTGGAGTCTCCTCTGGAAACTCTCTGAACCCACCTAGGTGTGTTCCTGTCTGCCCTGCCCTGGGTAACCCTGCTTTGGCAGGGGGCTTGGACTGGGTGATCTCCAGAGGTCCCTTCACCCCTCACACTCTGTGGTTCTGTCATTGTTTAGGGCTTTCAGAACAGCATTGCCAAGGAATTCCATCAAATGCTGCGAAGAGCTCACCTCAGGAGTCAGCTGCTGAATTCTCCTCAGCTGAAAAAGTCTTACCTGCATCCCAGAGCAGCAAACTGAAGCACTAAACTGCTCCCCAGACTTAACAAGCACTGCAAAAATGTGACTTTCTCTTGGCAGCTTTTAAAAAACAAAGGACAAGTGGCAGGAAAACGAAGGTCTGAGGGTAAGAGCTCTGTGCAAGAGTCCTTACAGCCAGGGATCCTACCTTCTTGATACACAGATACCAACTTGAACCCACTTGAGGGGTGTCCTGTGCACACAAACTGCTCCTCTCAGGCCCTCTTTATGCTGTCCTGACACCTGTGAGCTCAGTGTCATGGAAACACCTTTCAACTGCAGAGCTTCGACTCAGTACCCCACAGTTTGGCCCCCAGCACTGCTACCATTATCACTCTTGTTGCACTGCAGCTCTCTCCTCCACAGCTGTTTGACACCTGTAAGCTATGCATGAATCACAGAATCATAGAATCAAGCAGGTTGGAAGAGAGCTCCAAGCTCAGCCAGCCCAAGCTAGCACCCAGCCCTGGCCAAGCAACCAGACCATGGCACTAAGTGTCCCATCCAGGCTTTGCTTGAACACCTTCAGGGACAGCAACTCCACCACCTCCCTCTCTGCAGGACCTCACCCCTCTGGTACTGCCTCACTTTTCATTAGCCAGACCCCCACATCTGGGGCTGGAGGGAGCCTGTGAGGTGCCTGAAATCATGCAGCACATCATCTCCAGTTCCCCTGGGAGCAGCTTGGCAGAGGGCAGTGTGCAGTGAAGCGTGGATGGTAGCTTATCTCACTGAGAGCAGGGAACAGCCCCTGGCAGGCCCTGCTGTTAAAGGGCTCAACTTATCTGGGATGAGTGGCAGAGCCCTGGCTCAGCTCTCAGCATGTTGCACTCAGGGACATTGCTTTGTGTGCTGCTGTCAAACACCTCCCGCTGTGCTCAGGGCAAGTTCCTCAAGCAGGGAGCTTCGTTAGGTGAAAGCAGCCTCTGCTTCCCCTCACAGGGGCTGGGGGAGGTTGGTGGCTGCCACTGCTGGCCAAGCCTCAGTGTCCTTGTGTCTCGATTGAAATGGAGCTCTAAAATGCTTCAGCACCCTTGCAGCTGTGCAGTGGTGCCAGCAGGAGAAAGGGGACACTCCCCAACAGCTGGCATCCTGACTATGGTGGTGTGTATGGGAAGGGAGGATGCCCTCTGTCCTACCTGGGATGTGCCAGGCAGGATTTGCAGCCTGAAAACAGATAAAGGCCTCAGCTGCCTTCATAGAATCATCACAGAATGGCTCAGGTTGGAAGGATCATCCAGTTCCAACCTCCCAGCCACGGGCAGGGACATCTCCCACTAAACTCAGTTGCTCAAAGCCTCATCCAGCCTGGCCTTGAACACCCCCAGGCAGGAGGCAGCCACAGCCTCCCTGGGCAGCCTGTGCCAGACTCTCACCACTCTCCTAATGAAGAATTCCTGAGCTCCACTCTAACCCCACTCTGCCTCAGCTTCAAACCATTGCCCCTTGGCCTCTCTCTGGATCTCCTCATGAAAAGTCCCTCTGCAGCCTTCCTGTAGGATCCCTTCAGGTTTTGAAAGGCAGCTCTGAGGTCTCTCTGGAATCTTCTTGGTGCTGAGATCTCTTGGTGTCCTTGGCAGTGAGGGACCACAGAGGCTTCCTGCCCACTGATATGTGTAAGGATCAAGAAAGGTTAATTGCAGCAGAGCTGGAGGTGTGAGTGGAATGTGTGCTGGTTCTGCCCTCCCCAGACGCTCCAGATAGCTCAGCTGCCTGTCACTGTGCATCCAATGATACCATTGCTTGGATTCCAGGCATGCCTTGAAACAACTTCCAGGGGTTTGAAAAGAGCTGGGAGCAAACAATCAGCACAGTTCTGAGCTCCCAGCCCAGGAGGAACATTGGTTTAGCTCACAAAAGCTACCAGTGCACACACAGGGATTCACTCAGGCAGCCCCAGGCACACACCCAATGTGCACTCTGCACATAAACCAAATCCCCCACCCCTTACAGAGCAAACCTTGCTCAGAATCACAGAATCATCAAATGGTGGGGGTTGGAAAGGGCCTCCAGAGATCATTGAGCCAAAGCAGAGTCACACAGGAGCACAACCAGGTGGGTTTCAAAAGTCTCCAAAGAATAGAATAGAATCAATCAGGTTGGAAGAGACCTCCAAGATCATCCAGGCCAACCTAGCACCCAGCCCTATCCAGTCAACCAGACCATGGCACTAAGTGCCTCATCCAGGCTTTTCCTGAACACCCCCAGGGACGGTGACTCCACCACCTCCCTGGGCAGCCCATTCCAATGCCAATCACTCTCTCTGCCAACAACTTCCTCCTAACATCCAGCCTATACTTCCCTCGGCACAACTTGAGGCTGTGTCCCCTTGTCCTGTTGCTGGTTGCCTGGGAGAAGAGACCAACCCCCACCTGGCTACAGCCTCCCTTCAGGTAGTTGTAGACAGCAATGAGCTCTGCCCTGAGCCTCCTCTTCTCCAGGCTAAACACCCCCAGCTCCCTCAGCCTCTCCTCATAGGGTTTGTGTTCTAGGCCCCTTACCAGCTTTGTTGCCCTTCTCTGGACATGCTCCAGCACCTCAACATCTCTCTTGAGTTGAGGAGCCCTTTTCTTTTCAGGAGGCTCCTCAACCTCTCTGGGCAGCCTGCTCCACACATGAAGCTTTGATGGGGAGAAGCTCTTGGGAAGCTCAGGTAACTCTCACGATGTTAAGGATCTTCCCTCCTGGGCTTTAAGCTTCAGGAAGCAGATTTAGAAGAAATTCTTCACAGTGAGCCTGGGGAGACACTGGCACAGGTAGCCCAGGGAGGTTGTGCCCTCTCTGCAGGTGTTCAAGGCCAGGTTGGATGAGGCCTTGAGCAACCTGGGCTGGTGGGAGGTGTTCCTGCCCATGGCAGGAGGGCTGCCATGGATGATCTTTAAGGTCCCTTCCAACCCAAAGAACTCCACGAATCGACAAACCATTCCCTGATCCTCTCTTCCACTCCAGACTCTTTCTGCCAATACCTTTTTAGGACCTAATCCTCCTTCGGATCTGAATTCCAGCCCTGGGAGGACCCTCGCAGCCCTGCCCCTCTCCTGGTGCAGGTGTCCCACTTGCCCGCACTGCTCCCAGGGCGTTAATCCCGCACTCAGCGCTGCTGAGCCTCAGCTCGCCCACGCCGCACGCTAGGCTCAGGCAGCCCTGGGGACAAGCTGCAGTGCTCTGTGGCTCCCTCTTGTGGACGTGAGTGGGAATTCCTCATCCATTCCAGTGCGAAGCCTCCTGGATTCCAGTGCGAGGAGATCCTGATCGACAGTCAGCTCCGGAGACTACTGATACAGAACGACGCTGTGACGGCAGCTGCTTGGGGTGGCATCGAACACATCCAAGTGAGAGACACACGTGGCTGAGTGATAAATAAAAGGAAGGCTCTGCACTGCCTTCTGATGGGGAAGACTCAGCCCAGAGCCTCTGCTGACAGGCTGTGGGTTTAAAGGCTGAAAACACTTTCAGGCTGCAGTTATTTTAGGCAAGAGAAGGACTATTTCTGCAGGGACACTTTAACTCCTGCTGCTGGTTTTTACTTCCTTGGTCTTTCTCTGTAGCCCAGCAATGAGCTCCCCCAGCTTGTAAGATGCAACACCCTGGGGGTGTTCAGGAAAAGACTGGATGAGGCACTCGGTGCCATGGTCTGGTTGACTGGGTAGGGCTGGGTGATAGGTTGGACTGGATGATCTATCTTGGAGGTCTCTTCCAACTTGGTTGATTCTATTCTATTCTAAGATAGCTAAAACAGAGTAGGGCAAGGCAGGTACTGAGAACCTGTGGTGAAGTGTGACACAGTCAGCAAGGAATGGAACAGCAGGAAACAGGACTGGCAAACCATAGTGCCATAGGGATAAAATATCCCAATTCTGCCTCCTGTGTGAGGCTTTTTCTCTGCTTTTGCTCAGAGCTGGGTGCACATTCACAGGAGGTTGGGGGCTGCAAGTGACCTCCAGAGACCATCAAGTCCAGACCCCCCCACCAGAGCATTCCTGTTTGTCCTGCAGTTAGCTGCTAAATTCAGAACAAATTCCTTCTGCTTTGCAGCCATTTCTGGCATCATCTTTGACATCAGTGATACATTGGTGAGACCAACAGGCCTAGGCTCAAGGTCTGTTAATTCAGGGCTGGAATGTGCCCACCCTTGTGCTCCTGTGACAACAGCTCATCCTCTGGAACACAGGGAGGAGAATGTGGGCATGGTTTGAAATGAGAGCAGACTCAGATTGGATGTGAGGGACAAGTTCTGCACCATCAGAGTGCTGGAACACTGCAACAGGTTGCCCAGGGAGGTAGTTGAAGCCTCATCCCTGTAGATATTCAAGGTGAGGCTAGAAAGGTCTCTGAGCAAGCTGATCTAGTGGAGGATGTCCCTGCTGACTGCAGGGGGGTTGGACTGGATGAACTTTGGAGGTCCCTTCCAGCCCAGACCCTTCTATGATTCCCTGCGGGCCATATGCTGTACAAGTCCTCCTGTGCTTCCTTTTGTCTCTGTCCAAGCCCTGTGGCCAAAGGCACAGCAGTGCCACCACAGATTCACCTGCAGGGTGCTGCATGGGGCACAGTTTGCCGTGAGCTGCGGCAGGCTGGCACCAGCTGCGCTGCCAGCGCAGGTGGAAGCTGAAGCATTTATTTATCACCAACCCAACAGGGCAGGTGAAATGCAAACACTCTGCTCACAAGCCTGAGCGATGCGCTGGGGTTGTGACCTGGAATCAAAGCTGGGAACAATCTCCTGTGTTTGAGCACATGCAGGGCAGAAACAGCACCTCCCTAGCTCAAACAAAGCGAAAGGGCTGAGAGCTGATAGCGAGGCTGCTCCAGGGCCCTTGGCAGAGCTGTTTGCTCTCACACTGAGTGCAAACCTGCTGAGGTTGTGACCTCAGGCAGCCAATCCTGAAAGCCTCTTGGTAAGCTTTAGGGGTAACACTTCCTGAGCAAAAAAAAAAAAAGTGAGACCCTAAATATGAGGTCAGGCTACAAGAGTTGGGGCTCTGCAGTCTGGAGAAGAGAAGGCTTTGAGGAGACCTTGAAGTGGCCTTCCAGGATCTGAAGGAGACCCACAAGAAGGCTGGGGAGGGACTATTGACAAGGGCTTGGAATGACAAGGCAAGGAGGAATGGGTTTAAAGTGGCAGAGGGGAGACTGAAACTGGATGTTAGGAAAGAGTTCTTTGCAGTGAGGGTGGTGAGACACTGGCACAGGTTGCCCAGGGAGGTTGTGATCTTTGATCACATTCTGTGTTTCTGTGCTCCACAACCTCCCTGGAGGTGCTCAAGGCCAGGTTGGATGAGTCCTTGAGTGTCCTGTTCTAGTGGGAGGAGGAACTGGCTGAGGTCCCTTCCAACCTAAACCATTCAATGATTCTATGCTCATAACTGAAATGGAATTCAGCCAAACTACACAAAAGGATTTCTTTTAAGCCATTGGTGAAGGCTAAAGAGCTGCTCTGAGGGTCTGGGGCCCTGCCTTGTTTGACAGAGAATTTCCATCACAGCAGTCACTCCAGGCAGAGTTTGGATGTGCTTCCCACCCAACAGCACCAAGGCAGCAATGCCTTCTTTCTTCTGCCGGTGCAGAAGAGTGCTCAGAGAATCATCAGTGAACACTTTGGGTTGCAAAAGGAGCTCCAAAACTCATCCAGTCCAACCTCCCTGCAGTCAGCAGAGATATCCTCCACCTTAGAGCTGCCTTCCAGTAGCTGAAGGGATCCTCCAGGAAGGCTGCAGAGAGACTTTTCCCTGAAGGTGTCTAGAGACAGGACAAGGGAAATGGTTTGAAGCTGAGGCAGAGCAGGGTTAGAGTGGAGCTGAGGAAGAAGTTCTTCAGTAGGAGTGTGGTGAGAGTCTGGAACAGGCTGCCCAAGGAGGTTGTGGATGCCTCTTTCCTAGAGGTGTTCAGGGGACAGGTTGGAGAGGGCCTTGAGCAGCTGAGTTTAGTGGGAGATGTCCCTGCCCGTGGCATGGGGTTGGAGTGGATGATCTCTGAGGTCCCTTCCCACCTGAGTCATTCTAGGATTCTATGAATGCACCAGAGGGAGAAGTATCTCCTCTGCAGGAAAACCAGCAAGGAGCACTTCATCTCCACTCTGCTTTTGCACAAAGCACAAGGACAAAGCAGTTTCACTATTGCATTATCTTTATTTGTACATCACAGGTTTGTTGCACTGGAAGCTTAGGACTGGCAAGAGAAGGTCAACAGCATGCAAAGAAAGAAGCCACATCCAGGCAGCAGAGTTGTCCAAATCCAGACTAACTCAATTTTTCACAGATTTTAATGCCCAAAATGCTTGGAATTCCTGCACTGGCACAGCCATGAATATTTGGTGGTTCTAAAAGAAAGAAGGAAAGGAAGATGTAAGCAGTGATAAGATCCCTGTTCCCAGCAGGGAAAATCACACAAATTTCAGTCCCCACTTATGGTCCTGCTTGAGCCTCCTGTTGGTCTCAATGTAAAACATTTATGGTGTCACTTAAAGAAAGGAAACAGCTGCACAGCTTCAAAGCACCTTTGTGCTCCTTTCCCATAGCCTGTAGACAGCAGCTAGACCATTGGCCTGCAAGATGTGGCTTGTGTGTCACTGGGGCATAAGTGGCCTGCAGGAGGTGCCTTGTGTGTCACTGAGGCATAAATTGGGCACAGCTGCTAAACAGTGAAGGTGTCCAGAGAAGGGCAGCAAGGCTGGGGAGGGGCCTGGAGCACAGCCCTGTGAGGAGAGGCTGAGGGAGCTGGGGGTGTGCAGCCTGCAGCAGAGGAGGCTCAGGGCAGAGCTCATTGCTGTCTGCAGCTCCCTGCAGGGAGGCTGTAGCCAGCTGGGGTTGGGCTCTGCTGCCAGGCAACCAGGGACAGAACAAGGGGACACAGCCTGAAGCTGTGCCAGGGCAGGTTCAGGCTGGATGTTAGGAAGAAATTCTTTACAGAAAGAGTGACTGGCATTGGAATGGGCTGCCCAGGCAGGTGGTGGAGTCTCCATCCCTTGAGGTGTTTAAAAGGAGGCTGGATGAGGCACTTAGTGCCATGGGTTAGTTAATCAGAAGGGTTAGGTGCTAGGTTGGACCCGGTTATCTTACAGGTCCCTTCCAACCCGCTTAATCCTGTGATTCTGTGATTCTGTAACTTCCTCTGGCACCAGGCAAACCACTTTGGAACGGCTGCTGCAGACATTTAGATGCCTAATAATACAGAAGCAGCTTTTCCAGATGTTTCCTAAGCTTCCCAGAGCCTTATGCTTTCAGTCCCATTAGGCATTTACTCCTCTCTAGAGCAGGGCACCATAATCCTGCCCCAAAGCTATCGCCTGGACTTAGGTGCAGAGGACAGAAAGGTGTCTGCGCCCTGCAGCAGGAGCACAGCCACCTTCTGATCCTGTCACTTACGCTGAGTCTTTTCAAGCTGGTAGAGAGGCAGCCCCGAGCAGAGCTGTTTGATGTGTTCGCCATAGCGGAACCAGTTCTTGAGGTTGCCAAAGAGGGAATGGCCAGACTGGAACTCCACCCAGACGTTATCTGGGGAGTATATTGACTTCATTGTCTGAAAAGAGAAGGTGAGACAGCATCAGGAATGCAGCTTCGTCTTCATTCTTCTAGGAGACCCTTTGAGAAAGATCCCCAGACCTATAATCATAGACTCATGAAGTGGTTTAGGCTGGAAGGGCCCTTTAAGGGCCACCTTGTCCAATTCCCCTGCAGTCAGCAGGGACATCTCCAAGCAGACCAGGTGGCTCAGAGCCCCCTCCAGTCTGATCTGGAATGGTGCCCAGCAGATGGAGAGAAATGATTCTGCCAATGTTTCCAAGCTACTCAGAAATGTACTTGCCTGGACACTGATTCTGCCAACACAGCAAGGCTGAGCTGTTAACTGGCAGGAAGTGTTGCCACTGTCAGACTGTCACAAAATGGGTTAGAAGGGAAGGCAACACCTCCAGCCACCTTCGCCTGAATAGGAGAAGTCAAAGTCTGGTCAAAGCAAACTGATTTCTAAGTTCTGTTCTGCAAACAGAATGATTTCACCTTGTGTCAAGCTCAGAATACCAGGCTGACCATGACAAAAAGGCAAAGGCATTTTGCCATCAGCTCAGAGCAGACAAACGGCCTTGCCTCCAAGGAGAGGGGACCTTACAGCTGTAGGCACAATGACAATCCCCTACAAACCTGCAGCTGGGCCAGGCTTGCTCATTAACTTAAACCCAAGCTCCATACGAATACCCCTTTGAATCTCTGTCTCGTCAGCTCGGCTTAGCATTGCTAGCACAGTGAGAGGCACTCCTGAGCACAGCCAGAACAAAGGCAGAGCAGAGAGCTCCACCACCCCCCCACGCAGGAGCCTTCCCCCTGCACACCGCAGGGCTCCCTGCAGTCACCTTTCTCTCAAACGCCAGGCGCCCAATCTCCTGCAGCTCGGGGATGTACTTCTTACTGATCTTCAGGATGAAGCAGGCCTTCCGAGAGAACAGTCTGGTGGCAATGTACCCCTGGGGTTGGGAACAGAGAGTTCATTAACTGTTGTCCTGCTGGAAAGCAGCTCCATGAAGAAAGACCTTGGAATGCCGGCGGACAGCAAGCTCTGCACGGGACAGCAGTGTGCCCTTGTGGCCAAGGGGGCCAACGGCGTCCTGGGGTGCATCGAGCACAGTGTGGTCCGCAGGGCTAGGGAGGTTCTCCTGCCCCTTTACTCTGCCCTGGTGAGACCACAGCTGGGATTCTGTGTCCAGTTTTGGGCTCCCCAGTTGAAGAGAGACAGGGACCTGCTGGGGAGAGTGCAACGGAGGCTAGGGGATGATGAAGGGACTGGAACAGCTCTGCTGTGGAGAAAGGCTGAGAGTCCTGGGGCTGGTTAGTCTGGGGAAGAGAAGGCTGAGAAGGGACCTGTTCAGTGTCTTTAAAGATCTGAGGAGTGGGTGATGAAGGTGCCAGGATCTGTTTGGTGGTGCCCAGTGATCAGACAAGGAACAATGGTCACAAGCTGGAACCCAACAGGTTCCACCTCAACATAAGGATATGGTCTGAGGGTGACAGAGCCCTGGAGCAGGCTGCCCAGGGAGGTTGTGGAGTCTCCTTCTCTGAAGACTTTCAAAACCTGCCTGGATGTGTTCCTGTGTGCCCTGCCCTGAGTGATCCTGCTCCCACAGCGGGTTGGACTGGATGACCTTCAGAGGGCCCTTCCAACCCTTAACATTTTGCCATTTAAAATGGCCACCACTAATAGTAGTTGGCAATCAAGAGGACAACCTAGAGGAAACACCAAGTGGCTACAGGAGCTGCTGTTGTGGAATGCCTCTGCATATGCACTGCCACCTTTGGGGAATGGAAGCAGCCTGCCCAGCTCTGCCCATGAGACCTGTGCTGCTCAGTAGCAGTGGCAGCCCATTCACAACCCTGACCCCACTGAGGTCAGTGACAATCTTCTCACTTTCATGAGTTGCCACCAAAGGTTCCACCACAAGTGTCTTAAATTGTACCATCATATGGGTGAAGCCAGATGGCCAAAGAGGACAACTGATGGGAGCCTTCAGGGAAACAGTGTTCCAGGACAGCTTAGAATGAGAATGCACTAAAGTAATTTCTGAGCTTAGAAACTTCCTCAGAGATGAAGCCTGGGCAGATCCTTAGGTTTACTTACTTTTGAGTAGTCAAAAATGGTATCAGAGGAGTAGATACCAGAACGGACATGGACTTCAACAATCTGGTTGTCAGTGTGGATAGTCATCGTCCCTGCCACATAGGAGCTGCCAGGCTCTCGCAGGACAAAGCTCTTGGGTAAAAACACAAAAGCAGTGCTCAGCAGGTGGCTTACAGCCTTTCAAAGGTGTAAAACAAACAAATATCTTCTCAAATCAAGTGAAAGAATGAGGGGAAATAGTCTGAAATTGTGGCCCAGGGAAGGGTTAGGTTGAAGATGAGGTTGTTGTAAGAGTGGTCAGGGATTGGCACAGGCTGCCCAGGGAGGTGGTGGAGTCCCCATCCCTGGAGGTGTTCAAGAAAGGTGTGGCCATGGCACTTGGGGGCCATGGTTTAGTTGGGCTGATGACTGGACCTGATGATCTCAGAGGCCTTTTGCAACTGAGACGCTTCCATCATTCCATGACATAAACAAGTATGGCTGCTGTGTGTAGATGCCAACCCCTTGGACAACTCTCTAGCAGCATTGGGAGGCTCTCAAGGTGGAGATTAACTATGCAAGAGTGCATCAAAGGAGGAGAAAGGAGGACAGGTCCTCACTGCATCTAAGGGAAAACAACATGGGGTATGCCAGTTGTGTGTGGCAGCAGGGATGGGCAGGAGGCTGCCAGAGTCTCCAAATCTTAGCTTAAGCCTCTTCGCTTTATGCCACCTTGCAGCTTGTTAATGCTTCCTGTTTTATTGACTCCCACTCAGGGACATCTACAGGTCAGATGAGCAAGCACTAGAAAGCTTCTCAGGCTACTTACTTCCAATGCAGAAGCCTGAGTCCAGAAGACTCCCAGCAAAACGAGAACTGCAGCCTGTGAAAGGAACAAGCATCCTCCTCACTGGAGAGAAGCAGCAGTGCCAGAAAACCACAGCTCAGGAGCTGAAGGAAGCAGCTGTGGCATCAGTGTGCACAAGGACCCACTCAGCACCTGCCCTAGCTGAAAACGTTTACAGTTCTTCACAGCTCTTCCTCCTGGGCTGGCTCCTTTTGGTCTGCAGCTGACAAAGCACAAGGACAGCTTCACCACTGCAGGGTTTGCATTGTTCAGAAGTCAATCCTTGGGGCCAGGCTCATTCCTGATTTCCTCTACAACCCTAAGCAGTAAATCACAGCTACCCCCCCCCACCTCCCAGCCCTCCCCTCTTCTGAACTGTCATCCAGTTTGGCACTTGCTGCTCAAGTGATGCTTCCCCTGACTCCAAGAGCATTACTGCACACCCAAGAGATGCAAGTTTCCCTCTGAGCAACCCAAAGAGACAAGACACAGATCACAGCAGCCCCAGTACCGCACCACTTGAGCACAGCAGCTCCAGCTCCAGTACTGCACCACTTGAGCATCTCCTCTAGCTCTTTGCTTTTAAGAATAAGGATCTTTCAGCAGTAAAAGTTGAGGACAAAAGGATATACTCACAAATCCGTTCATTTTCCCAGCAGATTAGCTCAAGAGGCTGCAGGAGGAGAGAATGCAAGGAAGTCCCAGAGACCTTCAACTTTTATATCTTCCTGGAGGTGTGGGAAACTCTTGTCAGGACCTTTCTTTATGACTCTAGCAGGTCAACATCTCCACACCACACTGTGGTAAGCCTCATATCTGAATTTTGGGTTGGCAGAGATAACCTGGCCCCGATATGTTGAATGCACTCAGTAGGTCAGCTTTTGTGAAATGAATCACTCCACAAATGGCCTTTATTTACTGCTTGGGACTGCAGAGGAGTTCCCACTCTTGCTGGTTCCATTTAACAAATATTTAACAGGATATTGTCCAGAACTCAATGGCATCAGGAATAATTCTGCTATTCATTCATGCAAACTGCATCTGAAATATGATCTCTAACAGCCTGATAGTCTGCAGACAAGTCCTGGAAAGAGAGAGCTGTGTCCTGCTGGCCTGCATGACCAGACTCAGACTTCAGCTGTCCCCTCCATCTAACACACACACACAAGCTCTTAACAAGCACAGAACCATAAAGTCACAGAATGTTAGGGGTTGGAAGGGACCTCTAGAGATCATCCATTCCAACATCCCTGCCAGAGATGTCCTCATTGCTGTCTACAACTACCTGAAAGGAGGTTGTAGCCAAGTGGGGTTGGGCTCTTCTGCCAGGCACCCAGCAACAGAACAAGTGGACACAGCCTCAAGTTGTGCCAGGGGAGGTCTAGGCTGGATGTTAGGAGGAAGTTCTTGCCAGAGAGAGTGATTGGCATTGGAATGGGTTGCCCAGGAAGGTGGTGGAGTTGCTGTTCCTGAAGGTGTTCAAGCAAAGCCTGGATGGGACACTTAGTGCCATGGTCTGGTTGATTGGCCAGGGCTGGGTGCTAGGTTGGACTGGCTGAGCTTGGAGCTCTCTGCCAACCTGCTTGGTTCTGTGATTCTATGATCACCCAGGGCAGGTCACACAGGAACACATCCAGGTGGGTTTTGAAAGTCTCTAGAGAAGGAAACTCCACAACCTCCCTGGGCAGCCTGCTCCAGGCCTCCAGCACCCTCACAGTGACAAAGTTTTCCCTTCTGCTCCTGTGGCACCTCCTCTGCTCCAGCAGCCCTCAGGTTCCTCTGCTCCAAGCGGAAGAGACTAAGCTCCCAGTGCCACTTGGTTTTGACCAGCTACCATGAAGGATGAAATTTGTGATGTAATTAGGATCAAGAACTGTGCTTCACAAGACACCACAGGCAACCTCCAGCTTCTTCAGCACCCAAAGGAGCTTTGGGGGATGTGTGGTTTGCACAAGGTTGTGAAACAAAAGAAGCAGGATGGAGACTCCTCCTTTAAAGCTACCTCTGTTCTCTGTATTTTATGACAATGTCAATGACTTCATGACATTGCCATGAGAAGACTCTCTTGTAACTATGACCTCGAGGGCCTGGACTCCTCATCTCTGGCTCTGCACCAGCCAGAGCTGGATCTCTGACAAATCACAGCTTATCTACAAGATCTCATAGTTGAGGCCTGTTCCTGTCTAATAAAATGAGAACTCCACCCAACAGCCAACACACTTCTGTAATCTCAGTCACCAGAGAAAAGGTGAAGGAGATTGTATGGAAATCTCTCTTGGCAAACAAGCCTCAGTGTAAAAAAAGAAAGGAAATTGGAGGTTTGCTTTATTCCACCCAGCTCTGCACTGAAAATGTTATCTCAGCACAACAAAGCTGTGCTGCTAAGCAATATATCAGAGCACATATAAAAAGATAGCACATAGTGGGGAGCACATTTAGAACAATTAGATTAGATTAGATTGCTGTCACCCTCCTCTTGAACACTGCCTCTGTCCATTCTTCTCAACAGATTCTTGGTTTCTGAGATTAGAGATCAGAAACATTTCAGGTCAGCAGCCAAGAAGCAAGAGGCTTTAATAAGTTTAAAATGCTTTTAAGCTGAAGATTAAATTAAACTTCCACTGGCCTTAATGTCTCCATTGAATCTTTTCTATTGGAAAACACCCAAGAAACAGGAGCCTCTGCTTTCTACAGCATCAAGGTCCTACACCTGGGTTGGAGCAATCCCAAGCACAAATCCAGGCTGGGTTGTGGCTTGAAAGCAGTCTGGAGGAGAAGGCCTTGGGGGTGTCAGTTGGTGACAAACTCCCCAGGAGCCAGCACTGGTCGCTGGCAGCCCAGAGCCAGCTGTGTGCTGGCTGAAGCCAGAGCAGGGAGAGCAGCAGCACAGGGAGGGGATTCTGCCCCTCTGCTCTGCTCAGCTCAGACCTCACCTGCAGCACTGCCTCCAGTTCTGGTGCCCCCAGTACAAGAAGGACCTGGAGCTGCTTGATAGGGTCCAGAGGAGGCCATGAAGATGATCAGAGGGCTGGAGAATCTCCCCTGTGGGGACAGGCTGGGAGAGTTGGGGCTGTTCAGCTTGGAGAAGAGGCTTCAAGGAGACCTTAGAGCAGCCTTCCAGTGCCTGAAGAGGCCCTACAAAAAGCCAGAAAGGGGCATTTGAGAGTTACCCAGTGAAGGGCAGTTATAGAGCCATGATGCTGCTGACTTTTACCTTGCACTGGACTTACTGAGTCCTGCTGATCTGATCAGAGAATGTCAAAAGTCAAAGGTTGATTTCTAAGAAGCATTTGGCTGTTTGACACTATTGCATGGAAGAACAAACTGAGCCTAGAGATACACTTCCCATAGCTTTGCCTGTGAGAAACTTTCCACACAGTCAATCCTATCTCCCAGAAATAGACCTGCAATTAGCACCCTTCTATATTAATTAACTGAAGGAAAGAGCTGTGCAACGTCTATCAACTGCTCTAATTTCCTTTCTGCAGTTCTCAGAGTCAGTTTAGCTTCAGAAGCTCTGGGTCAGAAGCCTTTGGTGAACGTGAACGTTCACAACAGTGCCTATATTCTCAAAGTAGTCTTCTTGATTTCCACTCATCTGACCCAGGTGGAGCTGCCAAACTTACCCCCAGATACAGTTACAGAACCAGAGAGTGGCCTAGGTTGGAAGAGACCTCAGAGATCATCTACTTTAACCTCTCCGCCAGGGGCAGGGACATCTCTTGACTAGACTTGGTTGCCCAAGTCCTCATCCAACCTGGTCTTGAACACTCCCAGGGAGGAGGCATCCCCAGCCTCTCTGGGCTGTCTCCCCATCCTTGTACTTCTTCCTTAGATCCAGTCTGAACCTACTTGCCTCTTCAGCTTCAAACCATTCCCCCTTGTCCTGCTTCCAGACACCTTCATGAAAAGTCCCTCTGCAGCCTACCTGTAGGGTCCTTTCAGTTGTTGCAAAGCAGCTCTAAGGTCGCCCTGGAGTCTTCCCTTCTCCATGCTGAACAACCCCAGCTCCTTCAGCCTGTCCTCAGCGCAGAGCTGCTGCAGCAGCCCTCGGCTCATCCAGTCACATTTTCCTGAGCTGTGACACTTGCAGGCAGTTTGGTCGTATCAGAGGAGGCAGCAGAAAAGGGAATTTGAGAAGTGTTCAGCAGTAACAGGCTGCCAGAGCACAGCAATGTTTATTGTGGCAAGAAATTGATTTCTCTGCTATTTTTCATAAGGTCAAATATTTCAAATACATCTTAATGTGCCTGGATGGAAAATCATTAAGATCCCAAATCATTCTTATCCTGTGTAAGTAAAATACCCAGAGTGATTTGACCCATCCACTGTTATCTTCTAAAAATCATTTAGACAAAAGAACTTTGAGCATCAAATGAGCAGAACAATTGTACAACTTCAGTCTGATTACCAAACAGGAACTTCAACACCTAAGGGAGATAGATTCAGGCAAGCTCAGGTGAGATTATGCTATCATTGTAAACTCTCCTCATGACTCATGAGGTTTTTGCAGGTGCCATTCATAAATATTTACTTTATCAAGGAGGGAGCAGGTAGTGGGAGAAAAGTAAAGAATGAAGAAACACCTCCAAAAATCAATAAAATTCTCCAGGCCTCCATTTGCATTTGGCAGGGCCTGGCACAGACCAGAAAAACCTGCCTGGCACAGGAACAGGACATCAATCACATGCTGGAAGTTAAAAATGACATAAACCCAAGCTTTGAGGGTGAATCCAGAAACAGATGCAGCAGTTTTCTTCTTCCTAGACATTAGGGTGTAGAAAACCAGGCAAATGTAAGCCTGTGCCCAATGCAAAACACTGATGTGAGCAAAGGGTGAAATGGGGAACAGATCTTCTACCTGGAGAGGTACAAAAATTTAGAAGGGATGCAGAATGCCTCGAGTGGAGCTTTAACAATGAGCCTGAGACCATCTTGTATGGGGAGAGGAAGAGTTGTGAAGAGTGCAGGCACTTCCCTGCCCCTGTCCTGGCTTCTGCTGCTGGTGAGCTGTTGGGAACTTCAGACACTGCAGCTGGGTTGCTTGCCCTGCAAACCTGCAAGCTGCTGCACCAGCCTGAAACTGAGACAAGACTTGGAGAGTCAGGATTCCACGTTTGACACATTCCTGTAGTGGCCAAACTGGCAATGACCTTCAGGAACGTGGACAGAACTACTTTCCAACTCTGCTAATGCCTCTGCAGGGATCGGTGCAACACAGCTCAGCTGCTCAAGGCCTTTCTGGAGAGGCAAACAGTCACATTTCCAGAGGCTCTGAGAGCATTTCCTGACATGCACCTTTAGGCATCCTTTGGAGGCTAAGGACATACCTGTCTCCATATGGCATCCACAATCCAGCGCAAGGAGAACTGTAGGTCTTTCTCCCTTAATAATGTGACTTTCATTCACCCTATTTTACACCTTGTGCAAAGCAGGAGCAGACCAGAGGCAAGTTAGTTATCTGCTCACAGTGCTAGCACACCTCAACACCTCCTCTGCACTCCATACTGCAACACCTCCTCTGCACTCATGCAGTCTGAGCAGGGCATCAGGTGGCTGCCGACTGGCAAAGCATGGCCCTCATGGCTGTAAAGGAGGATTGGGCCTCATCTCCTCAACTAAAGCAGGGTCTCCTGGCCTTTCCAAGAACAGCTGGGGCCAGGATCCTCAAAATCTGAGGACAGATGAGAACTTTGTTCATAATGCCCCTGAGTCCAAACCATGCCACTGTGGCAAGAAAAGAGAAGATGAAGTGCACAGACCTGCAGTGAGCCACAGTAAGGTGCACAAGTGGCAGGGAGGCACTGAGAGCTGCTCTGAAATAAGAGACACTTCTGAAGTTGGTAACCAAGCACCTCAGAATGTGCTACCTCTGTAACAGGCAGAGCTATGAAACAAACTCAGAGTATCTGAGGCTGTATCCATTGATCTGCCTTTATTAATTAAACAGCAATGGACAATTCCTGGGTTCAGACTGGAGACACAGACATCTGTGCTGGCCAGCTGAAAAACCAAACCATTCTGGAGAGTTTCTGCAACCAGAAAGGTAAACCAACTCTCACACCATGGCTCTGTGTAATCCTCAGTTTCAGAGAGACATTAAGTAGACTTCTAAATAAGAGCTGACTTTAAATGCTCCTTGGTGCTGCTCCTCTCTTACTCATCTTTCCACAGTGCCTTTCTCTAATGAGTCCTTAGTCCATCTTGGGTGGTACTTCTGTGGGGAGGGTCTGTGAAGATACACAACTGAAGGCTGGAAAGCAGATCCTCATGGAATGGGCTCCAATAGGAAGGTTGTCAAAAGGGCTCTAGAACCAACCTCACGATTTTGGGGACCAATTTGATGTCTTTAACACAGCAAGATTGTGCCCACCATTGTGCCCACAGAGGGCATCAGCTATGGATCAAATAGGAGGCTGAGTCCTCTGCCACGCAGGCACTAAGCCTCATCCTCACCACAGACTATATTGGGCAGCTGTTCTCTGCTTCTGATTTTTACCTTTCTTCTCACTTAAAAGTTACTACAAAAGACATTGATCTTACTGTGACAAGTTTTCTTTCATCTCCCTGTGTGCAATGGATTCAATCAGGCTGCCAGCAAAATCTCTTCTTATCAGAGCACTGCCCTAGAAACTCGTCACCATGCTGTGAACACAGGGCACGTGCCAGCAAGGCAAACCCTTGGGAAGACTGAACTTTGGGATATGACTGTATAAAAAGTAAGAGTACATATCCATTACCAGCAGATCTTCCCTTGCCTAGCATCACAATGAAGTTCCATGTAAGTATACATTTAATTTTATCATAAAACTGTTAATGCTGGAAAGTTCTAAATTGATTTTGAGCCTTTCTTTGTTCCCAGCAAACTATTCCTGATTGATGCAGGGAGCACAGGGTAAAAATGCCAAATGGGTTGGGGCTGTAGGGGTGAAATTGCACTTTTGGCAGTGACTTCACTGCACCTGTCTAAGCAGAAATGAGAGAAGAGCTCTGCTGCCAGGGTGAGGCACAGGTGTGAAATGGAGAAAGGGCAACGCTCCCTCAGCCACAGCTTGGGTGCCTCTCAGTTGGCTCAGCAGGTTCTAGCAGGTGATGGCACAGCTGTCTGATGCTGGTGCTCTGCCTGCAGGATGAATTCTAAACTCTTAGTGCTAAATTCCCTGAGTCACACCTGGACCTTTCTCCAAAAATCCTCCTTTGAAGGACGTGAACTCTGTGACTAATTCTGCATTAGAAGGATTGTGTCCAAGAGTTGTTCCCAGCCACTGCTACTACAAAAGAATTCATCACTACAAGATTAAATCTCTCAGAAAGTTTCCTGAAGTAGTTTTGACAAATCTGAGCAACAAGAAGCATGTGAGACATGGAAACTGGATGATTTTGTGAGGGGCTAACAAAGTGTCTGCCATGACTTCTTTTCTGCAGAGCAACGACTGTGCATATCCTCACACTACTTGCTCTGTGCATGAGCTCTCCATGGGGAAGCTCAGGGCCCATCTCAACTGTGTTTCAAGCACAGAGCTGTGCTCTGTGTCCACACTGCAAGTCTTCACCACAGCTGCAGATGCACATGAGTCTTCTCCATGTCAGAAAGCAATAGCTCAGGGAGAGTTTCACTCTCTGAAACAAAATACTTCATACTGCCTTGTCCAAGAATTTCACTCAACTGGGGCTGCACAGATTTTAAATCCCACTGTGTTTAGATTTTCTTCCCTGTGCCAAGTGCACTGCTGAGCTTCAGAGGCATTTGTAGGAACTGATGATATGATGTAAGCTTAGTAACAAAAAAATTCTTCTGCCCTTTTAACTACTCCAGAGCCAGACCTCCCTTCAGAAAACTGCTGAGTGTGTACACAGAGTTCAGCAGGAAGTCAACATGATTTTAAGACAGCAAATAACCTGATGCAAGTAAGGAGTCAGGATGTTAAAGTGCTATGAATTTCCAATGCTCATTTCAGATTGTGACCGCTGCTCTTCTTGGAGCTGTCCTGGTTCCAGCTCTTGCTGGCAGGGTAAGTACAGAGCTGCACAGAGCTGCCAGAGGACCTCTGAGAGAGATGTTTCTGAGAATAAAGCTGTATTTTAAGGTCTGGTACCCAGCAGGACACTGCATTGTTTGAGACCACAGAAAACACTGCAGTGCTTGATACGCCAAGGGCAAAAGAAAGCTGCTGGCTCTGAAATCCACACAAATGCTCTTGAGGCAAGCATGAATACTTAGAAAACCTACGTGTGGCCATGGCACTTCAGGCTGTGGTGCTGTAAGGTCGATGGTTTCACTCAATGATCTTAGAGGTCTTAGAGACTTGACATTTACCAGTCTCCACTCCAAGATCAGAATTTGTCTCCTCCTTTATCTGACCTCAAAGAGCAATCATTTCCCCAAGCATGGTTCCAGACTTACTGCTTTATTGGGCAGAAGACTTCTGGGAGCCCACAAACTTAAACCCTTCTCTCCTTTCATCCTTTCCAAAAATCAGAATGGCAAGAAAAATGAGAATGGACACCAAGGAGAAAACCCTCACCACCCTGCCACTGGGGAGTTCGGTGGCTCAAGGGAGGCCTCCCAGGCCTTCAAAACTCTCTGGGACATTGAAACTGTGAGTAGCTGCCAGCATGGCTCAGAAAAAGGGGAAAATAAATGAAAGGGGATTAAAAAACCTTCAAAGATTCAAGACAACTTCATAAGGCTTTAGAGGAGGTGCTCTAGAACATTCTCACTTAACTATTTGATTCCTGCTGCTGCACTGTGTGCAGTGCTCATGCTTTCAGCAGTGGACTCCTTCACATGACCCAAGCAGTACAGCCTATCGTACCCATGGCATTTCTGGAGGAGGCAATCAACTGTGCCTTTAACCAGAGTCCCTTCTTGGCCTCCATGAGCATCTCCCTAGGCAATGTCATTGCCAAAAGGGTGTTTTGCTCCTGTAGCATTATCTGTACTGTGCAAAGCCCTTCTTGCAATCAGGGCTTCTCTCTGGCAGTCTGCTGACCTAGGACTGTTTGCAACAAAAGGCTTTTTTCCCTCTTTCAACAGGGCTATGTTGCAACCAAGGTACTTTCCAAAAACACCTGCATCATTTCTAACATGGGCAGGGGCCTCTGGTTTGGTAGACCATTTCCTGCACCAGGTCAAGGACCCAAGGTAGGATGGGGAAAGAAAGTGGTGAGAAAGCTGATCAATTGCATTTGCAAAGTGCTCATTCCCTACGAGTAATGGAGCAAAGCCTCCTTGTTTCTGAGCAGGAGGAGGTGACTCCAGGACATCTGCAGGCATTACACTGCCCTCACCTAATCCCTTCTCCATTATGTGCCTGTAGCTTCTAAACTCTTTTTTTCACTTCCTCAATGCTGTTTTCTGGGTTTCTTTCTCTGATGCTTAGGGGCCTCGTCCTCACCAGTTCCCACGCAGAGAGAATCGCTTCATTATCTCCACAAAGAGACTCCAAAGCTTGCAGCCGTATGGCAAACGCATCCAAGCTCTGTGTGAAGGAATCCCCTCCTACTTTGCTTACCCATCGCCAGGTGAGCACATCAGTAACAGGCTTGGATTGCCCAAAGAAAGATTAACAAGGCTGCTAATAAGGATAAAAAAGGACTGAAGCAAAGATGACCAAACTCAGCATTGAAATCCAGGTCTGTCACGGTGTTAGGTACAACCCAGAGACCAGGTTTGATCAGGAAGGTTTTGGGCTCCAGCTCTTGATGCAAGCCTCAGTCACATTGGTCAATTTCATGCATATGCAACACCAAGCTGGCATGGGCACGGCCACAGAAGGATTGGAGATTCCAAACAGAGTTTGTAGCTTAGATTGGTTTAAAAGATTGCACAAAGTTTCTCTGTAATGAAAGTTTCCAATGATGGTGACTTGGTGATTTTGGAAGTTTCACACGAGGCAGCTGAGTGCTGAGGTGACATTTCCTGGTACATTTCCAACATGAAGATGAAAACAGATCAGGTTCTTGTTCTCTTACATTATCAGTCCAAATCTAATCAGTTTTTCCTTTTCTTTCAGGATTCAACTTCTTAGAGCAAGTGGTTTCCTGTTTTACAATTAAGAGAAATCAACTGCCTATCCATTACTGTGAATAACTATTCCTGATGGAGTTTCAAGGATGAAAATTGACAGAAATCTGTCCTGAGGAACAGATGTTTCTTTGTCTCTTCTGCTCTGTGCAGAGGC
>WAAF01009437.1:107655-124187 GCA_013400475.1 Tricholaema leucomelas | reverse complement strand
CTTCCTTCCTTCCTTCCTTCCTTCCTTCCTTCCTTCCTTCCTTCCTTCCTACCTTCCTTCCCTCCTTCCCTCCTTCCCTCCTTCCCTCCTTCCTTCTCTCCTTCCTTCATTCCTCATTTGTAACTGTAATAAAGCAGGTTTTTAGGGGCTGTGTGGTACAGACCTCTAATGTATGGCTTCAGGGAATTCTAAAATCACAGAGGTTGCATGGCCATGCTAGAATCCTGCAGTACAGCTTGGTATATTTATTTCCTGTCCCAAAGACCATAGATAATTTGAACTAGATAATGTATACAATTGTTAGTAGACATGCAAGTTTATCTAGTGTACCAAGGCAGGCATAATGTATGTTTTTTATAACACAGATGTATTTACGTTAGACTTTAAAACTCATCGAAATGATAACACCCAGTCTGAGTTCTCTCATGTGCCCCACAGAGTTTCTCATGCTGTGTCCTTACTACCATTGTTTAAAAAAATCTCTGTCCCTTCCAACAGAGAAGACACAGAGCAAAGAGATGTATTCTTTTGTAAACTGGGCTCTCTAATTTTCTGTTTATCTGGCCTTAGTAAGAGCTGATGTCATGCTCATGGTGATTACTAGGCTGGTGTCCTTGCATGTTTTACATATACTTAAAAGCTTTGCCTTGCCTTTTGCCTTACCATTTCCCACAACATTTCTGACAATGGTGTTGCATCTGCTTTTTGTACATTTAGTATTGTCACAGAGGAAGGTTAATTAATTAATGCAAGATGCTATTTTTCCAACATCAGTATTGTTTGTTAATTTTGATATTCAGAACTCTCGGCACCCCCAACCACTAGTTTTAATAGTAATCGGTTCTTTGCATGGTTGTGGAAACATCCAGAGGAATAACTAGATCTAGAAATAACTTGGAAAAATATATAAACATTGATTGAACTGGAAGAGAAGGTTCTTGCAGCCAGTATGCTGCTTGTCCACTAGATGAACTCAAGAAGCTCTTCTCTGCTTATGGCAGAAGGCCATGGTGAATTACAAGAGGCTTTAGGTATTTATTGACAAAAAGGTCTCCTGACTCGTGGAGATAGCTACAGCTTCAGACAGTGCCCAGATGCTTTCAGGGATTCTGTTACTGTCTCATCAACTGCTGAGACTTCTGATTATTCCCAAGCTTCTGGGGAAAGGAGGCAGACAATCTCTGACCTTGTTCCATGGCTTGTCTGGATGATTTGTGTATCCAGAACTTCTCATCTTGGCAGGAGACTTTCAGGTGTAGACACAGTGTCTGTGATGTGCAGTCTCAGCACGCTGTCACACTGACTAGGCAGGCTGATTGTGTGGAGGCATTTAGAGCCTGTTCCTGGTAAACTCGAGGCTGGCAGTTTCTAGGCAGAGTTTGTTCCTTTGTGGCAGAGCTAGCTTATAGCTTAGCATAGCATGGCAAGATGCAATAAGGCAGTAAGGCAGTATACTGCCAGGAACAGAGAGCCATAGCAGCAGGCAGCAACAGGCACGAATACAATGGCAGAGCACATTGTGTTTACCTGCATATCTCTTTTTATCAGTGTAAGCTGAGACTAGTGGGCCTTTGGGCACAGAATAGCCAATCAGAATGGCAGTTATCCAAGCTTGACCACATTGGGTAGAGTAATAGGCTTGCTTTACCCAGATTTGGGAAAAGCATAGGCTTTGCACAAGGCAGGCACAAGCTAAGCCTGTGTACCTTGTTTACCCCAAGAGCAAAACAAAGCTGAGCAGGCCAGAGTCCTTAGACTCAGTGGCTCCATGTTCTTTGTCCTCTTCCCTGCAGTTTCTTCTCCCCAAAACAGAAGAAGGGAGAAGAGAAAAAAAAGCCTGGGCAAGCCAGGACATGTGTAAGCCTGTATTGGCCTCTCAGGCCTACCGTGACAAGTATATTATGCACGTTGTATACATACCATTATTTTATACAAATATTATATTAGGTGCATGGTCTTTTCCATATTGCAAACGTTGCTTGAGGACCAGACATCATGCAGCAGATGGAAATTTGGGAAAATGGACAGAGAAATGCTGCTTGAGTGGTCCTTGGGGACTTTTTGATGTCTTGTCATAGGCACAAGGGAATGTGTTAACTGAAAATGTGAAATACCCAAATAGAAGTAGGAAAATTAGGTAAAGGTACAAAAGATGGAGCAAGAAGATCCTTTAACATTTAGGATTACCAAGAAAACTGCTTTATGTGTATATATACATAAATCTAAGTAAGGACCAGATAAAATTAGTTATCATAGAATCAACTGGATTGGAAGAGACCTCCAAGCTCATCCAGTCCAACCTAGCACCCAGCCCTGGCCAATCAACCAGACCAAGGCACTAAGTGCCTCATCCAAGCTTTGCTTGAACACCTCCAGGGACGGCAACTCCACCACTTCCCTGGGCAGCCCATTCCAATGCCAATCACTCTCTCTGGCAACAACTTCCTCCTAACATCCAGCCTAGACCTCCCCTGGCACACCTTCAGACTGTGTCCTCTTGTTCTGTTGCTGCTTGCCTGGCAGGAGAGACCAACCTCCACCTGGCTACAGCCTCTCTTCAGGTAGATGTAGACAGCAATGAGGTCTGCCCTGAGCCTCCTTTTCTGCAGGCTGCACATCCCCAGCTTCCTTAGCCTCTCCTCATAGGGTTTGTGTTCCAGGCCCCTCACCAGCTTTGTTGCCCTTTTCTGGACACGTTCCAGTATCTCAACATCTCTCTTGGATGGGCTCTGGGAGCCCAGAACTGGACACAGCACTCAAGGTGTGACCTGACCAGTGCTGAGTACAGGGGCAGAATAACCTCCCTTGTCCTACTGGCCACACTGATCCAGGCCAGGATGCCATTGGCTCTCCTGCCCACCTCGGCACACTGGTGGCTCATGTTCAGCTACTATCTACCAGTACCGCCAGGTAAGGTAGATATTGTTCAGTGGGGTATATTTAACAGTGGAATTAAATTTGTCTCAGATAGTGGTAACTGCTTTTTGCATTTACCTTTCCCAGATTGTTTATGTCACACTGACACAAGGTATTATTAATCCAAATCTGCAGAATCTTTGTGTGGGTTTCCACTCTCTGCCAAGATGTGATTCACTCATGAATCACAGAGCTTCAGAATTTGTCTTGATAATGATAAAGCTAAACATGAAGAATAAAAAGCAGCTGATTTCAAAGAACAAAGGTGTTTATCAGTATGTTGGTTTGTTATTTATTTTTATATATGTATAAAAAGCAGTCAAGAAATACTTAGATCAGCTGCTTTGATGTTCTTTTATTGCTTTTTTTTTGCTTAAATAGTACATTGGGATTTTCAGTCTTTAACTTTTTCTGCAATCAGCTAAGACATCCCTTCCAGAATTGTTTCTCAGTAGGTAAAAAAGTAATGAGGAATGCAATAAAAATAACTTCTGCAAATACCATTTTTTTTTTCTCTGAGTGGGGTTTGCAAGATGCTGTATAGTGAGGCCACCATCAATTCACTTTTATAACCACTTAATCTCTACCTAGTTTTAGCAATTTTTATTTGTTTGTCTAGTCAGTGTGTCCAAGGATTTGAGCATTCACAACATGAACTTTGTTTTGGAGTTGTCCTTTAGCAGAGAATTTGATGACTTAGTGTAATGCTGCTTTGAGTCTGTCCTTTAGTAGAGATTTTGATGAGTTAGTGTAATGCTGCTTTGAGCCTGTCCTCCTCCTGTCATATCTTGGTTTGTTGACTTGTTTGTTCTGAGGTTATAGGGATGACTTTAATGAACTGGCATGTGCTGTTTTCACATAAAAAAGCAGCTGTTGTGGCAGAGTTGCCTATATTTCAGTTGCTGGTTTATTTGTTTGCACTGCTAGGCATCCTTTTCTGACAAGGTGGTCTGATGCATGACAAGATTTGCATGTATCTTGCTTTGTCTTTGAGAAAGTGTTTTTTTGTTTTCTTGTTACATAAATAATGAGATAATTGAAAACCAAACAAAACCCAAGCTCCCCAGAAAAATTAACTAACAACCAAACTCAAAACCAAACAACATTGCAGCAGGTTCTGGCAAGTGAATCATTCTGTAAATACCCACATTCTGTGTTGGATTTATTTGAAGAGGGTTTTTTTATTCCTAGAAATAAAGTTGCTGTTCCTTTTATTTTTCTCTCTTACTATTATTTGTGTGGTTGTAATGCTGACTTTTCTTCCTCAATCAAACTCCTTTGTAATTTCTTACTCTAACACACCTTGAGCACTGTGTCCAGTTCTGGGCTCCTCAATTCAAGAGAGATGTTGAGATACTGAAACATGTCCAGAGAAGGGAGACTTAGTAGAATAGTAGAATCAACTAGATTGGAAGAGACCTCCCAAGATCATCCAGTCCAACCTAGCATCCAGCCCTGTCCAGTCAACCAGACGATGGCACTAAGTGCCTCATCCATCTTGAACACCTCCAGGGATGGCGACTCCACCACCTCCCTAGGCAGCCCATTCCAATGCCAATCACTCTCTCTGCCAACAACTTCCTCCTAACATCCAGCCTAGACCTCCCCTGGCACAACTTGAGACTGTGTCCCCTTGTTCTGTTGCTGGTTGGCTGGCAGAAGAGGCCATCCCCTCACCTGGCCCCACCTGGCTACAACTTCCCTTCAGGTAGTTGCAGACTGCAATGAGGTCACCCTATTGACTGGTAGTGTCTTGCTATCTAGGCTATGTTCCAAATACCAAGTTACATTTTTATAAATGCAGTGCTAGTCTTGAGGTATACTTGATCTTTGCTGTTAAATTAAGACAAAGAATTCCTATTTATTTTAATTGAGGCTTTTAATCTGTAAGCACTTAGCAAGGCATTAAAGCCCCAGCACTTGGCCCTTGACATGTTTTTTATTACAGTCTGATTTAAAGCTTTAATGGGCTTGTGGTAAAATCTGCAGATGAAGAACATCTTTTATGTTGCTTGTGTGGCTTTCAAAATGTTTGTTTTCTTTCATCCCTGGAAAGTCCAATAGTTCTGTCTTCAGGAGGGGGGGAGTGTGACTCTTCCACCTTCTTTCCACCCCTCTACCTTATCCCAGACGTTGTCTTATGTGCAAGGGGAGTTTGGAGGATCGTCCATGGAGGTTAGAAAGCAGAAGGATTACTTAGAAAGAAAAGCAGCCCAGGGAGAAAAGTACAGGCCCCCCGAGACCCACACTGACTGTCTTATGTATGTTTATGTTCTTGTTCTTATCCATCTCAGCAAGCCCATGAGTGCAGCAGACATCACCACTGTTTCCTTTTCACAGGTATCATCTAATTTCTTTCACTAAAATATTCCAGCTAGTCTCAAACTAGCACAGTCATCCTGTCTTCCAGGGTATCCATTCTAAGAATCTAAAGAAACTAATAGTCTTACTAGAAAGTTACTTGATCTGTTAGATGAAATTTCCTTGGACCTGCACCCAGTTCTCATTGTTGACAGAGAGATTATTTCATAGAATCAACCAGGTTGGAAGAGACCTCCAAGATCATCCAGTCCAACCTAGCACCCAGCCCTAGCCAATCAACCAGACCATGGCACTAAGTGCCTCATCCAGGCTTTGCTTCAAGACCTACAGGGACAGTGACTCCACCAGCTCCCTGGGCAGCCCATTCCAATGCCAATCACTCTGGGAAGAGCCTATATCCAGCCTACACATACCCTGGCACAACTTGAGACTGTGTCCCCTTGTTCTATTGCTGTTTGCCTGGCAGAAGAGACCAACTTCACCTGGCTACAGCCTCCTTCAGGTAGTTGTAGACAGCAATGAGGTCTGCCCTTTGCCTCTTCTTCTGCATGCTGCACACCCCCGGCGCCCTCAGCCGCTGCTAACAGGTCTGTTCTCTATGCCTCTCACCAGCTTTGTTGCCTTTTGCTGGACACGTTCCAGTACCCCAACATCTCTCTTGAATTGAGGAGCCCAGAACTGGACACAGTACTCAAGGTGTGACCTGACCAGTATGGTGTTGAATTAACAGACATTATCTTTTCTAAAATAGAGGGTTCTGAATCTCCAGCATTGCCATCATGCAGTGTAACAGCATACTCCTGAAGTTTCATAAATTGCTCTTCAGTTTGTAAAAGAGATTTTACTTTTCCCTTGAAAATAGAGACTTCTGAATCTCCAGCCTTGTCATCACAGACTCATTGAATCATAGAATCAACCAGGTTGGAAGAGACCTCCGAGATCATCCATTCCAACCTAGCACCCAGCCCTATCCAGTCAACCAGACCATGGCACTAAGTGCCTCATGCAGGCTTTGCTCGAACACGTGCAGGGATGGCGACTCCACCACCTCCCTGGGCAGCCCATTCCAATGCCAATCACTCTCTCTGCCAACAACTTCCTCCTAACATCCAGCCTAGACCTCCCACAGCACAACTTGAGTCTGTGTCCCCTTGTTCTGTTGCTGGTTGTCTGTCAGAAGAGACCAACCCCACCTGGCTACAGCCTCCCTTCAGGTAGTTGTAGACAGCAATGAGGTCACCTCTGAGCCCTGCAGTGAAACAGCATAGTCCTGAAGTTTCACAAATTGCTCTTGAATTTTGTAAAATAGATTTTACTTTTGCCTTGTAAAGAGCTCAATTCCTTTACCCTCTTTTAAAATGTCTATTTTTTTAATTAACTATGATCTAGAGGTTTTAATGACTCTTTTTAATCTGTAACATTGGGTTTTCATGTCTTTTGCAGTGGCTCCTACATCAGTAAGCTAAGCATTCCATGCATAAGGGATTCCTTTGGACGTTTGATGTAATATTTTATCGATCACTTCTGTATGGAACATATGCTTAAAGGAAATCTGAAGAATCTATGTGATCAAAACAGTTTATTTATTTTGGAACTTGTCTCTTGAGGAGATATTTGCCAGAATCTGGCTGCACCATTAGAGAGCAGCTTTACTGTGTTGTTCAAGTTGGCAGATGAAAATGTTCTCTTTTGATATTTTCAGTTAGTTCCTTTGAAGCCATGTAGATTCTCAGATTACCATCTGGTTTTTTGATTGTAACTACTGAATAAACCCCAAACCTTCTTCTACTTAACATATGATGCCATTTTCTCTTGTTTGCTTCAAAAACTGTTTAGTCCAGCCTTTAATGGCAAGACTTTCTTTACAACACAGGTCTTGCATTTTCTAGCAGTTGTGCAGAGTGTGCTGTGAAGAAATGTCAAACCCAAACTGCGGCTCAAGCATTGCACAGTACAGCTTTGGAGACTTGCACCTGTTTGAAATATTAGCTAGAATACAATAGAATCAACCAGGTTGGAGGAGCCCTCCAAGATCATCCAGTCCAA
The DNA here is from genome assembly GCA_013400475.1 of Tricholaema leucomelas. NCBI lineage: Eukaryota > Metazoa > Chordata > Aves > Piciformes > Lybiidae > Tricholaema lacrymosa > Tricholaema leucomelas. Next base: position 116,903 of record WAAF01009437.1, on the reverse strand, counting down.
CCTATCACCCAGCCCTATCCAGTCAACTAGACCATGGCACTAAGTGCCTCATCCAGTCTTTTCTTGAACACCTCCAGGGACGGCGACTCCACCACCTCCCTGGGCAGCCCATTCCAATGCCAATCACTCTCTCTGAAGAACTTCCTCCTAACATCCAGCCTATACTTCCCCCAGCACAACTTGAGTCTGTGTCCCCTTGTTCTGTGGCTGGTTGTCCGGGTGAAGAGACCAACTCCCATCTGGCTACAGCCTCCCTTCAGGTAGTTGTAGACAGCAATGAGGTCACCACTGAGCCTCCTCCAGGCTAAACAACCCCAGCTCCCTCAGCCTCTCCTCATAGGGTTTGTGTTCCGGGCCATTCACCAGCCTTGTTGCCCTTCTCTGGACACATTCCAGNTCCCTCTGCAGGGCTCTCCTACCTTCCAACAGATCAACAACTGCTCCTAGCTTGGTGTCATCCCATTTATTTTAAGTAGCTTAAATGTAATGGTGGTGTGTTTTTTTAACTGTATTTAAAATGATCCTTGTGGTTTCCAATGCAGAGATCTGGCTGCTTCTCTCTGAGCAGTTTCCTATGCTCCTCGTGATCGAATTTTCAGTCTGTGTAACAGCTTAATCTTGTGATTGAGGTCACTGGACTCTCTGCTCAACAACTCAGGGCATTATATCCCAAGTGTGCAACTTTATTGATTCTGGCAATATCATGTTAAGCTTTTCTTGTGGACAAGTCTTCTTTTGCCTTTGTTTGCTGTAAGCTACATTACTCTTGAATAATGATAGATTCAACCCAGCTCCAGTTTGGATTTTATTTCGCTGTAGTCTTTTGTTTTAGCTGTGGCACATTGTGTCATGTTTTTGATAGTGCTTTTGAGGTAAATTTAACTTTCATTTCAGGCGCTGTAGGAAAGCATAGGATTGCCAGTGAGCAGTTCACTTCTCTGTTTGACTCCGTACCTGTCTCCTGAGCTTTCGTCTTCTCACTTCCTCAGGTTTCTGTGCTCATTTGCTTTATTTACAGCTTATAATTCAGTGGTCACCTCTAAGCATCCTCTGTCAGGTTTTGTTACTTTGCCTGTGGGTAAATTGTAACTATTGTACCAACTTCTAAGTAGCATGGCATTTTTGTTTGGTTTTGTAGTTTCCCACGATAATAAATGAGAAGGTTTTATGATTGTTTTCATTTTGTGTATAGAGACAGAACCAGTATCACTCATGGCTTTTATTCTGTTTAGAGGTGCAAGATGTATGGTTTTATGAAGTCTCCATGTTCAAGATAAGACTGGATGGGGCACTTAGTGCCATGGTCTAGTTGATTGGACTGGCTGATCCTGGTGGTCCTTTCCAACCATAGCGATTCATAGTTATGAGATGTGCTGAAGGATTTGGTTTGGTCAAAGACTTGTCAGTGTGAAACTAATCATTGGACTCGATGAGCTTGAAGGTCTTTTCCAATCTAAGAAATTTTGTGATTCTGTGATTGGGCAGGGCTGGGTGCTAGGTTGGACTGGTTGATCTTGGAGGTCTCTTCTAACCTGGTTGATTCTGTGACTCTATGAGTCTTCCTTTGGTGGCATCCAGTGGTGTGGTAGCATAGCTCTGACTTAAAACTGCTTGCTCTCTGACCTGTAAGCTGGGAATTTTAGCTTCATCTCTATTACTTCCCATTTTGTGAAATGCTGTCTCATGTCCTTTAGTAAAATTGTATGCTCTTACTTTGAAAAATGGTAATTTTTCACTCTCCATCTCCTCAAGTAATTCAACAGAGAAATTGAATAAAGTAATTTCAGGTAGAGCTGGAAAAAGAATCTATGTATCACTGCACTGGAATGCTCTGCCCTCTTGGATGGGTGGGCTGAATCTACTGGCTTAGATAGCTTGTTTATAGGCACTGTTTTAAACATTGTAAATGTTCACAAATGCAACCCACAAATCCTAATTAGTTATTTTTTTATTGCTTCTAGTTCTTAATTCGGTAGAGAAGTGTACAGTCAGGTTGCTATCAGAGACAGGTTAAGAGTGAGGACAGCATTTTAGTTGAGTGTCTTCCATAAAGCACTGCCTTGGAGTTGCTTCTGTTTTCTTCTCCCTAGGATTTGAGAGAAAACAACCACAAACCAAACAAACCTTGGCTTTTAAATTAGGCTTGGTAGTCAGCTGTCACTGCAGTCACGATGCACACAAAAACCCATTCTGTTCCAGTTCTTGTTGCTAATCTCTCAATTATTTTCTTGCAATTGCACAATTACAAAATGTGGAAGATTGAGAGGTGTAAATCCCTGCAACTTTGCTGCTCTACATTTAGTTCACTTTCCTCTGCTGTAGAATGACAGTGCCAACCTGTATCAAGAAAACATAGAATCACAGAATCAACCAGGTTGGAAGAGACCTCCAAGATCATCCAGCCCAACCTAGCACCCATCTCTCTCCAATCAACTAGACCATGGCACTAAGTGCCTCATCCAGGCTTGGCTTGAACACCTCCAGGGACGGTGACTCCACCACCTCCCTGGGCAGCCCATTCCAATGCCAATCACTCTCTCTGCCAACAGCTTCCTCCTAACATCCAGCCTAGACCTCCCCTGGCACAACTTGAGACTCTGTCCCCTTGCTCTGTTGCTGCTTGCCTGGCAGAAGAGACCAACCCCACCTGGCTACAGCCTCCCTTCAGGTAGTTGTAGACAGCAAGTTTCAATGGCATCTTGTCCTGTATCTGGAACAGTGTGGCCAGTAGGAAAAGAGAGGTTATTCTGCCCCTGTGGCCAGGCCACACCTTGAGTGCTGTGTCCAGTTCTGGGCTCCTCAGTTCAAGAGAGATGATGAGATACTGGAACGTGTCCAGCAAAAGGCAACAAAGCTGGTGAGGGGCCTGGAGCACAGCCCTGTGAGGAGAGGCTGAGGGAGCTGGGGGTGTGCAGCCTGCAGAAGAAGAGGCTCAGGGCAGACCTCATTGCTGTCTACAACTACCTGAAGGGAGGCTGCAGCCAGGTAGGATTGGTCTCTTCTGTAAGACAACCAACAAGAGAATAAGGGGACACAGTCTCAAGTTGTGCCGGAGCAAGTATAGGCTGGATGTTAGGAGGAAGCTGTTCAAAGAGAGAGTGATTGGCATTGGAATGGGCTGCCCAGGGAGGTGGTGGAGTCGCAGTCCCTGGAGGTGTTCAGGCAAAGCCTGGATGAGGCACTTAGTGCCATGGTCTGGTTGATTGGACAGGGCTGGGTGAGAAGTTGGACTGGGTGATCCTGGAGGTCTCTTCCAACCTGGCTGTTTCTGTGATTCTGTGATTCCTGCAGGTGGATTGGACTAGGTAATCTCTGGAAATTTCCTCCAACCCCCTGCATTGTACAATTCTGTGATATTCCACATATTTTTGTCTTACTGTAAGCTCCATGTGGTTGTAAAGCATCCTTGAAAAATCTAACCATCTGTATCTCTGGCTAGAAGGGCCCTTTACAGAATTTAAGAGGTCGTTCAAGAGGTAAATCCTTCAAAGTAAACCAAAGAAAAATAAATCCCAAGCCCTTTGCAGCTGATGATGAAAACTCTGAGGAGTGTCTGTTGTTACATAGGAATGTAGCTGAGATACAGTGTTTGGAGGTTTCAGGTCTGTGTTGCTTTTACTGTTTTGTTTGTCATATAGAGTTTGGAGTAGTGGCTGTATGTTCTAGATACAAAAGTAAAAAGAGGGCCACTTGCTCTTGGACATTAACCATGTCCCTCTTGTTTTCAAGTTCATCTTTGCAACCAAGAGTCTTCATTACTGGTGTTGCAAAGGCTTGGGCTTTTAAAACAGGTGTTGAAGTTCACGCACACCACTAGAAAGTAGTACTCCTTGGTGTGCTTATTGATACTGAGCAGAATGTAACTGCTGGAGAGAGTCAAAGGCAACATCAGAAATCTCTGCATCACTATTCCATGTGAGATATGGTTACATCTGTCATGTTTGCATCTGCTGCCAGCTGCAGATCTGTGAGCTGAGCTCTGTCTTTTCTGTCTGTGTCATCACAGAGATGAAGATTTGTTTGTAGCCTCTTCATAGTAAGTGAAACATGCTGGTAATCTGTTGTTCAGCTCTTAAAGCTCTGCATTTGATACACTTGCCTGTTAGGTAGATACTGGGAACATCAAGAAAACTTGGATGTATATACACTGCATAGTTGATTGTCTAGCAATTAAACTCTGCTTTTAACCAGAATAACATGTATATACTCTGCATAGTTGATTGTTAGCAGTTAAACTCTGCTTTTAACCAGAATAACATGTATATACACTGCATAGTTGATTGTTAGCAGTTAAACTCTGCTTTTAACCAGAATAACATGTATATGCCCTACATAGTTGATTGTTAGCAGTTAAACTCTGCTTTTAACCAGAATAATTATTTAATGCCATTCATTATCTCTCTCCTTTTCTCTTGCTCTTGGCAATTATCAGAGACCTGACACATTAGGTCCTTATGGATAATGCGTCTGCCTTTTTTCCCCCTGTTCTGCTTGCCTTTCCACTCAGTTTATTGGTAGATGTAAATCTGACTCCACCACAGAATCATGAGCTGTCTGAATTTTCAGTACAAGGAGGTTTTGAGTCATCTCACTATTTTTGTGCAGTACAGTCTCTTCCAATAGATATACAAGGACAGCATGTACTTAAATGCTGTTTCACTTGCTTTGATCCAGGACTGCTTTTTTCCCCCATTTCTTTTTCTGTTAAGTGTTATTACTGTTGCTAGCAGGATTTCCCAAAATAATAGTCACAAAAATCCCATGAAATTCTCAACAGTCCTTTTCCACTTGAAATACACTGCATATATTTACAAGTAATTTTGAATATGAATATTTTCTGCCAGTGGCTTGCAAAAATGGTTGTGATTTCTCAGCAAGATGTTCAGTTTCACTTACAGTTCCATGTAATGATTCTCTTGCAGGAACACATACATCAACAGCAGAATGAGATCCTATTAAGTATTTGCCTGTAATGCAGCAAATTTTACTGTACTGTTCTGTCTACAATTTCTTTATATGATGCTGAAAGTATTGTAGTTATTAGAAATAGTATTGTAGTTATCAGAAATAAAGAACTAAGCTGTGAGCTCCTCTGGTAAATATAAAGGGAATAAAAAAGTTGGTTCCTCACACTATGGCAGTCCTTTGTTGCAAATAGGATGGGGGTTATTTGGCACGAAAAAGGACACCTGATATTTTACATCACAATACTGGGTTTAAATGCATTATGTATGAGAGTGCTTAGAGACTGGCTTCAAAGTCACACAGATCACCTTAATTTGGGAACTGTGTAGCTTTTAAGGGATCGACTTTTTTACATTAATAGGATCCTTTTGGTTGCTTTCTTTTTTTTCCTGAGAGTGAAACGCTTCTAGATAAAACTTGGCATTTTAATCTTGTGTGAAAAGGACTGAGGCCTTTAATTGTTAGTTCTGTAGCAATTCATTCATGTTATTGCAATTAAAAGAATATTTACTTCTTCCCCTTCTCTTATAATGTTTCTATATACATTTTCAGATATGATTCTGGACCAACAAGTGGGTTCTGGTCAGCTCAGTGAGGATGTTCGTCACAGAGTGCATGAGGCTTTACTGAAACAGCATCACCACCAGAACCAGAAGAAGCTGAGCAACAGGATCCCAATTGTGAGATCTTTTGCTGATATTGGAAAGAAGCAGTCTGAACCCCATTCCATGGATAAAAATGGTAATGCATTGTTTTGTTTTGCATTTTGAGCTTTCAGTAACACCTGCCTTGCAGCTGCTTTGCACCTACAACTTCTTCTCCCCTGAAAAGCTGCTGTATAAAAGTGGTACCTTTCACCTGGAAGTGGTTCTTCTTACGTATTTATTAGCACACCTGTTTAAATTTGCAATTCAGCTATCCTGCACAATTCAGGGCCATACAGAGATATTCAAGGACACCAGCTCAGGTGTTGGAAGCAGGCTAGCTCTCTTAAGTTTGCTGTTCTGCCCTGGGTAATTGGCATGGCATGCTATGCCCAGTGCACCACAGCTTGTGTAGACTTGGTGGTGCTTTAGGCACTTTTTTCTGATCTTTTAGACTGAGCCTGAGCACCTTTGCACAGTTCTCAAGTGGACAAGCTCCAAGAGAGAATGTGATGTGGCTAATTTTTTTACTTCTGTTGGCTATCCAACTATTCAGTTAAAATGCAATGGATTGTTAGAACAGTTTCTAAGTCTTTGCATTAGCTAGTGTTTAACTGGTGCCTTAGGTTTCAAAGCTGAGTTTGAGGTACTGGAAAATAAGAAAAACATTTTCAAGATGAAGCCATTGAAGAGATGCAAAAATTGTACCTTGTTCTTTCAGAAAATCACATTTTGGAAAACCAGGAATGAAAATGAGAGAGCACATTTGTAGAGTTGTCCTACAGTAGAATAATGGCTTAACTTTTTTTCTTGCTTGCTTTTACAGAAGCCTTTCTAAGCTTTACTGTTGGTATAGGTTAATCATAATGAAAGATCATTTGTTATTGCCTTTTCCTTGTTTCTGTAAACACAGACCTACCGAATGAAACTTGCAGCCAAATTTTGTAAATATTTACAGTTAATTCCTTAGAATTACACACTGCATAATTACTGAGTCTCTACCCAGTATCATGACAATACCCATAACATTTTGTCTGAATGTCACTGGACTACAGTGACTCTTACTGCAGAAGTCACTGTAGCTGTCTCTCTACTTCAGATCTGACTGAGTACCCCTGGGAAGCTTTCTGGATAGTGGGGAGTGAGGAAAAAGCCACATAAAGTTTTGATAGGTACTTCTAAACCTAGCTGGATCCCTGGAAAACAGACTTAGACCTAAGAAAGCAACATGTAATTTCATCATGAAGAGGATGTTAAATGGGAACATGTTAATTATGGCAAAATACAGTTTATTATCATAGAGTAAGGAGAATAGAAGTATTTATGGAGATGTGTGTGATTTATCAGTATGGATGCACAAGAGTAAATGTAAAGAGGGATGACTGTCCATTTTGAAGGCAGCTGTCCCGTTGATTTGTGCAGCTCTTGGTGATGACTTCAAACACATATTCAGGAGACACTTAAGAAAGTTAATGTTATAATTTTCCTGTTCATTAATTTTCACAAAATGCAGCACAGCAGCTTGCATTCCATAAATATTTTTGCACTGGGTCTTACATGCATCTGGTTTTGGAACTGAGGCAGTAATTTGCCCCAAAACCATCTGGCTTTTGCATAAGTTTCTTCTGGGAACCTTTGCATCTCTAATTCCCCCCACAATAAGATTCTGATGCGGACAGTTTCTAGGTCCATACTCAGCACACTAATTTTATGTTCTTGGTGGTTCAGTGATCCTGTAAGTACAGATATCCATTCTTACAGGTCTTAATTTTGTCTGTGCTTAGTTTGCAAGATTAAAAGCTAGTGAATTCCAGTTCATGTGCTTATGGAGAGATGCCTCAGAGAATTCTAAGCATTGATTAAAAAAACCCAAAACAGTAAACTTAAATGTGTTAACTTACATTAAATGCACCATAAACAGTAGACTAGAGTAGAATAGGATAAAGTAGAACAGGATAGAGTAGAATAGAATCATCCAGGTTGGAAGAGACCTCCAAGATCATCCAGTCCAACCTAGCACCCAGCCCTAGCCAGTGAACTAGACCATGGCACTAAGTGCCTCATCCAGGCTTTTCTTGAATGCCTCCAGGGATGGTGACTCCACCACCTCCCTGGGCAGCCCATTCCAATGCCAATCACTCTCTTTGAACAGCTTCTCCTAACATCCAGCCTAGACCTCCCCTGCCACAACTTGAGACTGTGTCCCCTTGTTGTGTTGCTGCGTGCCTGGCAGAAGGGACCAGTCCCCACCTGGCTACAACCTCCCTTCAGGTAGTTGTAGACAGCAATGAGGTCACCCCTGACCCTCTTCCTCTCCAGACTGCACCCCCTCAGCCTCTCCTCATAGGGTTTGTGTTCCAGGCCTCTCACTAGCTTTGTTGCCCTTCTCTGGACATGTTCCTATGTGTTACATTAGGCTGTAGGAATCTTATTTCATTGTGTGAGTTACAGTAAAATGAGTATTTGGTTTAGAAGAGAAGTCAAAATTTTTTCCTTTTCTAAGACTATGCTGTATAAGCAGCAGGTAGGGTTGAGTGGCAACTCTTGTCTCAGTACTGCAAGATCAGAGGAATGTGAAAACAGATGATTCTGGAAGGGTGCCTAATTATGGGGACACACTCAGTGCTACCTCTTCTGTCACACTCTAAGTTATTTCTTTAACCTGAGTAACTTGCCATACTACCTGGTGTGTGAATTATGCAGGAATCTACATTGAAGTGCTCAGTTTTTAGGAATTCTGCTATTTTTAGAAGCTTGACCAGTGGTAGCAGTGAGTTTTTTGATCAGTTTATTGCCTTGTAACCCAAATGTTAGACTTCATCTACAGTGTTAGGCTCACTGCAGCAATTTTTTTAGCTTGCCATAGACTATGCAAAACAGAGTTGTTAAAACATAATTGAATAAGAAGAAAACAAAGGAAAAATCAGCTCAATATGTGTAAAAGAAAGCAAAACTAAGGATATGAACAACTTACGTTATTGTCAGGAGTGTGCTGTGAGACACATCTTTGTTTCCTGAGGACAAGCTGGTAAAATACAATCAAGGCATGAGTTTAGTCTGCTTGTTCCCATTTGTGCAGAAACATGGTGTAGCATACACGAACACAAAGTGTTCCATGTATTGCCACCAGTAGCAATATTGTTCTCTTTTTAATACCAAAAATACATTAAAATAACAAAATACTTTATTGCAGCTTTTACTTTCTGGATGAGAAGCTTAATTAGTAGAAGACTACAGGGAGAAGAACTGATCGTCTCAGGGAGTAGTGATAAGCTTACAGCTCACTTCACCCCTATGTGAGAGATCAGTTTTCAGAAGTAGCAGGTACCAGGAACCTTAGAATGGCAACTTACTCAGAATCATAGAATCAGTCAGGGTTGGAAGGAACCACAAGGACCATGAGTTCCAACCGCCCTGCCATGAGCAGGGACACCCTATCCGAGATCAGGCTGGCCACAGCCTCATCCAGCCTGGCCTGAAACACCTCCAGGCAACCACCTCAACCACCTCCCTGGACAACCCATTCCAGGCTCTCACCACTCTCATGCTCAACAACTTCCTCATCACATCCACTCTGAATCTCCCCACCTCCAGCTTTGCTCCATTCCCCATAGTCCTGTCACTGCCTGAGAGACTAAA
>WAAF01009437.1:72765-107549 GCA_013400475.1 Tricholaema leucomelas | reverse complement strand
CAGCCTGGATTCGTGCTTGGGATTGCCTTGCCTCAGCTGCAGGACCTTACACTTGGTCTTGTTGAACCTCCTGAGGTTGTCTTGTGCCCACCTCTCCAGCCTGTCCAGGTCCCTCTGGATGGCCTCCCTGCCTTCCAGCCTGTCTGCTGCACCACACAGTTTGTTGTTAGCAAACTTGCTGAGGGTGCACTCAACGCCACTGCCCATCAGGGCAGTTTAAACAGTTTTTCTGCCCCGAAGGAAGTTCTCAGTTTGGTTAAATTTGAATTTTCTTTAGGCAAATTAAGTGGCAACAATCTTTATCACTCTCTAAGTTGTAAAATAGATGATTCAGAGACACAAGGCCTTGCCAGCTGGGTTATGTGATACAGTGGTGTATGCAAAACCCCTTTGTCCAAGTAGTTTACTGTGCTAGCACATAAATAGTGTTAATTTCCAGGTAGTCAGGAGCAATGTCTGAAAACAAAGATGTAAGCTGAGATTTGCTATATGGCTGTGATGCTGGCAGACCACTGTGCTGTCTTTCCTGGAAGCTAGTCATGCATATGTTCTCCCTCCATTTTCTCTTTGTTTGAGTCTGTTGGACCATCTAATTAATTTGCTTTGTATTTAGTAGTATTATCTTTTGTTTACAATGGCTTTTCTTCACATCCTCTGCAGGGCTAAGATGTCAGAGTGCTATGGATTTACCGTGCATTTTTAGTGCTGCCATGCTGTGTTTAACTTTCACTTTTCATTAAGCATCAAAACTGTGAGAATTAAAAGCCTGCTTTTGATGTTCCAATAAAAAACGACAGTCAAATTTGGCATAAGAGCAGGAAAAAGAGTTCTTTTGCTTCCTTCTTTTATCATCTGATTGGATGCCAGATACCCAAAACAGCGGGGGCCAAGCTGTAGTTTAGGATAAACACTGTAGAAGGCAGGTAAAAATGTTGAACCTTTGTCACTAGTAGGTCATCTGTAGAAAATTGGGCTTGTGAAGCAATTTAACTTGGTTTTATGGAGATCAATTGGTTTTTCACTCTGATACCTGAGAGCTGTGTCTGTAAATTCTTACGATGTGATCTATTAGCCAAAGACAGTTGCAAACACACAACACATTTTATTGTTAGTAGAATGCTAAAATAACAACACAAGCTTCTCCACTTCTCATGTCCTTGTGCCTGACCACTCTTGCAGTAAAGAATTTATTTTCCCTAATATTCAACCTAAATCTCTCCTGGTACAACTTGAGGTTGTTTCCTCTCATCCTCTTGCTAGTTACTTGGAGAAGAGACAGCACCCACCTCACTAAAACTTCCTTTCAGGGAGCTGTAGAGAGCACAAGAAGTGCAACATGTAGAGATACTTTGATGTGATACTTAGGGAAAATGGGTTATGAGGCTCACCAGGAAAAAAAAGGTACATTGATTTCATACACCTTTGTCCAGAACTACATGAATCATAGAATCAACCAGGTTGGAAGAGACCTTCAAAATCATCCAGTCCAACCTAGCACCCAGCCCTAGCCAATCATCTAGACCATGGCACTAAGTGCCTCATCCAGCCTTCTCTTGAACACCTCTAGGGATGGCAACTCCACCACCTCCACGGGCAGCCCATTCCAATGGCAAATCTCTCTCTGTGTGAAGAACTTCCAAGTTGGATAGCTATAATAAATACTTTATTATTCTTCACATCCACTTAAAGATGTGGGAGTAAGAGAGAGAAACACATATCAATTAGAAGTGCCTGAGAGAAATACTAATTTCCATTTCCCTTCAAAAGTTGATGTCAGGGATTACTATGGTGTATGTGGATTCAGGATTATTAATTGATGCTAAAAATGAAAGGGTGTCAATTCCAATCCCTGACCTAAAAGATTTAGTGTCATGGTCTAGTCGATTTGACAGAGCTGGGTGCTAGGTCGGACTGGATGATCTTGGAGGTCTCTTCCAACCAGATTGATTCTGTGATTCAGCAGTTCAATATTCTAGCATGCATGAAAAGGGAAGAGTAGCTAGGAAAAGTTAGAAAAGGTTTCTTCACCTAAACATTTTGGGTTTTAGGCTGGCTACCTCTCTCTTAGTCCAGACTTCGGAGATCTAATGAGATTTAACAGGTCTTTTATGGGTTGCAGTCAAAGAGAAGGAGCTAGGTGAGAGGAGCATGACAGAATATGTGACTTGTAAATCATATTTCCATGCACCTTGTTCTTTATCCATAGTAACATGATCTTGTGCCTCTACTCTCTTGCATACTTGTGCCATTGATAACCATTTCTCCCTTGATGTCATAGCAGTTAGTCTAAAATTTATAATAATTAGTGTACAAATTGCCTTGTTCCTTTGTTTTGGGAATGAAGTTACTGCAAATGCAGTATTGGATCTGGATCAGGTGGATGGCTCCAGATTTTCCTGAAGAGAATGCAAAGTTAATTCTAGCTTACCTTACCCAATGTTCCTTTTCTTGTTTTGTTGTTCTCAAATGTATATATTTTAACAAACTTGACTTATCCACAGGTTTTTATGTTACTGAAATATGTATCTTGTCTTTACAAACATTTCCATCTGATACTTATTATTTCTTTCTCCACATTTCCTTGTAGCCTTGCTAAAATGTGTAATATCTATGTATAAAACTACCATTCATCTTCCTATTTCTTTATTTTGCTCTGTCTTTGTTGTGTCTGTCTCTAACAGGCTCATCTCATCTCTGTATCTTCCTCATCTCCTATCCTTTGGGTTCTGTAAACTCCCTGAAGGTTCAGAGGTAGTATAAATACCTGTTCTTGCTTGGGCTTCAGATCATTTCAAATGTACACCCATGTCTTCATCTCAGTTTCTTGACAGCATGCAACTTCTTGCTATAGTGATTAAAGAAATATCACAGGCCTTTGTCAGTAGCTGTGGCACACTTAAGACAAGCTTTATGTGGAATGATGCTGTTTTCTTTGGGGAAAAAAAAAACCCACGCTGTTTCTTTATAAGTTCATGGGGTTTTTTTTAACATCAACCTGTAAAACTACAAATCATAGCATTTGAGTTAAAAACTGCATGACTTCATGTGATTAATACTTGAAATTCAGCCTCAACATTAGAAAAAAAAAAAAGGTGAAGTGACTTCTTCCTCATCCTCTTAAAAAGTTTATCATCAGGGAGCACCAAATCTGCTTGGTACAGGTGGAGTGATGTAGCTATGCGCTGATGTAAAATGTGCATCAGGAGGCCTGAAAGTACAAGTACAGTTCAACCTACAAAGATTGTACTACTACTGTGTTAGAATTTTACCATATACTTGAGAAAACTTGCTGGTTTTCAATCCTTGAGTTTTGGTCTGGACAGTGTGTCCATTTAGATTTGCCACTTGTTCACTAATTGCACTGAAAAGCCTGAAGATTGTTGTAACTGGCTTGCAAAACTTTTTTTTTCCCCTTTTTGAGTGGGAAGAAATCAAATATGGTCTAGAAGAATCTGCAGCCTTTCTGACTCAGTTTCCTTTGGTGTCTTGGTTATGTCCAGTTTGTTGCCATCAACTGTGATTTATAGCTGCATACATCGTTCTTGGATTTTGCTGTTGGCATTCTAGGGACCTCTCGGATTTTGAGGAAGAAGCACAACAAACAAAGTTAAATCTCTTGAGCTTTAAATTTTTAGGGATTAAAAGTGTTAAAGTCTGACATTAATTTACTGGGATTATTATTTTTGGTTTTAAAAACCTGTAAGGACTAATAGTCTTCAAATGTTGAGCTTTACCTGCAAATGGCAAATTTTGATGAGTGTAACAAAGATGGACCTTAGGTTGATGAATTTTGATTTTTAAGTGGCTTGATTTTGCATAGCATAATATTTCTTGTGGGACTTCTTGCCCTATTCAAGGCTATGCTGATTTCACATTGCCTGAAAAAAAACCTCACTCATTTTTTTATGTACATGAATATAAAATATGATGTAAAAATATGCTAATATCATAGTTTTTAATACATACTTAAGACTTAATGGCCATTTTAGTGTGATTTTATCTGTTAGATGTTAAGTTCCTTTGTGTGTAGGATGGATACTTTAATATTATTATATTGTTAATATTATTTAATATAATTTAATGTTCATTTGATACCTTAAAGATATGAATGACTCTCTGATGCATTGTCAAAACGTGTAGATCTTCAGATGCTTTATTCATAGAATCATAGAATCAACCAGGTTGGAAGAGACCTCCAAGATCGTCCAGTCCAACCTGGCACCCAGGTCTGTCCAGTCAACCAGACCATGGCACTAAGTGCCCCATCCAGGCTTTGCTTCAACACCTCCAGGGACAGCGACTCCACCACTTGCCTGGGCAGCCCATTCCATTCTCTCTGGCAAGAACTTCCTCCTAACATCCAGCCTATGCCTCCCTTGGCACAACTTGAGGCTGTGTCCCCTTCTTCTGTTGCTGCTTGCCTGGGAGAAGAGACCAACCCCACTTGCAAGATAAATTAAAGCTGTTAACTTCAGATTTATAAGGGCTCCACATTACACTCTTAAAAAATACTCTATTTACCCCCACACAATTTCACTATAACACAACCATTAGGAGAGACAAAAAACAAAACAACTGTGATGGTTTGGGTTACCTGCCTCCCCCACCCTTATGAAATCAGAATAGACTCAGCTGAGCTGGAAATTAAGGAATGAAGTTTTATATTTACAGTAAGCGCAATATACAAACAGATATTAGCAATCTATACAGCTAGAGACAGAAATATACAAGTTGAAAAGTAATACAGAAACACAACAGCTCTCCCAGAAACCATAGTTCCCAGGAGGGGCTCCCAACCACCCTTCCACCTCCTTTCCACCCCTCTACCTTATCCCATACTTTGTCTTATGGTCAAGGTGAGTCTGGAGAATCAGCCAGAGGGGTTAGGAAGCAGGGAGATTAGCAGGTTAGAGAGAGAGAGGAGTGCAGCCCAAAGCCAGAGAGCAGCTGTGTTATCTATATTTATGTTCTTGTTTTTATCCATCTCAGCAAGCCTATGAGTGCAGCAGACATCACCATTGTTTCCTTTTCACAGCCTACAATCTAATTCCTCTCACTAAAATATTCCAGCTAGGCTCAAACTGGCACATATGTACAGGAGGAAAAATATCTTAAAAAAACCCCAGTACATTCTGTGTTTCTTTTGGCATCATAGAATCAGTCAAGGTTGGAAGGGACCACAAGGATCATCTTGCCATGGGCAGGGACACTCTACCCTAGATCAGGCTTCCCACAGCCTCATCCAGCCTGGCCTTAAACAGCCTGACCTTTTCTGGTGAAGGCCAATTCTAGAGTCAGATTTTAGTGACCATTGTTGTGTAGGAAACATGCACCCATGAAGAGTTTAAAACACCCTTTAGAAAAGTCTTCCCCATGGCTGCCATGTGAAAACCAAAATTACCTGTCTGGGTGAGGCACTTAGTGCCATGGTCTGGTTGACTGGACAGGGCTGGGTGCTAGGTTGCACTGGATGATCTTGGAGGTCTCTTCCAACATGGCTGATTTTATGGTCTAGTTGACTGGATAGGATTGGGTGACAGGTTGAACTGGATGAGCTTGGAGGTCTCTTCCAACCTGGTTGATTCTATGATTCTTTACCTTGGACTTTTGATTGTTATTCCATACAGTAATAAAAAAACAAACCCAAACTACTTGTTCCAAGATCCAGAAAGCTGTCTAAAGTTACAGAGCTATTTAAACTCTCATTGCCTCAAGGTAAAACTTGTGGGTTTTTTTCTTTCAGATTACTCCAGCATATGGATATATCAAAGTTTGAGGTCTTCTGTTGGCACAGAAAAAGAACATATGCTATTCTTATAAACTTCACATACATACTGGTTGTGGCTTTTATTTCCCACTATGTATATTTTTGCACATTTTTCTCCTAAAAGAAAAGTGGACACAATGTTTAAAAGTTAGCCTTTTGACTGCTGTGCTAATTGCTTGGAGACTTTTGACACCTCCAATTATGATGTTAGAACGTCAGTGTTTATGACAGGGGGTTCCATGCTCTGACTCCCTTTGTTGGCCAATATTTTTATGTCTCTGGCAGATATCCCTGCTCTCATTTACTTGAATTTTTGGGTCCATTAAAAGAAAAGAAAAAAAGAAGTATAAATGCAAATCCCTAATTAGCAATAGAAAGATAATGATCTGCTACTTCTGTTGCTTTCCTGTAACATCTTTATAACAGAGTATGTGTGCTAGTATAAGTAGCATGTATACTAGTATGGATACTGGTATGTATACTGGTATACATAGTGTATATATATGTGTAATTATTACCAGTATTTGCTTTTATATACACCCTAAAATACAGAATTATGTCTAAAGGGAAGAGCCATTAGTGTGCAGTTGAGTCAGCAGTGTGCATATGCAGTCCAGGAAGCCAACCAGAGCCTGGGCTGCATCAGGAGAAGTGTGGCCAGCAGGGCAAGGGAGGTGATTCTCCCCCTCTACTCTGCCCTGGTGAGACCCCACCTGGAGTATTTCATCCAGTTCTGGAGCCACTATTACAAGAAGGATGTGGAGATGCTGGAGTGTGTCCAGAGAACGGCCAGGAGGATGCTCAGAGGGCTGCAGCAGCTCTGCTGTGAGGACAGACTGAAAGAGTTGGGGCTGTTCAGTCTGCAGAAGAGGAGGCTTCCAGGTGACCTTTTTGTGACCTTCCAGGATCTGAAAGGGGCCTCCAAAAAAGCTGGGGAGGGACTTTTTAGTCTCTCAGGCAGTGACAGGACTATGGGGAATGGAGCAAAGCTGGAGGTGGGGAGATTCAGAGTGGATGTGATGAGGAAGTTGTTGAGCATGAGAGTGGTGAGAGCCTGGAATGGGTTGTCCAGGGAGGTGGTTGAGGTGGTTGCCTGGAGGTGTTTCAGGCTGGTGTTTCAGACCAGGCTGGTCCTGATCTAGGGTAGGGTGTCCCTGCCCATGGCAGGGGGGGTTGTAAATAAGTGATCCTTGTGGTCCCTTCCAACCCTGACTGATTCTATTCTATGATTCTAAATTTGGAGTTAGAAGGTGTGATATTATTAGATTAAAATTTTCCTGAGAGTAAATTAAGGCAGAATTTTTGAACTGAGCCTTTTTTATGACTCCTCTGTTAGAATTCATGGGATGTGGATTTGGTTACATTATTAAAATCTTCAGAATAGTCCAGAAATGAAATTTTATATTTTGTATTTTAATATTTTTAATAGTTAAAATACCACAGGGTGATTGCAGTAGAAGGAATTCCAGGACTGCTAAATAATACAGAAAAAAATACAGTGTGAAGCAATGCACAGAGATACAAACAATGGCCATACTCAGATTTTTTTTTTCTTTCAGCTCTAATTAAAGCAACAAACTGAAAGACCATTTATAAGCATCTTGCATATTTAATAATATCTGGCTTCCAATTTGCAAAAGTTGTCTCTTGGGACAGTTAGAAATTAATAGTAGTTTTTAGAATGTGAATTCCTTGAAGTTACATGAAAATGTTTCTTTCTGAAATCAAGCCTTTGTTCTTGTCATCTGATTTCTAATCCTTGGGTGACCTCATTGCTGTCTGAATGGAGGCTGTAGCCAGGTGGGGTTGGTCTCTTCTGCCGGACAAGCAGCAACAGAAGAAGGGGACACAGTCTCAAGTTGTGCCAGGGGAGGTCTAGGCTGGATGTTAGGAGGAAGTTGTTGGCAGAGAGAGTGATTGGCATTGGAATGGGCTGCCCAGGGAGGTGGTGGAGTCGCCGTCCCTGGAGGTGTTGAAGCAAAGCCTGGATGAGGCACTTAATGCCATGATCTGGTTGATTGGCCAGGGCTGGGTGCTAGGTTGGAGTGGATGATCTTGGAGGTCTCTTCCAACCTGCTTGATTCTGTGATTCTAGGTTAACCTGGTGCCTTGTCTGCCATTCCCTGTTTATTTCACTGTAGTGCTGGATAAAAGCTCTAATTTCTATTCTTGTTTTGATCTGTCCTTGTGAATCAGAGAGAAAATAGAAACCTTTACATTTTAAAGATGAATATATTTCACAGTAAAATTTCTAGTGATAGATTAAAAGAAATGATGTTCCTGAAGTCTGTCTCCGTCTGTGGTTTGAGGATGTGGCACGTGTATAAAACTGGTTTGTGCCGAGGGAGATTTATCCAGTGGAAAAGGAAATGTAGATTTTCATCAAAACCAACCTTTTCCTTCAGCAGCAAGTGTTTCAGCTGGGAATTCATGACCAGACTTAGCCAGGGATATTGACAGAAGCAGAATGCTTCAGCATTTTGGCAGTGACTGAGATTCTCTTGCACATCTCCTGTCCTGTGAAACACTTTCCTGGCTGTGACTGAGGACGTGCACGGACTGCAATCGTGTGTTAACAGTGGTGTGAGGGGCCAGACTGTGGCTTTCTTCAATTGCCCAAACAGTGTGCTTAGCTTAGGACTCTCTGACTATCTTCATCTTCAAGTATCATGAACATATGGTCTTTGTTACTGTGTAAGTTTAGGTTGATTTTCACCAGAACCAATGTTTTCACATCATCATTTCTCAGTCATATGAGACACTTTATTTGCTATGGAAACAAATATATGCTGGGCACGAGATGCTGACTCTGGGCCAGTTGGACTCTGTAGTTATTCCTGGGTATGTGTTAGGGCAGTAAGAGATAGTTGGCTCATATATTTGGTACTTTTTTCTGTTGTGGTGTTCAGAGCTGTGAGCAACTCCTGCTATACCAGGGAAGGAGGAAGAGCGAAGGCAAGCAGGGAATGCTCCATCACCCTGTAGGGTTTGTGTACTACCCTGCTGCCAAAACCACACCCTCAGTGTGTGCACTCCTTTGGCCATGCACAGGAGCAATGTTGGCATTAAGTAAAAAATATGTTTTATGTGACATATACTTGTTAATTAATCCTGATTTTCTTTTGGAGGTTTTGTTGGCATTTTTATTTCAGTCCCAAGGCTTACTGTTTGCTTACACAAGACTGAAAGGTGTTTAAACACTTCTCATTTTGAGAGACTTTTAAAAACTTCTATGAAGTACTTTACTAAACCTTCACTGGAATTTTTGGAAAACATATTTGCTGAAACATTTTGGTTTATGCATGTCAATAATCACATTGTTCAATACCAAGTTTAAAATAATCTTGATTTCCAACACACCTGTTTTTATAGCAGCCTCATTTCTATGGTGGATCTTTTAGTTACACTCAGGACAATCTTATATGTGAGTAAATTAATGGCCTTGAGCTCTGTGGTGAAGGGTTGGACTTGATGATCTGTGAGGTCTCTTCCAATCCTGATGATACTATGATATGATATGAAATTAATAATCCCATTTTATTCAGTGAGCAATATTCTTGTAGATAGATATTGCCTAAAATTGGCAGCTCCTCACATTACTTGACTAAAACCAGTATGAATGCAGGACTCTCCTCAAGTGTACTGTCTTAAAATTGTTAAACTTTAATTGGCATGGAAAATGTGTCTTCCAATATCCCAGAATATCTTTCCCATTTTCTGAATTTATTTCCCCATTCCTAAATAGAATAGAATAGAATAGAATGTGTGTGATAAATTTGCTGGGTTTCAAGATTGTGTGATTATAAATAAGTCTTTAATTCAAATGTTATGTTTAAATGCTTCACAAATACAGGATCTTAAATATATGATGGTTCTTTAACAACTCTTTTCATTAGATGTTGCTTTTCTTTGGGAAAGTACTTTTTTAGTGTTCTGTAATAATGGTACCTTTTTTAGCAGGTCAGGTTGTTTCTCCACAGTCTGCTCCAGCCTGTATTGAAAACAAAAATGATGTGAGCAGAGAAAACAGCACCGTTGACTTCAGCAAGGTAAGAATTTGTTACGTAGAGGTTCCTGACTAGCAAACAGATTGTTCAAACCAAATAAAATGAATCCATGTGAATCAGGAAAAGCTGTGAAGTGCAGATTTTACTTGAGCATTCTTGTGTGCAGTGCAACACGGTTTGTATATTCTAGAAAAGATATTTCTTTGTTTTCTTTATAAGTTGTTGGTAGGAGGAAATCAAGAGTTTAAGAACACAGATAAATTTATTGCATCACAATATCGTAGGTCTACATCTGCATGGGGAAATTCTTACAAATCAGAAAAAAAAATATCTGAGTAGAAAAGTAATTCAGGATTCTTATCATTCAGGTAATTCAGGATTCTTATCATTCAGGTAATTCAGGATTCTTATCATTCAGGTTTACCTCTGCGTTGGTTGGGTTTTGTAGAAGCAGTGCGTGAATGCAAACTATGCTTTTTATAACCTGAACTCGTAGATTCCAGATGTCTCAAACAGAATGTGTTTCTGTAAACCTTAAACTTAATTCTTCTGGCAAGCCAAGATATTTCAGTACACTTCACAAAAGATGGTAGCTGCTCAGTAGTGGAGATTGCAATGACAGTTCAGTGTTAGATAGCAAAGAAAAGCAAACAGCTTCTCAGCTTTAATGTAAAGGAGAATCCTAATTTATTTAGGGAATCTGTAAGTACCTGAAGCAAACTGTCACAGTAGATACAGATGACAAACCTGACAGAGGTAGATGACTTTAACTGACAGGTTAATACAACAAAGGTGGAGTAAGTAAAAAGAGGTGATTTAAACCAGAATTATGAAAAAATAGTACTTGGAGTCTGCTGAATCTTAATGTTAGTGCAGCTGAGCTAAAAGTAGAGTTATGTGATTGCTCCATCTGGTGCCAGACTTACTTCTTAGCAGCAGTAGCTATTTGCACCGTTTGAATTCTTGATTGAACATGCCAGACTAGGAATGGTATATAGCTGAAATAAAGATGGGAAACAGATCTTTTTGTCAAAGACAGTGAGAAGAAAGGAAGCTGACTGGAAGTGGACCACATTTCTACAGAGGTAGCAAGGAGATGAATGAACAATGATAATTTGTTAAAAAAAATAAGGCTAATGCTATTAAAATATTTAAAGCAAGTGTTCTGATATCAAGATGTAAAATGTTGTAAAGGATATCAATTACAAATCAAGATGCCTGTTCAAAATTCAGCTGTGCAGAGGTGAAGCTCCTAACAACCCAAAGGTAATGACATGACTTTCAGTAGTATGTTTCTTGCACATTTCATTAACTGCTTTCAAAGAATCACAGAACTTTAGAGGTTGGAAGGGACCTCCAGAGATCGAATCCACCCCCACCTTGCCAAGGCAGGATCCCCTAGTGTAGTCCGCACAGGAATGTGTCCAGGCAGGTTCTGAAAGTCTCCAGCAAAGGAGACTCCACAGCTTCTCTGGGCAGCCTGTTCCAGTGCTCTGTCACCCTCACTGTAAAGAAGTTTCTCCTCATAGAATCATAGAATCAGCCAGAATGGAAGAGACCTCCAAGATCATCCACTCCAACCTAGCACCCAGCCCTAGCCAATCAACTAGACCATGGCACTAAGTGCCCCATCCAGGCTTTGCTTGAACACCTCCAGGGATGGTGACTCCACCACCTCCCTGGGCAGCCCATTCCAATGCCAATCACTCTCTCTGCCAACAACTTCCTCCTAACATCCAGCCTAGACCTCCCCCAGCACAACTTGAGACTGTGTCTCCCTCATGTTGAGGTGAAACCTTCTATGTTGTGGTTTGTAGCTTTTGCACCTTGTGTTGTTGCTCTATCCACTTGACGCCCACACCTCAGATATTTATAGACATTGATTAGATCTCCTCTGAGTCTTCTCCAGACTAAACAGCCCCAGGTCTCTCAGTCTCTCTTGGTAGGGGAGTTGCTCATGTCCCCCAGTCATCCTTGTTACTCTCTGCTGGACTCTTTCCAGCAGGTCTCTCTCTCTTTTGAACTGGGAAGCCCAGAATGGGCTATAGTATGCTGGGTATGGTCTCAGTAGGACAGAGTAGAGGGGGAGCTGAACTTCCCTAGACCTGCTGGCCACACGTTTCCTGATGGACTTGCAGTAGTGTAAATCACAATCGCAGTCTGTTGCCAAAATGTGTGGTGTTTGTATTAAACAACAATGGAGGCTACATCATTTGATCCTTCACTCACTATTTTTGTAGTGCTGCATCTTTGCTGATCTTCCTATTTAAGCTGGCTTGAGAAGAGATCAACGTGTCCCCTTCTGACTAGCCTCAGCATTGCTGGATATGAACAAGGATGTCAGAAATAGGAAAGAAGCAGCTTTTGTTTGCAGAAATCAAGTAACAGTAAAGAGTTGTAATCTGAATATCTTTTTTGACTGCCTCTAAATACATCTCTTTATCTTTTAAGATGCAAAAGTAAAGTTTTAATTTCCCCTTGAAATGTGCTATTGCAATAACTCCCAAAAGTTACCATTGGAATTAAATGCACAGATTGAGAGGAAAATAGAGCAGTGCACTAATTTTCTCTGGAGCATTGTGATTTCTTGTTCTAATTTTGTTCCACATATTAATTTCATTTATCTTCTACAGAAAAGCATCTTTGACTACCTCATATATTCTCTCCTTGCTAATCTTTCTCCCTTGGGCTACTTATAATATTCCAAATTTTGGAAATGATTCAAAAAGCTGACTTAATCTGAACAGAGCACTGAGACTCTGTATTGGTATCTGTGCATGAATAATGTGAGGCTCAGCACTAAAAGATGTCTTGAATGTTATTTCAGTAGCTCAGAGAGGGAGACGTAGTTTCTGATGCTTTCACTTGTAAATGTGTCACTCCTTTTTCTCTGGGGACATCATGAGCAATAGAGCAAGGGGACAACTCAAGACCTCATCCAGCCTGGCCTTGAACACCTCCAGGGAGGTTGTGGAGCACAGAAGCACAGAATGTGATCAAATATCACAAGTAGTGCCCAGGTGGCCAGGACAGGGCTGGGTGATAGGCTGGACTGGATGATCTTGGAGGTCTCTTCCAACCTGGTTGATTCTATGATTTGATTTGATGATAAGTTGTGCCAGGGGACATATAGGCTGGATGTTAGGAGGAAGTTATTCCCAGAGAGAGTGATTTGCCATTGGAATGGGCTGCCCAGGGAGGTGGTGGAGTCACCATCCCTGGAGGTGTTCAAGAAAAGCCTGGATGAGGCATTTAGTGCCATGGTCTAGATGACTGGATAGGGCTGGGTGCTGGGATGGACAGGATGATCTTGGAGGTCTCTTCCAACCTGGTCGATTCTATGATTCTATGAGAGCTTTGTTCTTGGGGGTAATATGATGACATCACAGCATCGCTTTATCCTGTGTCTGAAGAGGATGGGAATGGCCATTGAACCAATGATTCTAACTGATTCTACTTCCTATGCCAAAGGCTGAAGGGAACCATAGTTGTTCTGAAATATGAAATGTGTAAGGAGACTGTACCAGCATCCCCTTTCATAGCATTTTTTTTTATGCTCCACAAAGAAACAGTTATTTCTGAGTCCATTCTTCATTCCATGCTGATAAAATTTGGCCTTTCAGATACTGCTTGAAATAACTGACTTCTTCTTGAATACTAGCTGGCCCTTCTTGAAAATAAAATTGGTTAAGATGTGTCATGGCTTTCTTGAGAATTGACATTGATGTTTATGTTTTATTTGGGGCAGATCCTCTTCAGTCCTTCAGTTGCTTTGGAGGAGAGTGGCTTCCGCATTACTTGCTTCATTTTATGTTTGATTGCAGCTTACTGGGACTGTTTAGTGCCAGATGATGAATGCAGCTCAGATTAGGGTGCAGATTAAGATGCATGTGAAATCTCTCCAGCTAAAAACATTTTGGTATTAGAGATGTATGATGGATAGGTTAGATGAAATGTTTGAAGGATCTCGCTTTTGCTGTTGTCACAGATTGACCCCAGGGCCAGCTTTGCTCTTGTAGTGGAAGCAACACCTGGAATGTGTGTGTATTTGCCCAGTTTGATGCTTCTTTGCCAGCTACTTGTCTGGTAACTGAGACTCTCTTCACTACCTGAAGGATTTTGGAATCCCAAGCTGATAAACAATGCAGGAAACATATCTGGAAATACTTTCTCATAGAGGGGAGGCAACATTGCTTTCAGATTTGAATCTTGACCCTGTGGTTCTGTGTTTTAGTGAGACCTTAGGGTGACTGGAAATACTTTCTTGTATATGGAAGACAGCATTACTTTCAGATTTGAATCCTGATCCTGTGGTTCTGTGTTTTAGTGAGACCTTAGGGTGACTGGAAATACTTTCTCATAGAGGGGAGACAGCATTAGCATTGCTTTCAGATTTGAATCTTGATCCTGTGGTTCTGTGTTTTAGTGAGACCTTAGGGTGACTGGAAATACTTTCTCATAGATGGAAGACAGCATTGCTTTCAGATTTGAATCCTGATCCTGTAGTTCTGTGTTTTAGTGAGACCTTAAGGTGACAACTGTAGCATGCTGTACACGAGATGTTAGTTACAATACGTTAGATCCATTCACAAGGTAAAATCAGTACAGAATGCACATTGCTATGTGCCTGAAAAGCTACTTCCTTTCTTAAAACTACAAATGACCTATGTCACTGAAACTAGATGCGAAGTGAATCTTTTTGGGGTTTGTGTTTAACCACAAAGAATTATGTCGTGATTGGAGTGGGGAATAAAATTTACATCACTGACACTTTACCTTGAAAAACTTGGTCTCCAACCTTCCATGTCAATCAAATGCTTTTTTTGACTTTGTGAAGTGTGTGGTCATCATTCTAGATTAGCTTAGGGTAGCATTAGACATTTCTTTGTGATCTCAGCAAAAGAAGATTTCATTACACAGGCAACTGTGTTGTATCTGAATTCTGATTTAGTGCCAGAGCCATTTGCAAGAAAACAATTTTCTAAATATTACCAAAAACTATGCAAACTAGTACTGACAGATGGCTGTAAGATAGACATTAAAATGGTCCACTTTAACAGTTTATATTGGATTTGGTTGCTGTTGTTGTGTTTAGATTAATAAAAGGAAAGCAAATGACAAAATTCATGCATTTTGAGATGTAGAAAACACTGGTGCATAGTGAAATCAAACATACATTCTATACTCTATTGCTCTCTGTCAGTCTTGTTACAGAGCAAACTCTAGACTGATCCATAGGAAATAAATACAAATAAACATATTTCTAGGCAAATACCCTGGGCACATAACTGTGCCATGAGGAAGCTCTTTCTCTGTCTTTTGCTACTGTCTCCATGAAAGTCAGTATCGCTGCCTTGGCACTCCAGAGTTTGTATTCTGCTTTGTTCTTTCAGTTTACTGTTGAGACCGTTGTGGTCATAGCTTATTTTTCAGTGATTTTCAGCACTGCCTTCCATTAAATCCCAAACCAAAAGTACTTCTTAATTAGAGCAGTTGAAAGAAAAGTGGTTATAGTGAAACTTGTTCTCCTCATTGAGATTAGAATGCAGCAAGTACAAACTATGAATTAATGATTCAGAATTAATGATCCAATGGAGGGCTAGGAGGATGATGAGGGGACTGGAGGGCATGGCTTATGAGAAGAGGCTGAGAGACTTGGGACTTTTTAGTCTGAAAAAGACAAGACTTAGAGGGGATTTGATAAATGTTTATAAGTATCTGAGGGCTGCCCAGGAGAGGGGGGACAGGCTCTGTTCACTTGCTCCCTGAGATAGGACAAGGAGCAATGGGTGTAAGTTGCAGCACAGGAGGTTCCACCTCAACACAAGGGGGAACTTCTTTAAGGGTCACAGAGCACTGGCACAGGCTTCCCAGAGAGGTTGTGGAGTCTCCTTCCCTGGAGACTTTCAAGGTTTGTCTGGATGTGTTCCTCTGTGATCTGTGCTAGATTGTGTGGTCCTGCTCTGGCAGGGGAGTTGGACTTGATGATCTCCTTGGGTCCTTTCCACCCCCTAACATCCTTTGATCCTGTGATCTGTGATTTCCCAAATTGTTAATTTTCTACAAGTAAGATGTCTCAATTTCTTCTGTTGTTATGACTTACTGGCTCTTGGTATGAATTGTTGATGCTGCTGTGGTTATTGATAAAAATATTACTATGAAATTAATACTGTGTTCTTAAGACGATTTTAATGTGGTTTGTTGTCATTATGAATCAATTCTGAAGTATTTTATCCTTCCAAGAAAAAAGTAGCCAAATAAGGAAAGACCAGTTCTTTGCTTTTCAGAACCCTTTTCATGTATAAGAGAACTACTTGGCAGATAAGAGTAGTGGAAACTGTATAACTGAAATAACTAAAGTTACATTGCAATGACTGCAAAGTCTCTGTCAACCAACTGGGGAGAAAAAAAAGTCCCTGTGAATAGCTTTTAGGTTGTAATTTCATATACTTTTACCAGGTTGATCTGCACTTCATGAAAAAGATACCACCTGGAGCTGAAGCATCGAACATCTTAGTTGGAGAACTGGAGTTCCTGGACCGTGCAGTTGTAGCTTTTGTTAGGTTATCTCCTGCAGTGCTGCTTACAGGCCTAGCTGAAGTTCCAATTCCAACAAGGTACACTTGGATTTATTTTTTCTTCATCTTTCCCTGAGTAGCTTTTGGAGGCAGTGTGGAGTGACCTTCAGCTTTGTAAAAAGGAAAATGAACTTTAACCCAGGACACCTTTATATAAGAAACATTCAGGCACTAAGCTTGCTCTGGAGGAAAACTTTGGAAGCCTTTCCTGGTAGATTCCCTCAGCTTCTCACCCCTCCCCCCCAATAATCCCCTCCCAAACCAAACAAAAAAAAACCCAAACTCCCATCAAACAAAAAACCCACCACAAAGCCAATACACTCACTTGAAGGAAAAAAAAAACCAAATCAGATTTCTCAACAAATAATTAAAAAATAGGATAATTAAGATTTTTTTTTTATTAATAATGTTAGCCACAAAATTGTCTTCTACAGTTTATCCAAACTGACCCCTTCAGTTATTTCATTTGAACCTATCCTCTGCATTCTATATCTCTTACTAGCTGCAAGCTGTCTAGAGCCTTAATCATAGAATCAGCCAGGGTTGGAAGGGACCACAGGGATCATCTAGTTCCAACCCCCCTGCCATGGGCAGGGACACCCTACCCTAGATCAGGAATTCCTTAATGAGAATAAGAAGAAATGAAAAATTGTTTCTATTCAGGGTAATTTAACTTCCCCACTACTGCAGTAATACTTCTGCCACAAAAAAAGTTGATTCTGTTGATGTATCAGAATTGAATAAATGAATGTTGATATGTTCTGTACACGAATTATAATTGTATATATTTATTATGTAAGATAATATTTGTTACTTAAGAAGGTTTTGATAGCCTCAGTCAAGTCTGACTGAAGCTTATGATCATAGAATGAGTCAGATTTGGAAGGGACCACAAGGACCATCAAGTTTCAACCCCCCTGCCATGGGCAGGGATACCCTACCCTAGAGCAGGCTGCCCACAGCCTCATCCAGCCTGCCCTTAAACACCTCCAGGCATGGGGCCTCAACCACCTCCCTGGGCAACCCATTCCAGCCTCTCACCACTCTCATGCTCAACAAATTCCTCCTCATGGCCACTCTGAATCTCCCCATCTCCAGCTTTGCTCCATTCCCCGTAGTCCTGTCATTCCCTGAGAGCCTCAGAAGTCCCTCCCCAGCTTTGTTGTAGGCCCCCTTCAGATACTGGAAGGCCACAAGGTCACCTGGGAGCCTTTCCTTCTCCGGACTGAACAGCCCCAACTCTTTCAGTCTGTCCTCACAGCAGAGCTGCTGCAGCCCTCTGAGCATCCTCGTGGCCCTTCTCTGGACATGCTCCAGCATCTCCACATCCTTCTTGTAATAGGGGCTCCAGAACTGGATGCAGTACTCAGGTGGGGTCTCAGCAGAGTGGAGTAGAGGTGGAGAATCACCTCCCTTGCCCTGCTGGCCACACTTCTCCTGATGCAGCCCAGGCTCTGGTTAGCTTTCTTTGCTGCAAGTGCACACTGCTGGCTCCTGTTGAACTTCTCATTCCCCAGCACCCCCAAGTCCCTCTCCTCAGGGCTGTTCTCCAGCCACTCACTGCCCAGCCTGTATTTGTGCTTGGCATTGCCTCAACCCAGGTGCAGCACCTTGCACTTGGTCTTGTTGACCCTCCTGAGGTTGTCTTGTGCCCACCTCTCCAGCCTGATATATTTTTAGAAGTTACTTCGACTTTTTTAAGACCAGAGCTGAAATGTATGTGTGAGGATCCTGAAGGGATGACATATGTTTGTCTTAGAGGTTCTTCTAGTCTGATGATGTTTCTGTAGCATGTATAGTTACTTTCAACCATGTATCCTGTACCAGTTTTTAATTTTATCTTTTATTTCCAGATTTTTGTTTATTCTTCTTGGACCTCTGGGTAAAGGGCAACAGTACCATGAGATTGGAAGATCGATTGCAACACTAATGACAGATGAGGTACTTTTCTTCATAGCTTGGTTGTTGTCGTGGAGAGGTGTAGTGGGGAATCTCCAGTGAGGAATCATCCAGATGAAGTGCAGCTAATCTAATTCTGATGATGCACAAATAGCAGTGAAGTTCGTTTCACGGTCTTGTAACACCCCAGATTATGCTGCCATAAGGAGATTTTTAAGTAAAAAGAGGAAAAATATTTACATGCAAGGAGAGCTTCACTGAGAAGATTCCATTTTACACAGTTACTTTCTAGTGGAATTAATTGTATTATAAACTGTAAAATCTCTACAATATTTAAGCACTTGTAAGGATATTTTTCCACAGCAGCTGGGGCTTCTATGAAAACTATCTACCAGAAACTCCAGCCAGTTGAAGCTGAGACTGTTTGGTGGGAACTGCATGAAGTGCATACCATTTTAGAGGAAAAAAAAAAAAAAGGCTATGATGAAAATAAGAGATGATTCTTTCCCCACCCCTTTTTCTCCCCAGATAAGTTTTCCCATTTCTCACAGGTATTCCATGATGTCGCTTACAAAGCAAAAGACCGCAATGACTTGGTGTCTGGAATTGATGAGTTTCTTGATCAGGTTACTGTTCTCCCTCCTGGAGAGTGGGACCCAACAATTCGAATAGAGCCACCTAAAAATGTTCCCTCTCAGGTTTGTATAATGTAAAATGTAGACACTTGTTGTGGGTTTACTAAAAATAGGCGACAGAAATTAAACTCTCAGATCAAATTGGAGAGAAAATACAGAATTGTATTTAGAGAGAAATACAGCGACAGATCTTACAAAGTGATTTCCCCTTCCATGGCAAACCCCCTTGAAGTTTTCCCCTATCCCCCCAAAAAAATTAAATCTACCTTCCCCAGTGCTCCAATCCTCCCCCCGCCCCCAACGCCTCCAGCCAGCCAAGAGGCCTCCTGCTTACATGTTCCCGATAAAGTGGCTCCTGCCACACACCCAGGGCAGGAGGAGAAGGAAAGGAGAATGAACTGACCTTGTTGTGAGCTTATACCAAGGTAGCAGAATTATGGGATTGAATAACAATCTTCTAGTCCCCAGAACATTTTTTTTAACCCTATAGCCTCAACCTGGGACAACACTTTTAAACTAATGTGATGAATTTTTGCTAGGTACAATAAGTCTTGTTAATGCCACATTTAACAGAGTCACTACGTAGGCATTTTGCTTGCTCTTTTGTTTTTGTTGATTGACTTGAAGAGAACCATTGTCCAGCAGGCATACTGTATGGTCATGACATTCTCTGAAGTTCAGTCTTAGTTCTTTCTCTTGTAAAGACAAATGTATCTAGAGACCTCTACCAAACAGCCATGTTTTTCTTTTGTTCTAAGCTTAGTGCAAGGATTGATGAAAGCAGACAGGCTTGCTACTCTCTAAAATATTTCCTCATGCAAGATTTTCTTCACTTTTCTTGGACAACAAATCCTTCTACTGTATCCTGTTACAGAATTCCTTTACAGCCTATGATGATTGGACAGGGCTGTGTGCTAGGTTGGACTGGATGCTCTTGGAGGTCTCTTCCAACCTGGTCAATTCTATGGTTCTGTTCTGTGATTCTGTGAAGGTACATTGCTACTTACAATAACATTGACATGTTTAATCTTTCAACTCTCAAAGCTTGTTTCCTCTGCAAAAATTAAGCTTTGGTTGCTAAGACCCACGAGAAGTATCTTTTCCTTCTGGTAGGAGAAGCGTAAGATCCCAGGAGTGCCAAATGGAACTGCAGCCCATGGGGAGGCAGAACATCCTGGAGGACACTCTGGACCGGAACTACAACGCACTGGAAAGTTAGTGAAAACATGCACAAAGTCTTAAATGTTTTAGAAGTGACAGACTTCCAAAGGAACTGTCTGGTTCTCTCTCAAGTGATGGGCTTGGCATATGGCTTTCTTCAAGCCCTTTTTTTGGTTTGTGTACCACATAGCTGAAAAAGACAACCATGCTAATTTGCAGAGAGGGGGGCAGAAGGCAAGAGGCTTTGATTTTTCATATTGCATTTATTACAAGCTCCTTTCTCTACCATTTGCAGAGGTCAAATCTGTGTTAGACTTGATGAATCGTTTCATAATGTTGTGCAGCACAAAGGAAAAGTTGGAAATAGTCTGGTGCCCTATATTGTGAATGCTTACAACTATTTTGTGGTTGAAACTTCTGCATTGTGCAGCACAGTAAGCTGTGATAAATCCTAGTATATGAGGCTACGATTACCATGGTGGCTGCAATGTACACTCTTGAGAAGGAAGAATTTGCCCCAAGGAATATTTGTGTTCTCTCTCCTTCTGTGGTGTGTGTCGGGGTTTGAGCAGGATTGAGCAGTCTGAAATAAGGGGAGTAGGAAGGGAAACGTTAGGTTATTCTGATAAGGAAGTGCAGCTGCAGGGAAGTGGCTTTGGGAGGGCTGGCAGAGAGGCTGCTATCTGGGAAAGCTGCGTGAGGGGGATTAAGGGGGCTGGTTGGTTAACTCTGCCTCTATGCATGTGGACAGCCCATTATTTCTGCTATGTAACCTCTCAGAGTTATTCATATTGTGTTAGCCACTACATAAGCATCACTCTTAGTTCAGTAGGGGGCATTGACTTATGCATCATGTTGACGTCTAAACGAGTCTTGCTGGTTCCCTGCACGGAATCTGAAGAGAGACAAACACAGCAGGTGTGGTGGAAATACAGTAGCTGTCGGTGGTGCAATAGGCTTCTCTTTTACCTTGCTGCCTCTTGAGAGTTAAATATCATTCCTACCTACATAAGGCTAGAGATTGTGATGGTTTATGTGTTCCCTGCCCCCCCACCCCACTTTTGGAAATCACCCAGACTAGACTCAGCCAGCTCTGGAAATTGAATGAAGCTTATATTTACAGCTTAGCACAATATACAAGCAGATAGTTACAATATATACAGCTAGAGACAGAAATAGACAAGTTAAAAGGTAATACAGAAACACAACAGCCCTCCCAGAAACATGAGTCCCCAGGAGGGGCCCTACACCTTCCCCTACCCCTCTGAACCTTACCCCAGTCCCAAGGAAGAATGGAGGTTCAGCCAGGGGGTTAGGAAGCAAAGTGGATTAATTAAGGAAACAGCAGAGAGGGGTGAGGTTAGAGATGCAGCTGAGCCAGTTCCCCAGCAGAAGTCCCAGTGCCTTATCTATGTTTTTATTCTTATACATCTCAGCAAGCCAGTGAGTGAGGTGGACATCAGCCTTGTTTTCCTTCCACAGCCTGTAATCTAATTCTTCTCACCAGGCTAGGCTCAAACTAGCTCAAGATTCAGCTGCAACATTAACATACACAGCGAGGCAGAGGAGATGGTGGCCAGTCTAGCTGTAAGCTGTTCTCTCACTGGTGAGCCTGGTAATTGACAGCTTGAAGGATCATTCTAATATTTAGGAAGTGTCTTCATCCTTAGCTCAGCCACCTCTGATGACATCGAGTGCCTGTGAGGACAAAAGCACTGTGGGGATATTAACTTGAACTGTGTGGTACATTGTAAGAGAGCATCTGTTCCTAAATATTTGATTATATTTAGCATAGTGTAAATGACAAAAGATGACAGTTCTTGTCCTTGGAAAATGGTGGCCTACATTTGGTTCTGACATGGAGTATATTTAGAAACAGGGTCACAAATAAAAGATGTGAAGCTCTGTGTGTAGATTGGTGAGAAAATGGGCACTGTGCTAGCTCTCGTTAAAGAACCACAAGGAATTATTTCGCGTAACAAATAATCGGGTTTTTATGAATGGTAGCTAACAACTGTTCAGAAATTTTGGGTCTTGTGATGGTTTGAGTGTTACCTACCCCCTCCACACTTCAGAAAATCTCCCAGACTAGACTCAGCTGCTTTGGAAAACTGAAGCTTTATATTTACAGCTTAGCATAATATACAAGCAGGTATTTACAATCTCTACAGCTAGAGACAGAAATAGACGAGTTAAAAAGGAATACAGAAGCACAACAGCCCTCCCAGAAACCAGAGTGCCTAGGAGAGGCTCCCAACCACCCTTCCACCTTCCACCCCTCTACCTTACCCCAGACTTTGCCTTACATTTAAGGTGAGTTTGGAGGGTCAGCAGGGGGGTTAGGAAGCAGAAGGATTAGTCAGGAAGCAAGTTAGAGGGAAAAGTGCAGCCCAAAGCCCAGAGAAAAAACTCTGTTATCTGTGTTTGTGTTCTTGTTCTTACACATCTCAGCAAGCCTGTGAGTGCAGCAGACATCACCATTGCTTCCTTTTCACAGCCTATCATCTAATTCTTCTCACCAAGACATTCTAGCTAGCTTCAAACTGGCACAGATCTAGCTGAATCTTTTTTGAAAGAAACATGAACATCAGTTTGTTTTAACAACACAATTTCCTGAGTAAAGTTGTCAAGTCAGGATTCCCAGGAACTTTCTTTCTAGGGAGGATGAATTATAAGAGCATGCAACATCTGATCAAGGAACAGTAGCTTATCTGCAGTAGATTTAAAGCAATACTGTGGGAGGTTTGGAGGTGTTGAAGAAAAGCCTGGATGAGGCACTTAGTGCCATGGTCTAGTTGACTGGACAGAGCTGGGTGCCAGGTTGGACTGGACAATCTTGGAGGTCTCTTCCAAGCTGGTTGATTCTATGAATCTATGATCTTTTCTATTAATTTGACCTCTTCTTGTCTATTAATTTGATCTCTTCTATTTTCTTTAGATTTTTTGGAGGATTGATTTTAGATATAAAAAGAAAAGCTCCCTTCTTCTGGAGTGACTTCAGGGATGCTCTCAGTCTGCAGTGTCTGGCATCATTTTTATTTCTCTACTGTGCTTGCATGTCTCCTGTCATCACATTTGGTGGTCTGCTGGGAGAAGCAACTGAAGGTCGTATAGTATGTGTTAAATCTGAAATTTTAAACCAAACTTACATTCCTAGGTTTGTGATTAGTATTTTTTACCTTTAAGTATTGGTGTTTCAATGTTTAGAAGGCTGCAGACTAAGCTCCTGCCTCCTATTGGAAAGTTTATGGACACTTCTCTCTCTATCATATCCAGAGTGCAATAGAATCGCTGTTTGGAGCATCCATGACTGGAATTGCCTACTCTCTTTTTGGTGGACAGCCTCTCACTATACTTGGCAGCACAGGACCTGTTTTAGTGTTTGAGAAGATCCTATTCAAATTTTGCAAGTAAGTGAAGCTCCTGATACACATCATCCCACAAGTGTTGTTAGGTAATAGCATACTCATCAGTTTCATGTGGAGTGCACCGCTTAGGCTTTCAGAGTCTGAAAATTCTGCTGTAACTCAGACAAGTGAATTGGTGGCAATATTGGAAGGTTGAATCTAAAACAAATAAGCAAATAAATACATAGATTCGTAACTGCTTGGTTTAGCTTTGTCTGCTTTCCAAGAAAACCCCAACTCAAAGAGTAAGTGCAGTGGTAGTGGCACTGTCTTTCAATAGGCAGTAATACAGACCCTGCCCTTCTTCTACCTGAACAGAAAAGGCATGAAGTACCATTCCAGAACAGTGTTCCCCTCGTTTATGCTTGTGTGTTGTACATACCATACTTCTTCCACACTGTGGGTAAAAATTATGTCTGCATTCAGCAACCATCATTGCTCCTTGTCATCCTCTCTGCTTTTCTGTTGCATTGCTGTGATGGGGACTTCTGCACCATCGTCTGAACCTTCTGAGCAACACAGAGTAGGAGACCACGCTTAGCACCCCAAAAGCTCTTTCGTATCACCTTCAGGTAGACCTTTCAGTGCTCTCTGAAAATGTCACTCAGAATATTTGAAGCTCTATTATCATCTGCAATAAACATAGAGGATTTTGGTGCAAGGTGTTATACCTGCTCCTGAAGCTTAAGAAATTGGCAGCGATGACCGTTCACAAGGCAGGATATGGGATAAAAAGTGAGTGGACCCTATATATTTCATGTGTGTGGCTACTCTCAAAGCTGCTCTCTCTCTTTAGTAGAGATAGAGCTCTGTTAACTGAGAGGAGAGCTTAGGTCAAGAGGTAACTTGACAGTATCTTCAGTTCATAATAGATAACTAATTTTGAATTAAGACTGTCCCCAGATTTTCGTATCCCCAGGTAAAGGAAATGTTGGAGTTGCCTTTTCTCTATTTACTGTGGTTGGATAAATGATAAACTGAGTTTCTGTGGTTTGTTTTTTTTTTCCTAGAGAGTATGGATTGTCCTACCTTTCTCTGAGAGCTAGCATTGGACTGTGGACGTCAATCTTATGCATCATCCTTGTTGCAACTGATGCAAGCTCCCTAGTCTGCTACATAACTCGTTTTACTGAAGAAGCTTTTGCTTCTCTTATCTGCATAATTTTCATTTATGAGGCCTTAGAGAAGCTGTTTCATCTCAGTGAGACATATCCAATCAACATGCATAATGATTTGGATCTGCTGACAAAGTACTCGTAAGTAAGATTTCTTCCGTTCCCCCAGGGGTGGTTTTTTCCATAGGTTCTGTTTTCTCTCTGAGGGATGCAAACCAGTGCACAGCAGGGAAAGTTGGTGGTATTTGCAAATATATATACTGTGTTAGGCATGTTGCTGGCACCTGGAAGTAGTAGTTACTGGAGGTAGATGTACAAGCAGTATACATTTAATTAGGATAAGTAGGAAATACTTTGACTTGGAGTTTGGAAAAGCTTACACATTTGGAAATCATAAAATGCACTTCCAAGTGCACAGCAGGGAAAGTTGGTGGTATTTGCAAATGTAACACAAGGAAGCTACTGTGTTAAGCATGTTGCTGGCACCTGGAAGTAGTAGTTACTGGAGGTAGATGTACAAGCAGTATACATTTAATTAAGATAAATAGGAAATACTTCGACTTGGAGTTTGGAAAAGCTTACACACTTGGAAATCATAAAATGCAATTCCAAGTGCAACTTGGAAGTCATAAAACAAAAAACAGGACTTGGAGGGACCTGAGCTTTAGGTCTTTGTTAATTTTTTTTTTGTTTAGTGAGGTGTAACCCAATAATCTCTTACTATAACATTGTACTGATAATTGATAATATTATACTGTGTGATCAGACAGCATTTTAATATCCTATTTACCAGGGAGGTGGTGGAGTTGCTGTCCCTGGAGGTGTTCCAGAAAGACTGGATTGAAGCACTTAGTGCCATGGTCTAGTTGATTGGATAGGGCTGGGTGATAGGTTGGACAGCATGATCTTGAAGGTCTCTTCCAACCTGGTTGGTTCTGTGATATAAAACCTATCTAAAATACTGTTAAACTTTTATTTTAACCTCTCTGGTACTTAGAGTTCAAGCTTCAAGAAGTGCGGTGGGTTAGATTTGTCAAGGTGCTCCTCAGGAGTGACTGATTTTGGCATAATCAATTTGTTCTTAATAACAGGGTTTTAAATAAGACTCCATTTAAGCAGCTTTACTTTGTCGTGGAGTCTTGACAGGTAGTGTCCCATTTGTAGAGTAAAATAGAATAGTTTTAATCAATACAGTTCGTTAGAAGCAAAAACTCAGAGAGAGATCCTGCCTGCATCAGGAATGGTGTGGCCAGCAGGAGCAGGGAGGTCATTCTGCCCCTGTACTCTGCACTGGTTAGACCACACTTTGAGTACTGTGTTCAGTTCTGGGCCCCCCAGTTTAGAAGGGACATTGAGATGCTTGAGCGTGTCCAGAGAAAGGCGACGAGGCTGGGGGGAGGCCTCGAGCACAAGCCCTACGAGGAGAGGCTGAGGGAGCTGGGATTGTTTAGCCTGGAGAAGAGGAGGCTCAGGGGAGACCTTATTGCTGTCTACAACTGAGGGGTGGTTGTAGCCAGGAGGAGGTTGCTCTCTTCTCTCAGGTGGCCAGCGCCAGAACGAGAGGACACAGCCTCAGGCTGCGCCGGGGGAAGTTTAGGCTCGAGGTGAGGAGAAAGTTCTTCACTGAGAGAGTCATTGGACACTGGAATGGGCTGCCCGGGGAGGTGGTGGAGTCGCCGTCCCTGGGGGTGTTCAAGGCAAGGTTGGACGTGGCACTTGGTGCCATGGTCTAGCCTTGAGCTCTGTGGTAAAGGGTTGGACTTGATGATCTGTGAGGTCTCTTCCAACCTTGGTGATACTGTGTGTGATACTGTGTGTTTCTGTAATATGAGAACCAAAGTATTCTTCTCTTAAAGGACAGAACCCTGGTGTGTTCTGAGGCCAGTGTAGCCTAGTCACTTCAGCAACTAAACTATCAGTAAAAATCCATTTGCAGAGGAGATTCCTCTCCAGAAATATCTTTATTATTTCAGTGAACCTGTTTGAACCCTCTGCATGAGCAGGGTGGATCCCAAAAGGAACAATGCTTGAACAGTGCCACGTCTTCTGCTAACTGGAAAAGCAGGAGTGTCTCAACCAAATGTCTCATTTGCATTTTAAGCTGAGAAAAACAAAACACAGCAACAGAGAAAACATTTGAGCTTTGTATATATTAGCACTAGAAAAAATGGTTAGCAAATGATGAATCTGATTGCACATTATATACCTTAATGCACAGAACATGTTAAGTTGTGCAAACTGTAGGTCTGTTGTCACATAGGCTTATCATCATGCTGAAAAAAATTATCTCTCTAATGGTTTAATTAGTAGACAAAGGAACATTAATTTGATGAGAAAGCAATAATCATCAAGAACTGACCATGCATGCAGTTGAGGTTGTATGCTTATTATGTGTAATGTGTTAACATATAACATATATAATATGTTATATATGTTATATTACTTCGCCTCCACAGAGTCAGTATTTTACTCTAAATAGCATCATACAGCCCAATTCTATTCCCCAGAGATTGGGGAATATTGCTTTCACAAGGAGTTAGAAGCTTCTGACTCTGGTCCTTCTACTTTTTTTTAACCTTTACCACTTCATAGTAGTCATCTCAGAGGGAAAGAGAATCATAGAATCAGCTAGGTTGAAAGAGACCTCCAAGCTCATCCATTTTAACTTAACTAGGTTGAAAGAGACCTCCAAGCTCATCCATTCTAACTTAACTAGGTTGAAAGAGACCTCCAAGCTCATCCATTCTAACTTAACTAGGTTCAAAGAAACATTCAAGTTCAGCCAGGAGCAATTTTCTTATGACAGTGGAATACTCACTTTGTGCTAAGGAGCATTTTCTTATGACTTCAAAAAAGTCTACTAAAGTGTGGTCAAAAATCACACACAGGATGTAAAGGTTTGGAAGGGACCTCTGGAGATCTTCCCAGTCCAACTCCCATTGTGAGGAGGAAGTTGTTGGCAGAGAGAGTGATTGGCATTGGAATGGGCTGCCCAGGGAGGTGGTGGAGTTGCCATCCCTGGAGGTGTTCAAGAAAAGCCTGGATAGGACACTTAGTGCCATGGTCTAGTGGGCTGGGTGCTAGGTTGGACTGGATGATCTTAGAGGTCTCTTCCAACCTGGTTGATACTACGATTCTATGATCCATTCTAACCTAACCAGGTTGAAAGAGACCTTCAAACTCATCCATTCTAACCTAACTAGATTGAAAGAGACCTCTAAGCTCATCCATTCTAACCTGTCACCCATCCCTGTCCAGTCAACTAGACCGTGGCACTAAGTGCCTCA
Source organism: Tricholaema leucomelas (assembly GCA_013400475.1). Taxonomy (NCBI): domain Eukaryota; kingdom Metazoa; phylum Chordata; class Aves; order Piciformes; family Lybiidae; genus Tricholaema lacrymosa; species Tricholaema leucomelas. The sequence continues at coordinate 79,693 of WAAF01009437.1, read as the reverse complement.
TCCAGTCTGAGAATATGATATTTTCCTACAGTTTTGAAAAACAGATGCTAAAATACTACAAAAAGATGAAAAATACTCAGAAACCATTTAGCAGGCAGATCTGAGATGTTAAAATAGCTAATGAAAAGCATAAATACACATAGGACCACAGATTTCTGGGTAGATAGAATCATAGAATTCTATGATTCTCAGATTCTATAAACACACCTAGGACCAGAGATTTCTGGGTAGACAGCTTTATGTGTGGTTGGCTGAATCAGATGATTTTGGTTGAAATTTCAGAGGAAGGATAGTCTTGCTTGTATAGGTGCAGAGTAATAGGTATTGTCTCTCATATAGAAGTGTTTTTTGCTATCATATTCCTCATGCTTTCAAATAAATCTTTTTGTTTTGATTTAAAATTACATTAATCAGAATCCCAAGTAGATTTTTTTTGGAAGGGTGTTGTTGCATGCCCATGGTAACTGTCTTTATTGAATGAAGACTCTGCAGAGCATGCAGAATAGTAAGAAAGCAGCAATTGCTGTCCTCCAGTTACAACTACTGATCTGTCCTGTGGTGCTGAGCTATCAGCACAATAGTTTTAGGTTTTTCAAACACAGTTTCTGAAGGACAAGTGTCTTCTAGGTGTCTGGAAGAAAGATGTGACTGCTGCTTGATAGTTTCAAATACACACATAGATGTGACAGTTCTGCAGTTACTTATTGGGTCATAGTTTCCTCTTTGTATTTTCAGTTCTTAGAATCATAGAATCAGCCAGGTTGGAAGAGACCTCTTAAGATCATCCAGTCCAACCTAGCACCGAGCCCTACCCAGTCATCTAGACCATGGCACTAAATGCCGCATCAAGGCTTTTCTTGGACACCTCCATGGATGGTGACTCCACCACCTCCCTGGGCAGCCCATCCCAATGCCAATCACCCTCTCTGACAACAACTTCCTCCTAACATCCAGCCTATACTTCCCCTGGCACAACTTGAGACTGTGTCCCCTTGTTCTGTTGCTGGTTGCCTGGCAGAAGAGACCAACCCCACCTGGCTACAGCTTCCCTTCAGGTAGCTGTAGACAGCAATGAGGTCCCCCCTGAGCTTCCTCTTCTGCAGGCTAAACATCTCCAGCTCCCTCAGCCTCTCTTCTTTCACTCTGTGTGGATAGTACAAGTAAATGACATTTAAACACCTGCATTACATTTCCCTTTTGGTATTTATGTTGTATCTTCTATTTGGAGAAATATATTCTTATCAATGTGGTACTATGTCCATGACAACTGACCCTATGAATAGCAAAATGACCATCTGTATATGTAGGTACAGGTAGCATAGCTCTTATGGGTTATGGCACTTATTGGTTTAACCTTAAAACAGATGGAAATGCCAGCATGCATGTTGATTACCTTGTAAGATCACATCCAAGAATCTATGCTCTGAGCACAGCAGAAGTAGTAATTCCAGTGTCTTCTATTCTCTCCTCTCTTTTCTCCTTTGTCTTAGTTTTGCTCAGTTCTTCAGAACTGAGCCTGACAGGTTGTGCTCTGTGATGAATGTGCTCTGTTGGAGCAACTCCATGTCAGCTGCCCAAACGACTGGTGCTTTTCTAACTGGCTTGATGCAACCTGAGACTGGTTTGCTATGCAGACACGTACATATTATGCTGTCCAGACACAGTGGCCATTTGCCCATTGCCCCCATGGGATCATCACCAGAAAAGACATTTCAGATATCCCTCAGTCCCTGCTTAGATGTCCATAAAAGTCTTGGTTCCAGAAAGATCAGAAGCTGGAAGACAAATAAGCATAAAAACTTATGAGATTGGGGAATAATGCTTTCACAAAGAGTTAGAAGCTTCTGACTCCAGTCCTTCTACTTGAAGTTTAAATGGGTAACAAAGTTGGGCTGAAGCAGGTCCTGTCCTTAAAAGACCAGCATACTCTGTTACAGAAGCTAATTAGTATCTGCTGTTTTGCTAATTAAAACAGCTGCTTGCATTTTCCTCTTTGGGAATTTTAAAGACAAGTTTTTAATTGTTAGTAAAGGCTTGGCAGTTCTTTAATTAGCAATGGGTGAACTTCAAAAGGTTGAGCAACTCATTTCTCTTTGAATACATAGCCAAGGCTTATGTAAAAACTTATCTGCAATTCAATGATAGAAGAGTCAGGCTGCAGTGTAAAATGCCTGTTTTCTGTAGACTGCTTGTTGCCCACTCAAAAGGTTGATGATAAGTAGCTCAGGACACTATATATGTTTGAAGCTTTCAATGTATGCAGTGGCCCAGCCCTCCTTCAGAAAGCTCATGGAAGAAGAAAGTGGTTGTGATGTCCACAGGTAGCCTGTCTACATCGTGTTGTTGCCTTTGTCCTGGTGAAAACAGGTTGACCACAGATAGTCACTGGCATGCTCTTAGTACTGGCCTTTGGAGTTATATAAAGACAAAGGAAATAGTAATTTAAAGTGGTTGATATTTCAACCAGATTGGAACCATATTTGCAGGGAGAGAAAGAAAATGTATTCTGTGTTTTGAATGGGTTTGAATTCTGTCATAAACAGCCTCTGTTATAGAAGTTTGATGTAAAGATTGTACTGCTTGCATCTCCTCTTATATTTAAGAGTATAGTAGTCATTACCAGCATCTGCCATAGCAAACCTTAGATAACTATAGGAAGAACATTCAGAACAGTTGAGTTTTATTGATTTATTCATTTAGAAATCAAGCAGACCCAAATGTTTAAAAAAACAACTCAATGTCCTCCTAAAGATTTCCTAAAAATTTGTATTTAGCATTTCAATTAGAAGGTAGACATTGGAAATTGTTGCAGAATTCTATCTCAAACAGAAAAAATAACACTTTTTGTTGCATTACCTGGTTAATGGAGAACTACCCCTAATGCACTTTGTACTTCTTTCCTTCATTATCATAGAATCAGTCAGGGTTGGAACGGACCACAAGGTTCATCCAGTTCCAACTCCCCTGCCATGGGCAAGGACACCCTACCCTAGAGCAGGCTGCACACAGCCTCATCCAGCCTGCCCTTAAACACCTCCAGACATGGGGCCTCAACCACCTCCCTGGGCAAACCATTCAAGCCTCTCACCACTCTCATGCTCAACAACTTCCTCCTCACGTCCACTCTGAATCTCCCCACCTCCAGCTTTGCTCCATTCCCCTCAGTCCTGTCACTCCCTGAAAGCCTACAAAGTCCCTCCCCAGCTTTTTTGTAGGCCCTCTTCAGATGCTGGAAGGCCACAGGATGGTCACCTGGGAACCTCCTCCTCTCCAGCCTGCACAGCCCCAACTCTTTCAGTCTGTCCTTATAGGAGAGGTGCTGCAGCCCTCTGAGCATCCTTGTGGCCCTTCTCTGTGTCTCTCTTCAGTCTGTCCTCTCTGTATTGAAATACTGGCCCTGATTTTCAAGTGAGGTACTTGCATACAAATCCATTCAGCATTCATATATCAGACCCTTAAGATATGGATGATAAAGAAGAAGGCATTTAAGAGCTAAATCAAAGAAAGGACAAAGAGAATCTGATTTTTTGATGTGCCTCTCTGCTGAAACTTTTTTTTTCCTTTTTAAATTGGATGATTTCGATGGAATTTAAATACACTAGCTGAATTGTTTGTTAAAGAAGAGACACATCCTTCCTGATCTGAGCTTTTATTTGTTTTATTCTTTCTTTTTTTTTCTTTTTGGGGTTGTTGTTTTATTCCTGTGACCTTTTTGTATTTGTCGTGCCATTAGCATTTGTAGGTTGGCATAGCAACTCTCCTATTTCTGCATTCTCCTCCTCCTCTTCCTTTTTCCTACCCCTGTAGCAAATATATCTTCAGTTCATGAATCCTCTCTGGAGCACTGTTGTGCATCATTTTTAATGTGTATATTAAATATTAGTATATATTTTTTGCTAGGGGAGTAGAACCTTGCAGCTGAGTGGCTTGGAAAGGGAGGTTCTCAAAAGGCAAACATTCTAAGTAGCATGGATGAAAAGAACACCATCAAGGAAGCAATCCAGTATTCTTTAAAATGCAAGCATTTTCAGGTGTCTGGGAATTCAGAAGAGAAATTATATCTCAGAGTATCTTAAAAAATGATAGATTTTGGGTTTTATTAGTTCTGTTTTTTTCCAGAGCCCTGAATTCTTGTTGTTTTTAATAATTCTTTACCAGAAGTTACTCAATTATTAACAGATTACATTGAATAATTTTAAAGTGATTTCTTGGCATAGTAGTATGCATATTGCAATCTGTCTTGATATTGACATGCACTTAAGCATTAGGAGTAGAAAATCCCCACTCTGATGGAATGAGGGAGCCAAGATCATGTCAATCTTGGTATCTTTTGCAGGCTATATAGAAACCATTGCTTGTAGAAGGCATTGTGAAGAATAGCTTTGCACATAGAATCGCAGAAACAGTCAGGGTTGGAAAGGACCACAAGGATCAGCCAGTTCCAACCCCCTTGCCATGGGCAGGGACACCCTACCCTAGATCAGGCTGGCCACAGCCTCATCCAGCCTGGCCTTAAACACCTCCAGCCATGGGGCCTCAACCACCTCCCTGGGCAACCCATTCCAGCCTCTCACCACTCTCATGCTCAACAACTTCCTCCTCACATCCATTCTGAATCTCCCCACCTCCAGCTTTGCTCCATTCCCCCTAGTCCTGTCACTCCCTGTATCCTAAAAAGTCCCTCCCCAACTTTTTTGGGGGCCCCCTTCAGATGCTGGAAGGCCACAGGATGGTCACCTGGGAACCTCCTCTTCTCCATCCTGAACAGCCCCAACTCTTTCAGTCTGTCCTCACGGCAAAGGTGCTGCAACCTCAACCAGGTTCGAAGAGAACTCCAAGCTCATCCAGCCCAACCTAGCACCCAGCCTTATCCAATCAACCAGACCATGGCACTAAGTGCCTCATCCAGGCTTTGCTTGAACACCTCCAGGGACAGCGACTCCACCACCTCCCTGGGCAGCCCATTCCAATGCCAATCACTCTCTCTGCCAACAGCTTCATCCTAACATCCAGCCTAGACCTCCTCTGGCACTACTTGAGACTGTGTCCCCTTGTTCTGTTGCTGCTTGCCTGGGCGAAGGGATCAACCTCAACAGCAATGAGATGTTACAGTACATTATTCCTGAATGAGCATTAAACTGAATCTCTTCAGTTTTATGTTTTTTTTTAACTTTGGAAATGAGGTAAAGTATCAAACCATTTCTCAGTGGAAGCTTTCAGATGAATTGTCAATATCCCATGTAACTACACTGCTTTTCTGCACATTAACTTCTGTGCAGTATATGCAATGTGCATATAGTGCATACTGCACCAGGCAGCTAATAAAGACTGAGCTTTATGATTGACAGTCAAGGTTAACAAAACTGCAGTCTGATTATATGTCTGTTTTCTAGACTTTCCCTCTGACAATAGTGTTCTCCTCTTGAAGTGCTTTCCAAAGAAACCTGATTCTTTGAGATCTCTTTACCCTAACATCAGTTTCCTCTCCTCAGATTTATCTCTTTCTACATGCAAGTGAAACTGTTATGCTGCTGCTGAGCAAATTTTCTTGGTAGTTTTATAGGCTTCTCTGTTTTCTGTTTCAGCTTCACCAAGTAAACTGTTCTACAGACTTCCAACTTTAGGGAATACGTCTGTGATTGTGGGAGAGAGGTGACTTTACTTAATGACTCAGTGGCCTGATTCAGGATGGCTGATCTCATGAGTAATGAAGGAAAAATCTTGTCCTGCCATGACAGCAGTGCTTTGAAAAAGTTTCATGGTACTGAGGACTGAACTTAACTGCCAAGTCCATTTCCCATCAGTGTTAGATGTTTTGTGTTCAGTCTCTTCTCCACTGAGACTTTGCTTTTGTCATGGAGCCCCCAGCACAGGAAGGACATGGAACAGTTGGAGCGGGTTCACAGGAGGGCCACGAAGATGATCAGAGGGCTGCAGCAGCTCTGCTATGAGGACAGGCTACAAGATAGGGACAGTCTTTTTGATTGTACTAAGGATAATAATAACTCTTCCTTTTGCAGACCAAAGCATAGTGCTGGTTGTCTGAAGCTGCTGTTGTCAAATCCTACCTCTGTTCTATGAAAACAGAACAAGTTGTAGGAAATGTTGCATACTGTGAAGTTTTGATAGCTGCCTCAAGTTAATGCAATTTGTGAAGTCATTGCTTCTGAAACAGAAACAAAAAGAGCTAGGAAGAATAGGAGGATGTTGGGAGGGCATAGGTGGTGCTGTCAGTTGGATAGGTGCTCTGAGGGTTGAATTGGTGATGAAGATTTAACTGAAGTTTTGATCATCCTGTAAAAGGGGGAGAGGTACAGGTTCCAGAGGACATCAGCTTCTCAGCCAATCTTCACATTTGTTATTTCTAATCTGATGTTGCTCTTCATCCTGATTTGCCATAGATTTCTTGAGCATCTTGGAAGATGTAAAGACACTAAAAAATTCTTGCCCTAATTATATTTCTAGCTAGCAGGTTCAGCCATGATTTTTCTTACTTTCTGAATTTGTTCTGATCTTATGACCGTTCCCCTGCAGTTTCCTGAGGGTTGTGTTGTGTGAAATGGTTTATTAGTCTACTTCAGGTTTATAAGCCCCTTTGTAATAGGCTGTGTTCAAGGCTTGAATACCTTAGAAGAAAACAAGCTCCACTGGTCTCTGTGTACTTGCAAAATATGGACGTTTGAGATAGAGAAGGGAGTGACCTGTGACTGGATATTGAGTACCATTGTTTGAAAGATCCAGTATTCTGCAAGAACTTTTGACTCAGGCCTTCTATTTCTCTGAGTGCTGTCGCTTCTAGGGGTTTTTTTTGCTTTTTAGTTCATGGGCTGTAAGGGTGCCCCCCTTCCCTTCCTTCCCTTCCTTTGCTTCCTTTGCTTCCTTTGCTTCCTTTGCTTCCTTTGCTTCCTTTGCTTCCTTTCCTTCCTTT
>WAAF01009437.1:59374-71762 GCA_013400475.1 Tricholaema leucomelas | reverse complement strand
CCCTCCCATCTCTTTCCCTTCGTTTTCTTCTTCTTTTTTAAAACCAATACCTGCACTTAAAATAAGAGCAAGGAGCTGCAGAAAGACAACCTGCATCTCTCTCTCTGTGTATCTATTAAATGCAGCTGTTGTCACATGTATGGTATTGTAACCAAAATACAGCAGCACTGTTCTGTACTCAGAATGTAGATGGCAGAATTTCTTATATAGAAAATATTACAAATCTAGATGAGAATTGTCATATTGCAGAAAGATTAACAGACACAGAGAAATTAGATGGCACAAGTGAATAGACTGATACTCTGTGGCCAGTAGGACAAGGAAGGTTGTTCTGCCACTGTTCTCAACACTGATCAGGCCACACCTGGAGTCTTGTGTCCAGTTCTGGGCTCTTCAGTTCAAGAGAGATGTTGAGATACTGGAACATGTCCAGAGAAGGGGAATGAAGCTCGTGAGGGGTCTGGAGCACAGCCCTGTGAGGAGAGGCTGAGGGAGCTGGGGGTGTGCAGCCTGCAGAAGAGGAGGCTCAGGGCAGACCTTATTGCTGTCTACAGCTACCTGAAAGGAGGCTGTAGCTGGGGGGGATTGGTCTCTCCTGCCAGGCAATCAGCAACAGAACAAGGGGAACACAGTCTCAAGTTGTGCCAAGGGAAGTATAGACTGGATGTTAGGAGGAAGTTGTTGTCAGAGAGAGTGATTGGCATTGGAATGGGCTGCCCAGGGAGGTGGTGGAGTCGCTGTCCCTGGAGGTGTTGAAGAAAAGACTGGATGAGGCACTTAGTGCCATGGTCTGGTTGATTGGATAAGGCTGGGTGCTAGGTCGGACTGGATGATCTTGGAGGTCTCTTCCAACCTGGTTGATTCTATGATTCTATGAAAATGCAAATTTTTCTGCCTCCTGTGTAAGTATGGATGGAGGGTCAGTTGTGCTGGGGGAGGTCTAGGCTGGATGTCAGGAGGAAGTTGTTGCTGGAGAGGGTGGTTGGCATTGGAATGGGCTGCCCAGGGAGGTGCTGGAGTCTCCATCCCTGGAGATGTTCAAGAGGAGACGGAATGAGCCACTTAGTGCCATAATCTAGTTGATTGGATAGGGCTGGGTGATAGGTTGGGCTTGGTGAGCTTGGAGGACTCTTCCAACCTGGTTGATTCTATGATTCTTACAGAGCTGGAATGCAATTGTATGCTTAATGGTTCTCTGCTCTGTAGTCAGATGTTATCCTGTCACCAGTTACTCCTGAAAGCTTTATCAGAGAGTACAGAATTGTTTACAGCCATCCTAAGACTGTTAAAATACTAGCAGGACAGACAGTACAAGAGATTTTTGAAGTAGGATTAATTTAAAGAGAACTGGAAAGCACACTTGACATCTTGGAACCTGCAAGGTAACCTGCACATTTTGAAGGCTTTTGTCAAAGAAAAAAACCTCCCACAGTTGCTTCAGAGGCTTTAAAGACTTAATTTTGATTTTAAAGTGCCTTTTTGCAGGGTTGTCCTCCCACACTGCCTCGTCACGTTCTATATGTTAAAATGCACCATTTAAAAGAAAGCAGCTGTGGGGGGAAAGAAAAACCTTAGACAGAGAAGTTCAGGGAGCCTTTGGTGTTGGTGAGCTTGCAGAGCCCTGACAGTTAATCAGGCTGTTTGTCAGTTTTGCACACTAAGGCATTGTGATAGAGGAAGATACAGACAGTTTGCCTTTGAGAACTGCACATAAGAGCTAATCCCCATGAAGGGAAATGTTAGATCCAAGGGGGTGGAACGGGACTGGCACAGTGCTAGATCCAAGGGGGTGGAATAGGACTGGCACATTCTCAGTATTACAAACCATGTTTGGAAATCAATAGAACAGAAGATAAATTGGTGGAAAACCTTGCTGTGGTTTGGTTTAAATCCACCTTGCTGTGGATAGTGGTTTAAAGATGTCGCCTTACATGCTATATGGGTGTCACAGCAAATGATAATCTAGTCATCGTAGACTCGTAGGATCAACCAGGTTGGAAGAGACCTCCAAGATCATCCACTGCAACCTAGAACTCAGCCCTATCCAGTCAGCTAGACCATGGCACTAAGTGCCTCATCCAGGCTTTGTTTGAACACCTCCAGGGACAACGACTCCACCACCTCCCTGGGCAGCCCATTCCAATGCCAATCACTCTCTCTGTCAACAACTTCCTCCTAACATCCAGCCTAGACCTTCCCTGACACAACTTTAGACTGTGTCCCCTTCTTCTGTTGCTGGTTGCCTGGCAGAAGACACCAACCCCCACTTGGCTACAACCTCCTTTCAGGTAGTTGTAGACAGCAGTGAGGCCACCCTTGAGCCTCCTCTTCTCCAGGCTGCACACCCCCAGATACCTCATCCTCTTCTCACATTGCTGTGCTCCAGACCCCTCCCCAGCTTTGCTGCCCTTCTCTGGACACCTTCCAGTATCTCAACACCTCTCTTGAATTGAGGAGCCCAGAACTGGCTAGCTACTGAACTACAGACTGCTTCAAAGCATGCATGTACTGAATTCATTTCAGCTAAAATTATCTGGCAAAGTAGAGCACAATTTCAGTATGTTATAAATTTAGATTAATATCCCAGGCATATTTTATTATTAAAGAAAAAATACTCTTTTGTCTTTCCAGATGCAATTGTGTGGAACCAGAACATCCTAGCAATAAAACCTTACGGTACTGGCAGGACTACAATATATCTGCATCTGAGGTGCCATGGGGGAACCTAACTGTGTCTGTAAGTGAAATTTTGGTACTGCATGAATAAATGCATGAGCATAAATAATTCTATGTCTCCTAATACAGCAAATGTAGTGAAATAAAAATGCTGTGGGTTTTTTTTTCCAATCATATTTGTTCAAATAAATCATGGAATAGATGAGCAAAGATTAATATAGGCCTTGTAGTATTCATCTCCTTTGGTAAGTGTTTTGCAGCTTTTGATAGTAGACATGAAAGCAAGTATGGAACCTTCTTGACATGCAAGAGTTTGATTAAGTCTGAACATGTCAAATGACAGTGGATTTGTCCTGAATTCTACCAGCTGGCAAAATCTAAGTTTTCTTGTGTAGAAAGACTGAGGAACATTTATTTATCTTAAAGCATTCTCACAGCTGTTTGGATTATAAAGAAGAAGGGCAGAAATTTTGTAACGTTTCCTGTTCAGTGACCATAGTTGTTTCTTATGTAGGCCATCAGTGTTTCTTAGAATCAGCCAGGTTGGAAGAGACCTCCAAGATCATCCAGTCCAACCTAGCACCCNTGGACACCTTCCAGCATCTCAACATCTCTCTTGAATTGAGGAGCCCAGAACTGGACACAGCATTCAAGGTGTGGCCTGACCAGTGCTGAGTACAGGGGCAGAATAACCTGTTAAGTATGTCTTAGCTGTCTCATTATCTTTTTAGGGGGTGGGCTCAAGTGTGGTGTGGAAATTGGTCAAGGAGGATGGGTGCAAGCTGCAAGCAGTCTGGGGAGCTTGCATGGATGTGTAACTTGTTTCTAAATGGTGCACCTTTCTAAGTTTAAAGTATTTATTACTTCAGGTTTGCCTTCTTTAGAGCAACATTTGCAACTTGATTAAAATGTCACATTGAGGTGAGGCCAAAACTTTTTCTCATGTATTCTACAGATAGAGAACGGAGTGCAAAATACATCAAACTGAAGAGTTCTGTCAAAAATATAACTGAATTTACCTCATTGTAGGCATGACCAAATGAAACACTTAAAAGCCGCCTCAGTGGACTGTCTGCAGCCAACACTTTTTACTTCCAAAGGCAGCACTGCTCAGGCCACACCTTGAGTGCTGTGTCCAGTTCTGGGCTTCTCAATTCAAGAGAGATGTTGAGATACTGGAACATGTCCAGAGAAGGGCAACGAAGCTGGTGAGGGGTCTGGAGCACAGCCCCGTGAGGAGAGGCTGAGGGAGCTGGGGGTGTGCAGCCTGCAGAAGAGGAAGCTAAGGACAGACCTCATTGCTGTCTGCAACTGCCTGAAGGGAGGCTGTAGCCAGGTGGGGTTGGTGTCTTCTGCCAGGCAATCAGCAACAGAACAAGGGGGAACAGTCTCAAGCTGTGGCAGGGGAGGCCTAGGCTGTATGTTAGGAGGAGGTTGTGCTAGAGAGTGATTGACATTGGAATGGGCTGCCCAGGGAGGTGGTGGAGTCACCATCCCTGGAGGTGTTGAAGCAAAGCCTGGATGAGGCACTTAGTGCCATGGTCTGGTTGATTGGACAGGGCTAGGTGCTAGGTTGGACTGGATCTGGAGGTCTCTTCCAACCTGATTGATTCTGTGATTCTCTGACAGCAGATGAGCTAGTGTGTTCTGATTATCAGTTAAGCAAGAGCTGCCTCTCATGGTTGCTCTCTGCCTTGATAGCAAGGACTGCTCCTCAACTCTTGTTGGTGTGGCAACAGCAGAGAGGAAGTTGAGAACTGCTGGCCTGAGGAATTCCAGCAATTCAGAATGAATCTTCTCAAAATTGCAGCACACTCTTAAGAGCATCTGTGCAGGGGCAGACGACTCCTCTCACTTTCTCAGATCTCTGACAGTGTTTTTCAGAGTACATTTACAGCTGAGGAGATTTAAAATAACAGATTTTGTTTTAACTATAAATGTAAAAGACCAGCTGCATTATATAAAATCCTTTAAAACTTCTATAAAAGCAGATTAGCAAAACTTGAGTTTACATCAGTAGCAGCAGAACTGACCAACTTTTCCCATAGGTCTCTATAGTTGTCAAAGACATAACAGGAATGTCTCATATTTCCATGTATTTATTTCTTGCAAACATCAACTTCCCTTCTCTCGTCCTAATGATCTGCAGTAAAAAAAAAAAAAATTAGATCTAGTTGTCTGTAAATATTTGGTCAGTGTCACCTCACTGTCTTTTTTTTTTTACTGCTCATTTCTTCCTGGTTACTTCTAGTGCCTGATTTAAAGGTTTCAAATTTCTGAAGATGTAGAATGGCAGCACTTCATGGCAGTAGTAGGACCAAGATTTTCTTTCCCTCCCTCTATCCAGGACAAAATGAGCATGAGCAAATGTTTATTCTGATGGTGACAAGCTTTCTTTTCAGTATCATTGAATCACCCAGATTGGAAAAGACCTCCAAGCTCATCCAGTCCAACCTAGCACCCAGCCCTGGCCAATCAACCAGACCATGGCACTGAGTGCCTCATCCAGGCTTTGCTTCAACACCTCCAGGGATGGCGACTCCACCACCTCCCTGGGCAGCCCATTCCAATGCCAATCACTCTCTCTGCCAACAACTTCCTCCTAACATCCAGCCTAGACCTCCCCTGGCACAACTTGAGACTTTGTCCCCTTGTTCTGTTGCTGGTTGCCTGGCAGAAGAGACCAACCCCACCTGGCTACAGCCTCCCTTCAGGTAGTTGTAGACAGCAATGAGGTCTGCCCTGAGCCTCCTCTTCTCCAGGCTAAACATCTCCAGCTCCCTCAGCCTCTCCCCATAGGGCAAATGCTAGCATCAAAGCCCGGCTCAGGTCAGGACAAGTCCTCTACTTGTCATCCCTGAATCATAAGCATTTCTTCTAGTTTTTATTTCACCAGTCAGCAGTGTATCTTATTTTTACTATGTTCACTGTTACACCAGTACAAATGAAAGTTTTTCCTTCCTTTGTCTCACAAGTATATACTATCAAGTAGCAACTCTCAGTTTTTTTTCAAGCCAGCCTTTGCTCAAAGACAAAGTTCTTACAGCATGCCAAGCCACAGTATTGTGACATAAAGCCAATGAGCCAAGGATCCAGTTCATTTGGTTTTAAAAGATCTTTATCTGACAGGATATTACTGCCTGGAATCTCTGATTCTGGGTGCTGTGGGATTTTTTTTCTTGCCTATTAAGTGTGGAGAGAGGATTCACATTTTTAGAGCTACTCTGCTTGCTGGCATGACACAAGTATGGCTTTAGACAACTACTGCTGGTATTGGAGAATTACTTAGATGTGTTTTTTACTCTACCTGCATTTTTGATTGTACACCATGTTGGATAGAATTAACGTTACAGATGATGGAGTTTGCTGCATCTTATCAGAGCCCTTTTTTAATGGAAGAGACAATTTGTGGCATGTGCTGCCCCCGTGTGGTGTGAGATGTGTTCGTCTCCTCCTAAATTGGTGTTCATACTCACTTAGCTTTCTCCTGCATTCTTGGCCTGTGAAGTTAAACCAAATACTCAGCTCTTGAGAATGCATCAGGAGCAACCTTTTTCTTGCTAGCTTTTGAACATCGCTTTCCTCTCGAAAGGAATTAAGAAATGCAAATCTGTGCTTTCAAACAGCAAACAAATGAGTGTATTTCATAGAGTCATGGAATCAACCAGGCTGGAAGAGTCCTCCAAGATCATCCAGTCCAACCTAGCACCCAGCCCTGTCCAGTCAACCAGACCATGGCACTAAGTTCCCCATCCAGGCTTTGCTTGAACACCCCCAGGGACGGTGACTCCACCACCTCCCTGGGCAGCCCATTCCAACTGTTCAGTTTGAAATAAATCTGGGTTTAGGTTAATGACCTTACACTGTATTGATGACTTGATACTGGTTAAAAAAAAGAGATTCTTTGGAGAGGTTCAAAGTTTTCTGTGCAGACTAGATACAAAAATTGGGGGTTTTAACTTTTAAAAGAATAAATATCTAACAATTATTTTACTACTACTATTATTATTAACAATAATACTAATACTACTAATTAACAATGATAATAATATTACTAATACTAATTAAACAGTCTCAAGTTGTGCCAGGGGGAGGTCTAGGCTGGATGTTAGAAGGAAGTTCTTCCCAGAGAGAGTGATTGGCACTGGAACGGGCTGCCCAGGGAGGTGGTGGAGTCTCCATCCCTGGAGGTGTTCAAGAGGAGACTGGATGAGGCACTTAGTGCCATGGTCTGGTTGACTGGATAGGGCTGGGTGCTAGGTTGGACTGGATGATCTTGGAGGTCTCTTCCAACCTGCTTGATTCTATGATTGCCTTCCTCTCAGAAGGAATTAAGAAGTGCAATCTGTGCTTTCAAACAGCAAACAAATAAGTGTATTTGTTCAGTTTGAAATAAATCTGGTTTTATGTTAATGACCTTATAGTATATTAATGACTTGATAGTGGTTAAAAAAAGGATTTCTTTGGAGAAGTTCAAAATTTTCTATGCAGACTGGATACAAACATTGGGAGTTTTAACTTTTAAAAGAATAAATAACTAACTATTATTTTACTATACCACTGATATTATTAATAATAATAACAATACTAGTTTTACTAATACTACTACTATTTAACAACAATAATAATAATACTATTTAATAATAATAATAGTAATTAACAATAATACTAATACTACTAATACTAATAGACACAGTCTCAAATTGTGCTGTGGGAGGTCTAGGCTGGATGTTAGGAGGAAGTTGTTGGCAGAGAGAGTGATTGGCATTGGAATGGGCTGCCCAGGGAGGTGGTGGAGTCACCATCCCTGGAGGTGTTCAAAAAAAGCCTGATTGAGGCATTTAGTGCCATGGTCTGGTTGATTGGGCAGATAGTTTGGACTGGATGATCTTGGAAGTCTCTGCCAACCTGCTTGATTCAATGATTCTATGGTCTAGTTGATTGGATAGGGCTGGGTGATAGGTTGGACTAGATGATTTTGGAGGTCTCTTCCAACCTGCTTGATTCAGTGATTCTATGGTCTAGTTGATTCTATAGGGCTGAGTGACAGGTTGGACTGGATGATCTTGGAGCTCTCTTCCAACCTGGTTAATTCTATGATTCTGTGATTCTATGGTCTAGTTGATTGGATAGGGCTGGTTGATAGGTTGGACTGGATGATTATAGAGGTTTCTTTCAACCTGGTTGATTCTATGGATCTATGATTTTATGGTTCTGTGATTCTACTACTACTACTACTACTATCTGCTTGCAACATAGGAAATTCCTTGGACTGAAAATAGCAGTGTAAGCATGGCTGTGTCTCAGAACAACACTACTTTGTTCTCCTTGATAGGAATGTAAAAAGCTTCACGGAGAGTTTGTTGGACGAGCCTGTGGTCACCATGGCCCATACGTTCCAGATGTCCTCTTCTGGTCTGTCATCTTATTCTTTTCTACAGTCACACTGTCATCCACACTGAAGCAGTTCAAAACTAGCAGATACTTCCCAACAAAGGTGTGTGCCATTTGGGTAATTCAGGAGTTGTCTTTAGTCGCGTCTCAGCGTTAATCCCATCCACGTCGCAAAGTCAGTTGACTGCTGCTGATGTGGATACTGCATCTTTCTTAGACATTTGTATCAGAATAACCACAGCTTTAGCTTGTAAATACAAAGTGGCTTAAAACACTGAAGAAAAGTGCTAAATCACACATGAATGTTGCCATTAAAAGTGTTGTTTCTCTCAATACTCGTAGGTGCGATCCGTTGTCAGCGACTTTGCTGTCTTTCTCACTATTCTGTCCATGGTTTTAATTGACTATGCCATTGGGATTCCATCACCAAAACTTCAGGTTCCAAATGCTTTTAAGGTAATTTGTTACTAAGTTGCACTGCCTGATGTTATTTTGATAAATTAGTGTGCCACACTGAGCTTAGCATGCATTTGTTTTTAATCACCAGAGATTAGTGATGTTGTTCTGAATTTTGCATGTTCCCCAAGTACCTGTCTGATTAGTGGCCCATGTAAACGAGCCTCTCCCACTTCCCAGTGTCTTCTGTGTGAGGACCAACATGGCTTAAATGACACAGAATCTAGGCTACTGTAATGTCAGCCCAGAAAGCCAACCAGATCCTGGGCTGCATCAGGAGAAGAGTGGCCAGCAGGGCCAGGGAGGTGATTCTCTCCCTCTGCTCTGCTCTGCTCTGCTGAGACCCCACCTGGAGTACTGTGTCCAGTTCTGGAGCCCTTATTACAGGAGGGTTGTGAAGATGCTGGAGTGTGTCCAGAGAAGGGCCACGAGGATGATCAGAGAGCTGCAACACCTCTACTGTGAGGCCAGACTGAAAGAGTTGGGGCTGTTCAGGCTGGAGAAGAGGAGGCTCCCAGGTGACCTTCTTGTGGCCAACAGTTTAGGCTCTCAGGGAGTGACAGGACTAGGGAGAATGGATCAAAGCTGGAGATCGGTAGGTTCAGAGTGGCTGTGAGGAGGAAGTTGTTGAGCATGAGAGTGGTGAGAGGCTGGAATGGGTTGCCCAGGGAGGTAGTTGAGGCCCCATGGCTGGAGGTGTTTAAGGCCAGGCTGGATGAGGCTGTGTGCAGCCTGCTCTAGGGTAGGGTGTCCCTGGGCATGGCAGGGGGGTTGGAACTGGCTGATTCTTGTGGTCCCTCCCACCCCTGACTGATTCCATGATTCTATGTTCTGTGTCTCCTTCCAAATTTTGGGCTTACTGTATCAAATACAACTAAGTCTTTTATATCACAGGCAGTTTTACTAGATCTAACTTAATCTTTCTGGTATCATATAAAATTTGGGTTTTTTTATAGGTTAATTCTTACACAGATTGATTTTAAAGGCAACCATATCCTAGGAATGCTTTTTGTATGTATTTTTGTGAAGTTGAAATGCAAATAATCCACAATCTTCTGACTGGTCATGCATAACTCTGTTCTTGCAGCCCACCAGAGATGATCGTGGCTGGTTTATCACCCCTTTGGGGCCTAATCCTTGGTGGACAGTGATAGCTGCTGTAATTCCAGCCCTGCTCTGTACTATCCTTATCTTTATGGACCAGCAGATCACAGCTGTCATTATCAACAGAAAAGAACACAAACTAAAGGTATGCAATCAAATAGTTAATTCTTCTCTGTCATTACCTCATTGCTGTCTACAACTCCCTGAAGGGAGGCTGTAGCCAGGTGGGGTTGGTCTCTTCTCCCAGGCAAGCAGCAACAGAATAAGGGAACACAGTCTCAAGTTGTGCTGGGAGCGGTCTAGGCTGGATGTTAGGAGGAAGTTGTTGGCAGAGAGAGTGATTGGCATTGGAATGGGCTGCCCAGGGAGGTGGTGGAGTCGGTGTCCCTGGAGGTGTTCAAGCAAAGCCTGGATGAGGCACTTAGTGCCATGGTCCAGTTGATTGGCTAGGGCTGGGTGCTAGGTTGGAGTGAATGATCTTGGAGATCTCTTCCAGCCTGCTTGATTCTATGATTCTGTGAATATGCCTTCACCTACTGGAGTATGCTGGTTCACTGTATGTTATGCAGCCCTCCTTCAGATTCTCACTCTGTTTCTCTGCTGCTCTGTGCAGTAGTACCTGTGCCATGTATCAGTGATTCACTGCCTTACAGAAGTCCTTTCAAATGTAATTTGGAGCAGAGATTCCGAAGTGCTCTCCTCTGTGCTTTATTGGAAGTATGATAAAGAAAAAAACCCCTGGATGTTAATAATTTCCTCCAGAACCATGATATAATTGCCTTTTCAGATACTGACTTTGAAAAACTCTTCAGGGCTTATTTCGTAATGTTGAGATTTTTTGATTCCTTTTTATCTTTGCTTCCTCTCTTCATCCTTCTCTGTGGTTTGTTCTTTTGTTTTTTGTCTTCTTTTATGCCCTTCCTATCTTATAGAAGAGAGAAGAATAAAACCGAGCTTTATAGAGGCACAATGGGTTCTTAAAACAACATAGGACAACTTCCTGCTCTGTTCTCTAACACTTTAGTTGCCTACAGATGGAGAGAGAAAAAGGGACATCACCCCTCTGAAAAACTGTTGGGCAAAATCTAGCAGCAGGTTTCTGTACATGTATATGCAGGAAGCTTAGGCTTTTTTTGACATACTTTTAATAAGCAGCAATCCAATCCCAAGTTGCTTTAGCAAATGCATTTGCAACCTTCACTTTGCACTGCCTCTTCTTGGATGATTGTGACATTTGATATGTTCTTTTTTTGCCCTCTTTGTCAGCCTGGCTCTTCATGTCAATCCATAGCATTGCATGTGGTTAACTTGACAGATGCAGGAATTTGCTGCCAAGCTTTGGAATGTGTTTTTTCAGCACTGGCATCTGGGAGTCAGATGGTCCTCCTGGCTGCCCCCTTGTCTTGCTGCGTTTTAGTTTTCCTGGGGTCTGGTGTAGCATCACCTGTTGCTATCCTTCCTTTTCTTCCCATATGTCAGGTTCCTCAGATCATGTATGAATGTGAGGAAATGCTCTCGGATTCTGTATGCATTAGCAGATACATTCCTCATAAATGTGTCAGAAGGTAAAAAAAGGTGTCTCTGTTAGGATTTGGGATTAAACTCTTTCTTTGAGTGCATTGTGCATCTAGCTAATATCTGCGTTTGACACATCTCTTGAGTTTGTCAAGATGTGTCTTGGAAATCAGACTGAGGCACTTTTGGGAAGCCAGGGAAGGGTTGGTAGAGTTTATTCTTTTAATTTACTCTCTATGAATTTTCCTTTTTAAATAATGTAAGCAAATAAGATGGCATTTTCCTTTGGATATGTGGCTTACATTTTCATAAACCCAGACGCTTCCCATTTTAGAAGTAAAAGTTGTCTTCAGAAAGGAATGATTTGTTTGCTTCCAGCTCCTTTTCCTCTCTTTTTTTATACTTCCCATAGCAAATTTTGAATAGTGCACATTTCAGCTTTTGGCAGTCTCTCTAGCAAACCCTTCCAAGTTTAGTTTAGTTACTTTTTTTATGTCAAAAGGCATTTGCATGGGTTTACAGGCAAAATTATGGTTCAACATATTCACATTGTTTGCATGAACATCACTGTTTCATCAGACCATGACACTGGATTCATTGCCATATTGCAACATTCTGAGGAGGTAACTGCTTGACTTTTGAAAGGAAAATAGCTTCAGAGCCTGCTGGGAGCTGTGTGGTGGTCCTGAATGCTTACTAAAATTCTAACTAACCCTCAGCTGTGGTAGCAGATGTCTACACAACCAAGCTCGATGCAGAGAATTGGTCATTTTTAAGTGCAAGTTGTATTTGGAGGCTTCTAAGTGTATCTAAGCTTTGCCCAAAGAGCTTTACCCACTCCTGTGAAAGAAAAGCAACATCTTCCTGTTGGTATATTTACAAAGTACTTGACTACTGTGGAGATGATCCAAAGGTTTTGTACTGACATCTCATGTGAATGTTTATATGAGATACTCACATTCAGTACTTACTACCTGCAAGTATGGAACAGGGAAACGAGTAAAACAGTGCCTAATCATGATTATTATTTTATAGCTTAATTTGATGCATAGCTTGGTTGTAGTTTCTCTTAATTTCTAGTTCCCTATTAGAGAAGATGAAAGTATGTTAATGAAAACTTGCTACTGTCACATGCTTACCCTCTAAAAAAACTTTATCATTGTGATTTTTGTGGCCTTTTATAGCAGAGACTGGCTTTGCAAATGGTAAGATTTTTTTTATGTAGGAAAGGATCGCCACACCT
>WAAF01009437.1:45244-59275 GCA_013400475.1 Tricholaema leucomelas | reverse complement strand
ATGGTCTAGTTGAGTGGATAGGGCTGGGTGCTAGGTTGGCCTGGATGATCTTGGAGGACTCTTCCAACATGCTTGATTCTATGATTCTATGAAAATGCATCTTTTTCTGCTTCCTGTGTAAGTATGGATGGAGGGTCTGTTAAAATGAATCAGTGCAAAGTTGTCAAGGGAGCAAAGCTCTGCTTACTGTTACCCACAGAAGAGGTTTAGTTACAAAAGCAAATGTGTGTGTGTGTGTTTGTGTGACTCACACTGGTATCACTTTTATAAGCAGAAATGGTTTTTTTTGGTGCTGGTTGTAAAGTGAATTTATGAGGGGTACACTAACTCATGATTGAGTGTGTTCATGAGGAGGATGTTAGGAATGGACCTAAGGAGATCGTCGAGTCCAAACCCCCCCTCCCAGAGCAGGACCACATTATTAATGTTAAACATTTCTTCTCATCTAGTAGGAAAATTCCCTTTAGAAAACCAGTTTGCCATCCTTGCTGACCCAACCTGGATAACATGGAGAAGAAAGCTATTTTTTCCCCTGCACACAGTGTTTAGAACTGCCTCTTAACTATTCATTAGGAATGCCTGCCAGGTCTGTTGTTTTTCATTCAGAGACAGATATCATTGTACATTTTCTTGCTGTTACTACCTTTCTCTGTTTGTTTGGTTTGTTTTTTTGTTTTAACAGAAAGGATGTGGATACCATCTTGACCTACTCATGGTGGCAGTCATGCTTGGAGTGTGCTCTATTATGGGATTGCCGTGGTTTGTTGCAGCCACCGTTCTCTCCATTTCCCATGTGAATAGCTTAAAACTGGAATCAGAGTGCTCTGCTCCAGGGGAGCAGCCAAAGTTTCTTGGAATTCGGGAGCAAAGAGTCACAGGGCTCATGATTTTTGTCCTTATGGGCTCATCTGTCTTTTTGACGAGCATCCTAAAGGTAATTTGGGCAAGTAAGGAAAAGCTGAAGGACTGCACTGGAGATTTCATTGCTGTTAGTGTATTACCCCTGACATCTGTGATCCTGTGATCTAGTCAGGGCCCTTTTCCAGGCACATTCCTAACTGGCACAGTGCTATACAGTGGTACTCTGAAGTGGAATTCTCACTCTGCATAATAAAAAGAGAGCCCTGCAGAAGGACCTAGACAGGCTGGATGGGTGGGCAGAGGCCAATGGGATGAGATTGAACAAGGCCAAGTGCAGGGGTCTGCACTTTGGCCACAACAACCCCAAGCAGCACTACAGGCTGGGGACAGAGTGGCTGAGAGCAGCCAGGCATAAAGGGACCTGGGGGTACTGGTAGAGAGTAGGCTGAAGATGAGCCAGCAGTGTGCCCAGGTGGGCAAGAGAACCAATGGCATCCTGGCCTGTATCGGGAAGAGTGTGGCCAGTAGGACAAGGGAGGTTCTTCTGCCCCTGTATTCAGCACTGGTCAGGCCACACCTTGAGTGCTGTGTCCAGTTCTGGGCTCCTCAATTCAAGAGAGATGTTGAGGTGCTGGAAGGTGTCCAGAGAAGGGCGACAAAGCTGGTGAAGGGCCTGGAACACACACCCTATGAGGAGAGGCTGAGGGAGCTGGGGGTGTTTAGCCTGGAGAAGAGGAGGCTCAGGGCAGACCTCATTGCTGTCTACAACTACCTGAAGAGAGGTTGTAGCCAGGTGGGGTTGGTCTCTTCTCCCAGGCAACCAGCAACAGAACAAGGGGACACAGTCTCAAGTTGTGGCAGGGGAGGTCTAGGCTGGATGTTAGGAGGAAGCTGTTGGCAGGGAGAGTGATTGGCATTGGAATGGGCTGCTCAGGGAGGTGGTGGAGTCACTGTCCCCAGGGATGTTCACTAAAAGCCTGGATGAGGCACTTAGTGCCAGTGTCTGGTTGACTGGACAGGGCTGGGTGCTAGGTTGGACTGGATGATCTTGGAGGTCTCTTCCAACCTGGTTGATTCTATGATTCTAACTAGGGACATAGAATGTTTTTAAAACAAACCCTTGTAATCCAAACATGGCCTGACCTGTAGTACATGAAGATTCACCCTTGTCTGTGCTTAGAGTTTTAAAAGTTACCAGGCTTCTGTGAAGTCTGTGAGAGTTTTTCCACTGGCTTTGTTAAGAGTAGGATTTAGACTTGCATGCTGTCATAGTGGAAGCTTTTAGAACTTGTGCTTCCCTGAGGGATTTTATTAAGTATCCTTCAAAAGCTTAACTTTAAAACCTTCACTTTGAAGGCAGACAGAATGTGCACTTCGAGTATTTTAATGTTTAAAATGGGTACTCCTCTGTAGAAATATTCCTTTATCTACACTCTGTATGCAGACAGCCTGAACATATAAAATAGCCTCTTACAACATAATTCCACAGAAGTAATTTGCCAATTTTGAAATGCTTACAGCACAGAACGTTTCTTTTAGAAGCATGAAGTATTTTTGTGCCTTAAACATTTATTGGAGGCTTACAGGTTTACTATTCACATGTCCTGTGGAGAAGAGTAGGCTCAGGGGTGACCACATTGCTGTCTACAGCTACCTGAAGGGAGGCTGTAGCCAGGTGGGGTTGGTCTCTTCTGCCAGGCAAGCAGCAATAGAACAAGGGGACACAGTCTCAAGTTGTGCTGTGGGAGGTCTTAGGCTGGATGTTAGGAGGAAGTTGTTGCCAGAGAGAGTGATTGGCATTGGAATGGGCTGCCAGGAAGGTGGGGGAGTCACTGTCCCTGGAGGTGTTCAGTGAAAGCCTGAATGAGGCACTTGGTGCCATGGTCTGGTTGATTGGCCAGGGCTGGGTGCTAGGTTGGACTGGATGAGCTTGGAAGTCTCGTCCAATCTGATTGATTCTATGATTCTATGGTCTAGTTGATTGGATAGGGCTGGGTGGTAGGTGGGAGTGGATGATCTTGGAAATCTCTTCCAACCTGGTTATTCTATGATTCTTTGCTCTCCTGAGTGGTCTTTTGCCTAAAGAATTGGAACTATCCATCAAATGCTTTAATATTTTCTGTAGTTTTGTTAATTTTCTCCTTTTGCTTTATACTCTGAGAGGAACATTATTAATTTGTAATTGACTCTGAATTTACAACTTGTCTGATTAATGCAGGCATATGGCACTTTGAATCTGAACAGTTTAGAATGCCTTTCTGTCTAGAAGCCTTTCAGATTATTACATGCTGTTTAATATGCTCTTCCCTTTCTCTGCTTGTTTGTGCAGTTTATTCCTATGCCTGTGCTTTATGGAGTGTTTCTTTACATGGGTGCTTCATCTCTAAAGGGAATTCAGGTAAAGTGAATTTCTGAAGGCTCTTACTGATGATGCTTTCTATAAAATGTGCAGCTGTTCTTATTATCTTTTGTGCATAATCTTAAAGTACTGTTGCCAACCTTAAATTCTTGAAAGTGACTCACTTAAAAAGAAAAATGGATTCTCTCTAAATAGAGTATTCCCTTTAGGAATTGTGCTCCATTTTTTTTTTTACCTTTTAGGTGCTGATTTTTCCATTCTCCCTTGTTATCAAGGGAATTTCAGCTGAACCTAAATACCTCATGGGTAACAATACCAGGAGCTCTTCCCTCTCCCCTGCCTCCCTGTTCACTTGCTTGCCTGTTACCTTTTCATCTTCCAAGTTAGTGTCTTTGTAGTAGTATCCTTGATCTTGAACTTTGTCTATATGAAGCTTTCAGCCCTAAGACTAACTTAGATGAGAAGTGGAACTGTTACCAAGTCCTGTGCTACTTAAATTCTCAACTCAGGGATGAAGCTAGGAGCAGGTGTTGATCTGTTGGAAGGTAGGAGAGCCCTGCAGAGGGACCTTGTCAGGCTGGATGGGTGGGCAGAAGCCAATGGGATGACACTGAACAAGGCCAAGTGCAGGGCACTTTGGCCACAACAACTCCAAGCAGCACTACAGGCTGGAGAAAGAGTGGCTGAGAGCAGCCAGGCAGAAAGGGACCTGGGGGTACTGGTAGAGAGTAGACTGAAGATGAGCCAGCAGTGTGACCAGGAGAGCCAGTGGCATCCTGGCCTGTATCGGGAAGAGTGTGGCCAGTAGGACAAGAGAGGTTCTTCTGCCCCTGTGCTCAGCACTGGTCAGGCCACACCTTGAGTGCTGTGTCCAGTTCTGGGCTCCTCAATTCAAGAGAGATGTTGAGGTGCTGGAAGGTGTCCAGAGAAGGGCGACAAAGCTGGTGAGGGGCCTGGAGCACAAACCCTATGAGGAGAGGCTGAGGGAGCTGGGGGTGTGCAGCCTGGAGAAGAGGAGGCTCAGGGCAGACCTCATTGCTGTCTACAACTAGCTGAAGGGAGGCTGTAGCCAGGTGGGGTTGGTCTCTTCTGCCAGGCAACCAGCAGCAGAAGAAGGGGGGACAGTCTCAAGTTGTGCCGGGGGAGGTCTAGGCTGGATGTTAGGAGGAAGTTGTTGTCAGAGAGAGTGATTGGCATTGGAATGGGCTGCCCAGGGAGGTGGTGGAGTTGCTGTCCCTGGAGGTGTTCAAGCAAAGCCTGGATGAGGCACTTAGTGCCATGGTCTGGTTGATTGGACAGGGCTAGGTGCTAGGTTGGAGTGGATGATCTTGGAGGTCTCTTCCAACCTGGTTGATTCTGTCACTCTATGACTCCATGATTCTACAGCTCATTTTGATGCAAACTTAAAGAAATAATCTTTCAGCTTTTTGACAGGATAAAGTTATTTTGGATGCCTGCAAAGCATCAGCCAGATTTTATCTACCTGAGACACGTTCCTCTAAGAAAGGTCCATCTCTTCACTGTAATTCAGCTGAGTTGTCTTGTGCTTCTGTGGATCATAAAAGTTTCAAGAGCTGCCATTGTCTTTCCTATGATGGTATGAAATACTTCTTATTTCCTTTAGAAATCCTTTTACACTTGTTGATAATTATTATTTAACAAAAAAAGGTTGTTGGGTAATTAAAATTGATTCAGTGTTCAAGAGCAATTCACAATACAGTATGTAAGGAAGGAAAAATTCTGCATATAACCACTAGTTTGAGGCAGGGTTGCACTGTGTTTATTGTGTGTGGGTAACCCAAGTAACCCAACTGTATTTTCTCTTAGTGAAATTTCTTCTCTTAAAAAATGAAAATGGCACAAAGGAAAATGTAGATCAGGTCAAACCCTTCACCCTGATGCTAGCAGAGAGCCAGTCAAGGTTTTGACACATCCCAGAAAAAACAGTATTACATTTTAAAGTACTCCAGTGAAGAGCAGCTCTCCTATGAGGACAGCCTGAAAGAGTTGGGACTGTTCAGTCTGGAGAAGAGGAGGCTCCCAGGTGACCTTCTTGTGGCCTTCTAGCATTTGAAGGGGGCCTACAAAAAAGCTGTGGAGGGACTTTTGAGGATATCAGGGAGTGACAGGACTGGGGGGAATGGAGCAAATCTGGAGGTGGGGAGACTCAGGCTGGACATGAGGAGGAAGTTGTTGAGCATGAGAGTGGTGAGAGCCTGGAATGGGTTGCCCAGGGAGGTGGTTGAGGCCCCATGGCTGGAGGTGTTTAAGGCCAGGCTGGATGAGGCTGTGTGCAGCCTGCTCTAGGGTAGGGTGTGCCTCGCCATGGCAGGGAGGTTGGAACTGGCTGATCCTTGTGGTCCCTTCCAACCCTGACTGATTCTATGATTCTATTTGATGCTTTTAATTAAGGAGTAGTGCCTCGATTAAGGAAGATTATTCATTGCAGTGAGGACCTTCAGTAGCATTAACTGTGTGTCTTGCTGAAACAAAAGGAAAATCTGTTCTGCTTAAGTGATCTCTGTGCTTATGTCACTGGTTGGAAACAGCTGATACCTACGGACCTCAATGGTTGTTAAATGCTCCAAGCCATGCTTCATCTCAAGAAAGCTTAGTTGTTAACTGATCCAAATGAAAGAATAAAATTCTTGCTATAAACTGTGGTCACTTCTGAAAGTATTTCTTTATGAGTGTGATTTGTATTTTACTTGCTTCATTTCCTAATGCTCTGAATCGACATCTTTCCAGGTTCTTGCTTTGGTCTTTGTCCGGAAACTCATGGATTTCTTCTTCACTAAGCGGGAGCTCAGTTGGTTAGATGATTTGATGCCTGAGAGCAAGAAAAAGAAACTGGAAGATGCTGAGAAAGAGGTGGGTCATGGTTTCTGGTTTGAGTTTTGGGGGTTTTTTTTGGTGTGTAGCACTTAATCATTTTCTGCTTCAGATATTTTGAGGAACTTACTGCATGCGTCAGGCAGAGTTGTTAATGGTATCCAAAATATTGTATTGTCATATTTTACAGAAGTCCTTTTAAGGTTGCAAAGTTAATAAGCTTAGATGAGGATGTCTGTTAAATATAAATTCTTGTCCTGCCATACTGTCATATAACATATAACATAGTCTCTACAGCACTCCTGGGATTGCTCCTGAGATCCATTCAGGTGATGAACCTGTCTGTACAAAAGCCCTCAGATGTCTGGGGCACTTCGATGCTGCATTGGGACTGGTCTTGTCCCTGCTGGGGATTCTGAGAAGAGCATGGCAGAATTTAAGGTGTGGCATGTCCCAGCTACATCTGAGCCATACCTAGGTCACACCACTTTGTGTCCTCTCCACTCAGCAGGGTCATAACCCTGTGCAGTATCTCTGTTATGCACTGGGCCATCCTTTTCCTTCTGCTACTGCAGAAATTTACTTCCACTTGCCAATGAAAAGTCAGTGACACTACTTACCTCTCTTAACCAAATCCTTAGACTTACAGCCTGTGGCACTACCACCCAGGTGACTGTTTCACATCATCTGCTTTCAAAGAATACTCATTTCAGATAATTTCTTAGGAGCTTGATACAGATTCCTACGTATTTCCACTCAGAATGTTCCTCTGTTTTGACAGTTCCTCCAGTTGACTGGTCTTCCTGATAGCAGCATTCTAACTGGTTTTGCATTTGCTTGACAAGAGTTCTCATCTGGCTTCTGCTTCATAAATTGCTTGTTTGAATATCCTGTGAAACTGTGGGAACAGAAAGTAACTTTATGGCTAAAGGGCGGAGGTCTGCCGCTAGCATCAACTGCCTGATACATGTGAACTGCTAGGAAACCTCAGTACTGGGCCCAAATAAATGAGGGGCAAGTCTCAGTGGAGAAACACTAACTGCAGGAGCAGTAGGTAGACTCTCTGGATGGCAGCCATATGTCCTGCATCAGCACTTTGGTATAGTAGCATGGTGGTGTGAGGCTGTGGCAGCGGTGGAAGGTGAAGGTGTGAGTATGCCACATAGTCATTGGCAGGCTGTGGTCACTTCCAGGCAGGAGTTGTCTGGAAACAATTGTACATATGACCTCTTAGATGCCCAGAAGACCTCTGCAAAAGCTTGGGACTCAGGAGATGTAACCTTTTGGTGTCACTGCAAAGATTGGACAATGTGAATGGTTAAATCAGCAGTGTACCCGAGGGGATATCCTGAGATGTGGTCTGAGGCTAGTGAAGCAGTGTGTGGATGGATTCCCACTGGTAAATCTATTTGCAGAAATAGGACATGAACTAATCATTTGAACATGAAAACTAGATTTGTCTGCCTTTAGGATTTCTCTGTCACCTGGAGAACGAGAACTTGGCTTTCTTTGACACATCCAGCATACTTTCACAGGATCACAGGGTGTTAGGGGTTGGAAGGGACCCAAGGAGATCATCCAGTCCAACTCCCCTGTCAGAGCAGGACCACACAATCTAGCACAGACCACAGAGGCACACATCTAAACAGGCCTTGATAGTCTCCAGAGAAGGAGACTCCACAACCTCTCTGGGGAGCCTGTTCCAGCTCTCTGTGACACTTACAGTAAAGAAGTTCCCCCTTGTGTTGAGGTGGAACCTCTTGAGCTGCAATTTACACCCATTGCTCCCTGTCCTATCCCAGGGAGCAAGTGAGCAGAGCCTGTCCCCAACTCCTGACCAGCCCTCAGATGTTTATAAACATTGATTTAATCCCCTCTTGGTCTTCTCTTCTCCAGGCTAGAAAACCCCAGGTCCCTCAGCCTCTCCTCATAAGCCATGCCCTCCAGTCCCCTCATCATCCTCATAACCCTACTCTGGACCCTCTCCAGCAGATCCCTGTCCTTCTTAAACTGGAGAGCCCAAAACTGAACACAGTATTCAAGATGAGGTCTCACCGGGTCAGAGTAGAGGGGAAGGAGAACCTCCCTTTATGGGGAGGCAATACACTCCCAAGATCTCTTTGGCCTTCTTGGCCACAAGGGCACATTGGTGTGCCATGGCTAACTTGTTATCCACCATCACTCTCAGGTCACTCTCCACAGGGCTGCTCTCCAGCAGATCACCTCCCAGTCTGTAGTGGTGCAGTTTAATATCCTCCCCAGGTGCAGGACTCTGCACTCATCCTTGCTGAGCTTCATCTGGTGCCTCTGTGCCCAGCTCTCAGTCTCTCCAGGTCTTGCTGGGTGGCCACACAGCCTTCAGCTGTATCAGCCTAGCCTCCTGGTTTGGTGTCATCAGCAAATTTGAATACAAACTTGAAAACTCTTAGAATAGGTTTTGGGAAAAGGTTTTCCCTAGGTGATAAACATCTCAATGATTGCTCACTCTTCAGTAGGTCGCTGAAAAACTGCCAGGCTGAAATTCAGCTGCATGAGTCATTGTTTTCCTCCTTGAATCGAAGCAAACCAGAGGGTTGTTTCGTCACAGTATCTGTTGTCATCACCATTCAGAGTAACCAAAAGTAATCAAGGTAGCTCACTTCTTCTGGGTCTGGTTAATGGAAAGAATTCCTTCTTGTCCTTCTGTTTTGGTTGTATGTCACTTTTCCTTCCCAGACTTGATTAGGATGGCATCAGAAAACAAAAGTGGGGAAAATCTACTGCTGTTACTTGATTTCATTCACTGTCGATTTCTAGAGGTTATTTTTACATATTTTGGCATTTCTAAATATTTGGAGCTATTATTAAAACTGTTCAACTGTCAAAAACTTCTGAAGCTGTGAAGCCTGGAAATGACAAAATTCACCAGTAATAAAACTTCTGACATGCAGCCTAAGGAATTAATTGGAGAGTTGCTATCACACGGCTTTTAAAAATAGAAGTGTCCTACCCACAAGAATATTCAGAAATACAGTTGACAAGAGCTGAAACTTCTTTGATTGGATCCTAATTTCATCCCTTAGGTTGTGTTTATATTTTTAGCCCATGTTTTTTCCAAGGTTTTGTACATTTACAGTGGATTATTATACATGCCT
This sequence comes from Tricholaema leucomelas, assembly GCA_013400475.1. Classification (NCBI taxonomy): domain Eukaryota; kingdom Metazoa; phylum Chordata; class Aves; order Piciformes; family Lybiidae; genus Tricholaema lacrymosa; species Tricholaema leucomelas. Next base: position 50,089 of record WAAF01009437.1, on the reverse strand, counting down.
TCTCCTCGCAGACCTCCTTTGGAAACCACTTTTATGGTAATCAGTGAAGTCTCTCAGAGGCAGGAATGCACAAAGTGACTTTCTTTAGGCTATCAGGTAGTTACAGGACTAGGGGGAATGGAGCAAAGCTGGAGATGGGGAGAGTCAGAGTGGAGGTGAACAGGAAGTTGTTGAGCATGAGCGGTGAGAGGCTGGAATGGGTTGCCCAGGGAGGTGGTTGAGGCTCCATCCCCATCTGACTCTAGAACTTGGCCTCCGTATAGGCCTTCACCAGAAAAGGTCAGGCTGTTAAAGGCCAGGCTGGATGAGGCTGTGGCCAGCCTGATGTAGGATAGGGTGTCCTTGCTCATGGCAGGGAGGTTGGAACTATCTGATCCTTGCAGTCCATTCCAACCCTGACTGATTCTATGATTCTGTGACTTCTCCCTCTTGGAGAAAAAAGAACATTGTGACTTCAGAAATAATTGCAATAGTAAAACTTAGAAGAGACAAATTTCTGTGCAGAGGGACTTACATTCTACTCTTGTGGAAAACTGTGAAGGCTCTTCCAGCTAATAGCAGTTGTGTGTGATGCATGTGAGGTTTTGAGTGATGTGCCAAAGAATAGTAAACTCTCTTTTTGGGTGAGCCAGCTCATGCTTCCAAGCAGCACCAGGGTGAACTGTTACTAAATACCCTGGGACAGAGTTAGTTTTCTCCCTAATAATGGTTTGCTGCTCTGCTTTGGACTCTTGATAAGAATAATCTTGATAATACATTGTTGTTTTACTTGTTGCTAAGTCCAGGACGTTACAATTTTCCCCTGCCCTGCAGAGAATGTAAAATATTTTCAATGTCAAATATTTAAAGAGTTGAAAAATACCATTGAGAACTTGAAGATACTTAAAGGGGAAAGAATATTAGAGTACATAAATACCACTTTTCACAACACCTTGTCCTGTCTCTCATAGAAATTCTTTCCTTCTAGGAAGAGCAAAGTATGTTAGCAATGGAAGAGGAAGGGACTGTTCAGTTACCACTAGAAGGACATTACAGGTAAAATATCCCTTTGCTCTCTTAGGTGAGTTGCAATTAAACAACTAAAATAAACATGCTGCAATATTTATTCCTTATGCTTACTGAATGTCTGATAAGAGTACAGATAGGTGAACTGCTCCATATACTGCAGCACTGAACAAGCTCAGGCTTCTTCTAGTCTTTCCATGTGGTCTCTTAGTCATTGAAGCTAAGTTTCTCATTGGGCAGCACTACAGGATCAAGCTGTTAATACTGAACCTTGGCTTCTGACATAGATGGTGCAAAGGAAGATGTAGAGCAGGTCAAACCCTTCACCCTGATACTAGCAGAGAGCCAGTCAAGGTTTTGACACATCCCAGAAAAAACAGTATTACATTTTAAAATACTCCAGTGAAGAACACCTCTGCTGTGAGCACAGACTGAAAGAGTTGGGGCTGTTCAGTCTGGAGAAGACGAGGCTCCCAGGTGACCTTCTTGTGGCCTTTCAGTATCTGAAGTGGGCTACAAAAAAGCTGGGGAAAGACTTTTGAGGATATCAGGGAGTGACAGGACTGGGGGGAATGGAGCAAAGCTGGAGGTGGGGAGATTCAGGCTGGATGTGAGGAGGAAGTTGTTGAGCATGAGAGTGGTGAGAGGCTGGAATGAGTTTCCCAGGGAGGTGGTTGAGTCCCCATGGCTGGAGGTGTTTAAGGCCAGGCTGGATGAGGCTGTGTGCAGCCTGCTCTAGGGTAGGGTGTCCCTGACCCTGGCACGGGTGTTTGGAACTGGCTGCTCCTTGTGGTCCCTTCCAGCCCTGACTGATTTTATGATTCTATGATCCCATCTGTGTGTGGTAATAAGTGAATCAAGAGGTGTTCAGTGTAGATAAGGCACAGTGCAGGGCCAAAAAGCTATGTTAGAGATTGTAATAATACATGTGGCCACCCAATAAGGGCTTACTCTCATGTAGGTTTCAGTAAGAAAGTTCTTACTGATTTGAACTATCTGCTGAGAGTAGCCTCTGTATTCATGGGAGTTCCTAGGAATACTGAGTCTCTTCTATGTTAACACAAAGTTACCCTAATGTATTCTAAGGCAAATAATTGTCTCTCTGAAAAATCCCAGCCTATTTCTTACTTTTGATTCATCACAGTTTCTAATGGTCTGTTTTTTTCTTCTTTCTGCCTTTTTTTTTGGTTGTTGTTGTTGTTCTAATTTATAATAGCAATACTTAGCTTAATTTACTTGAGGTGTAATCTATATTGATCTATAGTGTAATAATAGTCTCTTTCAACCTGGTTGATTTTATGAATATCTGCCTTTCATAGAATCATAGAACCAACTAGGTTGGAAGAGACCTCCAAGATCATCCAGGCCAACCTAGCACCCAGCCCTGTCCAATCAACCTGACTATGGCACTAAGTGCTCCATCCAGGCTTTGCTTCAACACTTCCAGGGATGGCGACTCCACCACCTCCCTGGGCAGCCCATTCCAATGCCAATCACTCTCTCTGCCAACAACTTCCTCCTAACATCCAGCCTAGACCTCCCACAGCACAATTTGAGACTGTGTCCCCTTCTTCTGTTGCTGGTTAAGGGTCACAGTCCTGCAGCTAAAAAGAAGAGCTGTTGATAAAGTGGTTCACCAAAACAGGTTTAATAAGGTCTTATTAAATGTCAAAGCGTAGAGAAACCATGAAGTCAGGAATAAAGTACAGGCAGGCTCTGAAAACATTTAAGACTTTGTTATTCCTAAGTGTGCATTTGGAGCAGTCCAAGTAAAGGCAAGGACATAATGGTTACGAAGTGCTGCTTAAAGCTACTGCTTAGCTTGTTGAATCGGGATATTTTTATTACCTTTCTTTGTCAAGGTTTTTGACTGCATTTAAAATTGTTTTAAAAGCAGGTGGAGTTCAAATGCAGAAGTGCTTTGAGAATGTTAGGAGCTCTTAGGATTCTTGGGAATGTTTTGTGCTGGACAGCAGCCAGGCAGAAAGGGACCTGGGGGTGCTGGTAGATAGTAGCTGAACACGAGCCAGCAGTGTGCCCAGGTGGCCAAGGAGAGCCAATGGCATCCTGGCCTGGTTCAGGAACAGTGTGGCCAGCAGGATAAGAGAGGTTATTCTGCTCCTATACACAGCACTGCTCAGGCCACACCTTGAGTGCTGTGTCCAGTTCTGGGCTCCTCAATTCAAGAGAGATGTTGAGGTGCTGGAACATGTCCAGAGAAGGGCAATGAAGCAGTTGAGGGGCCTGGAGCACAGCCCTGTGAGGAGAGGCTGAGGGGGCTGGGGGTGTGCAGCCTGGAGAAGAGGAGGCTCAGGGCAGACCTCATTGCTGTCTACAACTAGCNCTGGATGATCTTGGAGGTCTCTTCCAACCTGGTTGACTCTCTGATTGTCCTTTACTCCAGCCATGCCACTGGCGTGCTGAGAAATCTTGGGCAAATATTTAATTTCACAATTCTTCATCTTACCAGCGGGAAGTGACACAGTATATTTTATTGTCACTGTGATTAATTGCTGTTGGAGAGGAAAGCACTTTAAAAAGCACAAAAATGTTTGAAGAGAGCATTTTCTGTCATTGCTCAGGATTTTTGAAGTTTAACACAGTTGCTTAACTTCCCCTGCACTTACTGACACTACTATCAGGTTGCATTATAGAGTTACTAAGTAACAAAGACTTGATTGCTCATAGGTTTATTGTGTACTTACTCTTTTTTCTTTCCTAGAGATGACCCATCTGTGATCAACATTTCTGATGAAATGGCAAAAACTGCTGTGTGGAAGACATTATTGATATCCTCAGAGAATGCAAAAGATAAGGAGTCAAGCTTTCCTTCTAAAAGGTTTTCATTTTGTCTTATTGCATTATACTTTACCTATCGCTGTCAAACCAGCATTGCAATGTTTTCCTAAGGCTCAGCAAGTTTTCTAGCATCTAGCAGTTTTATTTCTTGAAAGTTTCCTTTTACACACATCCAGTCACAGTATTCTGAGCTCAAAACCCCAATACACTACTTCCCTTCAAAGACAACAGCCACAAAATCACACCTATTTGCATGCCACTTAGTTATGCTGCAGTGAAAAATGAAGTTGAGCGTGCCTTACGCTTGTGTAATGAATCACCAGCCCTACACCTGGAGATTGCACAACAGCTGTTGTGTTTGTTCTGCTTGCTTTTGTTCTTTCCTCTTCCAAAACAAGCGGTCATTGTATCTGTTCCAAGAACCCACTACTCAGAAAGCAAGCTGCAAATATTTGGAGTGAAAGTAACATTAAGATTGCATCACTTTTGTTTGTAGTTTTTTTTTCTCTTGGTTAATCTGTGCTGAAAACTGTAAAGTACTTAAACATTTTAGTCCAGAGAAATGTAAAATGAAGCAACAGTAAATTTTACCAAGTTATTATGGGAATAAGGAAATCATAAATAGAAGCACAGTGTGATTGTAAGAGACATCTTCCTCTGCTTTCATACATTTTAGGTTTAACTCTTTTCTACTTGTGCCACACTATATTTTATCATAAGTTCCCCTTTCTGGTCTTCATATTAGGTTTAACTCTTTTCTACTTAATTGTTTCATATCACATTTTACCATAAGCTCCCCTTTCTGGTCTTCATACATTTTAGGTTTAACTCTTTTCTACTTAATTGTTTCATATCACATTTTACCATAAGCTCCCCTTTCTGGTCTTCATACATTTTAGGTTTAACTCTTTTCTACTTGTTTCATATCACATTTTACCATAAGCTCCCCTTTTTGGTCTTCATACATTTTAGGTTTAACTCTTTTCTACTTAATTGTTTCATATCACATTTTACCATAAGCTCCCCTTTCTGGTCTTCATA
>WAAF01009437.1:23551-44934 GCA_013400475.1 Tricholaema leucomelas | reverse complement strand
CATTTTATCATAAGCTCCCCTTTCTGGTATTCATAGGTTTTAGGTTTAACTCATTCATTTAGGTTGGGAGGGACCTCAAAAAGATCATCCAGCTCCAGTCCTCTGTCTCATTTAGGCAGGGGGCTGGAGCTAGATGATCCCCTTGAGGTCCCTTCCAACCCATGCCATTGTGTGATGCTGTGAAAGCAGAGAGGGCTCCTCTGCCTTTTCAAAGCAGCTCCCCTTTTATAAGCTCCCCTTTCTGGTCTTCATATTAGGTTTAACTGCTTTCTACTTAATTGTTTCATATCACATTTTACCATAAGCTCCCCTTTCTAATCACTTAAGAAACTGACTCCCCAAAGGTAAGACTCTGTCCCCCAACCTTTTTCTTGACCATGTCTTCTAATTCAAAATGCTGTCACCTTAAAAACCAAAGCCACTTGGCTGTTCTGGGGGAGACAGAATGGAATTTCAAATAGGAATGTGAAATATCTTCACTAAACTCCTTAAAATGTCTTGTGTATTAAACACAAGAACTGTAGATTTAGTACACTGACATATTATAATGAAATTGTTCCTCTATTTTTTTCCTACTGATTTTGTAACTTAAATTCTGTCCATTTCTAAATGCACTTTTCAAAACAGAGCTCCACATTTGAAGCAGAAATTCACTGTTTTATGGTGAAAAGATGCAGTAAAACCTTTTGTAGTTAAATATTGTTGCTTAATCTTTTTTCACCCCCAAAATGGCAAGCTGCCTTTCAGTCTTGTTCCTTTCCCTGAACAGCATAAACAGGATGAACAGTTAACGATCAGGAAATTGCTGTTTCAGTACCCCACTGATAGGGTCCTTTGAAGGCTATTTCCCTGACAGTCAAATTTTAACAGTGTGCTTCTCATTTGCCTTCCACCCTACACATGGGCTAAAAAGGGTCCTGTCAAAGTGGTGTGCATAGGAGAAGGATGTACAGCAAGGATTTCTTACCTTATGTGCTTCTGCTGTCCAGGCTGTTGAAGCCTGGAGAAAGAAGAAACTGATGTGGTACATTCACAGTAGGCTGGGTATGCAGTAGCTGTTGTAAATCTTGTGGTGAATGTTGCTTTCTTTGCTGGTATGACAGATTATGTAAACATGTACTGTTTTTACCTGAAATCTGCACAGATCCGCTGAGCAAAGAGCATCCCCACAGACAGTGGCTCAGACAACACTGGTAAAAAGTGCTTTGGCCTTTCCATTGCAGTAAAACAGAAACTCATTATCTATTAAGCTCATTTTTAGTCTCTTGTATCTTTGCTCATGAAAACAAAGACCCAGGTGAAAGGGAACTAAGGCATCTCAGGTTTTATGGTTTTAGGTATGAGCATCTTGTTGTAAAGAATTAGCCTCTAAAAGAATCTAAACCCCTGATTTTTTTCAAGTGCTTGTCTCAGACCCCCACCCAGGCAGAAGCAGACTCAAAAGTACTTCAAACCTGGGAGGCTTGCTTTCTGATAAGCAGAACCACAGACAACATTAATCTTGCATCAGAAACAGAGCTAAAGGAACATTATATTCCTAAATGCATGTATCAGTACACTAAGATTAACAGTCCAATCCTAAGCAAGTACTGAGAAAAAGGAATGCTTGGATTGGTAGCAGTGTTAAGGTTAACTTCTGCAGATGATCCAGACCACCAGTACCTCACTGCACATGTGCTTCCCCTCCGTGATGGGTGTCTTACCACAGGGGGGAAAAAATCTCTCTCAGAAGTATGTAGTGCTCTTTTTCTTGTTGTCAGGTCTAATCTTACACTAATCTCCCCAAATACTATTAAATGGGGATAATGAAATTATGACAACATACTGTGATTTCATGTAATGCCTTTCACATAAGGCACTGATCAATTAACAGCACAGAATCTGGAACTTCTTCATACCAATTACTCTTTGGACTTGGCCAATGATAAACTGAGGTCACGTCCAAAGAGAGATTAGGCAGGAGGAGTTTATTCAGATGACTTCTCAGCCTAGTGTATGTAAGCCTGGCCCTGACATTGTGAAATCATAACCCTGCCCCTGATGTTGTGAAGCAGTAGAGCATGTGGCAGTTCTTGCTTCCTGAACTCATAACAGTAAAGTATCTAAAGAGAGGACTTAACTGGCATTTACTTAGCCAGCTGCTGCCTAACCATAGAGGCAGCTGAATGTTAACCATTCTCCAACCTTAATTTGTCCTTATTAAAATCCTAGGGACCTAAAGGTCCTCCTTTGAGCCTGCCTTGGTAGAATTGAACACTGAGGCACCTATCTGAAACACAGCCCTCTTCAATACATGGAATTAAGTATTCTTCTGTCTTTCCTTGTAATACTAAGCCCTTTAGATAGCAATTTCACAACACATGCAGAAGATGTACGTATAGAAGGTAGTCCTAGCTGGTCTTTGGAAGTATTGGAGAAAGAAGTATCTTATCACTTTCTGGATGATAGGAGTTCCTTTCTGTACCTGAAGATGCGTGGAGCCTGTGTCCCAAACCTTTCTTCTCAGGTCTTGTTAAGATTACTCCACGGATAGGGAGGAGGACAGCTCTAAGTCCCTCAGCTTCACTAACGTTCTGTGTTACTGGAGAAAAACTGGACTTGTCCTTTCTTTTCTCTTCAATATTTCTCAAGGCATTAAAGCTCACATCTGCAGGAGATGCTCAGAGAGGTGAATCCTAAATAGAAAGAAGACTTCCTTGGTATCACAGAGACACCTAAAACATGGAAATATTGTAGACCATAGGGCACACTACCCATCCTCAGTGTTTGCTTTTACTAAGCACAGGTAACTCTCTGCCTGATGTACTGCTGCACTTCAAATTTACACCCCCCAGGAATTTGTTTGCATACCCTTTGTGTGCAGAAAAGTGTAACATACCCAATTCTATTACTGTTCCACAGAAGGTGACAGATTTGGCAGTCGAAGCGGCAGAAGTTGGTATTCCTTAGCTATTTCCATTAGCACCTCTGTAAGCAGCCATAGGCAGAGAAGCAAGCTTTGGGTGAACTGAATTGTATCCTTAAAGTGATTTTTACATGAAGAAAAATGTCAGATGATTGTAAAACTGTGCATGAATCACCTTAAGAATTTGAGAATTGATTCTTTAAGCCTTGTGTAACTCAGCCTGTTTCTCATTCATTCTAGTTAAGGAATTATTCCCATGAAACCTGGTAGGTTATGTGCTTGATGCAGGTTTGTTCTTAGAACCATCCTTTTATTTTTTTTTAGATACCCTGTCACTCTCTGTCCAAGGCTTGATTTGCCTGTGTTGTGGAAGCCTCTTGCCATTTTCATAGTGTGATTGAGACTCATTGCAAGAACGTGACTATTTATTTACGCTGTTGTAAATTGGGACCTTCTTCACCAAAACAAAATCATCTGCTTTGCACATACATTGCTTTCTGTAGGCAAATCAACAGTGTGTCAACTGGGAATAAAAAGGGAAAAAAACCCCAAATCTGAACTCTGCTTCAGAGTTCTTAGTGATACACTTTTTGTCTGATCTGTTGGGTTTTGGTTTGCTTGGTTTGTTTTTAAAGTTTATTTCCTTATAATGCATACACGAGGATGTATTTATTAAGGTCCAAATGGCAACTATTGTCACACTCTGTCCCCTCACCCTTCTCCAGCTCTCCCCAGTCGTGACTGAAAGCCAAATAGCAGAGCTGGAAATTGGCTTGCAGTGCTCTAGTTCAGAAACATTCCTTCCAAATGGACATTGAGAACAGAATACTAAATGACAAGAAATACTTACCATGACCTCATTTGTGCCGTTATGAAAGTGTAGGCATTGTCTGAGAACTGTACCAGTACCTTCAATCAGTTAAAGAGTTTTATTTGCCACCCAGAAAAAGAGAGTAGCTAAGTAGCTGTCTTTGCTTGCATGCTGGCTGACCTGTCTGTCTCCACATCTTGTGTATTCTCCCATCACTCAAGTGCTGGCTGATGTCTTCTGCACCACTCAGCACACAAACTTTCACTTGCTTCCCAGTTTGTGCTGTGCAGCATGAAAAAAATTACTGATCAGTGCAGTGTTTTTTTCCAGGTCTATTGTGAATACAGTGCTGCTTTTTCCTTCTTTTCCTAGTGCTGACGTGAGGAAGGAGAAGAAAGCTGACTCAGGGAAAGGTGTCGACCGGGAGACTTGTCTATGACTTGCTCTTCAATTAATTTTTTAAACAAATGAATGAATGGAGTGCCACAACCACTAAATAGAAATGATTTGACCTTGTAAACTTTTGTCTTTCATCTCAAAACTAGCACAGGTAATGTAGTGCAATATTTGTCTCATTTCACCTTGTCTACATGTCTCCCTTGTCTAGTATTCCGTGTTAAGTCTGCAGTAGGCAATGCAAAACAAATCTTGGATTACCTTTGCTGATACAGGCTGTTTATCAGTGTTCATAGCATACATTTGTCAAAGTTTCTTTCATATTCAACTTTCCTGTTGATAGGTTCCTACTGTATTTTGCTACTTTTTTCTGTGTGAGAATACTTAATAATCTTTGTTCAGGATGAACTTGAAAACATCTGTTCCAATTTTTACTTTCATTTTTTAAAGTCACAGGACTAGACTTAAATAATTTCAGGAGACTCAAACTGGCAAGCAGAAGTTTTTAAAGTAACAACTGATCTGACCCTGTGAACAAACTTAACAAGGATAATCCTTTCCTCCTCAAGCTGTCCTTTTGAAGTCACAGATGACTCAACGCAATGAGGATTGCAGGGTCAGATTCTGTATTGGTGACGTTTTCCTTGCTTCAATACAGTGAATTTAATATCCAAATTTGTATGTAACTGGAACATAGTCATATATATATAAATATATATATAAAAATCTATATTTAAAATATATGTTAGAACATTCTCTCACCTTAGTTGAAAAAGACCACTACATCCTTTGATGTGAAACATGGGTACAGTATTTCTTACAATGCAATCTGTGATTGGAGTTATCTTCTCTTGTCTTGTATGAATGTTGCTGTGCTAGGCCAAACAATGCATTATGGCATTCATCAAGCCATTAGTTTATAATTGGGAACATTTTCTAGCTACAAACCTATACCCCACAGGCAGTTCTACACTTGACCAATGGTTTTCCTCTTTATTGCCCAAGTACAGCCACAGGAAGAGCATATTTGTATTATTTTCTCTTTACTAACAACTGTAAGCCTCTTCATTTGGCCTGCTCTAGGGGAGGGGGTCCCTGCCTATGGCAGGTGGGTTGGAACTAGATGATCCTTGTGGTCCCTTCCAACCCTGACTGATTCTATGATTCTAATTTCAGAGATGGTATATAAATACATAAGTGGGTATCTTGCTGTTGGTTTTGTTAAGGCTCTTTACAATTCTATCAAGTAAATATCTATTAAAAGATTAAGACAACATTGCAAAGTCAAATGTGGCTTTACAGAGACACTTTCCATCGTGGATTTTGTTACTGCCCGATCCTTCAGGCTGTTCTTTTGTGTAAAACAAGGACTATGAGATTAGGTCCTAATAGAGCTATGGAGCAAAAGTTTTATTGTGGTATTTGGAATTTTATGGGGAGTTTACATTTTTTTTTTTAAAGTTAATTTTAAAAATTATTAAATGAAAGCTAAATCTTTATGATGCCACCACTTTGAATCACACACATAAGGTTAGCCTGGTAAGCTTTTTAACAAACCCATCTACAAGGCTTTAACATTCCTAGCTAGAAAGTAAAACCCCTGAATTAGTTCTGTTCTAGCTTAAACCAGGAAGTCCAGCTTTCAAAATGTGATAATCTTCCCATCAAGAACATCCATCAGACTTCAAGTACTCCTTCTAATGTTTTTTTCTGTGTGTGTGAGTGTGTATGTTTTACTGCTTAGCCATAACTGGTAACTTCATTTTGCTGCAAACTAATAGGGTCACTGTTCTGAATTTGACTTAGCATTATTAAAGCTCATTAAAGGCCATTTTTATGGAAGGGGAAGACAAAAATCATTCCAACGGACACAAAGATGAATTTACATTTAATGCAATGTTTGTATTTGTAAATTTAGGGGGGGTGAAAAGAAAAAAGCAAGCTGATGCATTAAGATTAACAGCTTTGTTTTGTGTATTTGATGATAAATTGTAAGATTCCAATTGTTTTAAGGTTAGTATAGAAGTCAAATACTGGTTTGTCCCGAAAGCAACCTGGTGGTGTTTTAATATATCGCTGACTTTGTTACAGATCATGTAAACAAGCAAAGTGTATTAGTTTCACTCAACCAACTCTTAGAATATTAAGAAATCAGTGTATTCAATGGCATTCTGTATTTCTGTTCAGTATTTCAGAGTGGTTTTATTTTAAAGCAATCACTCTGGTCTTGTGTGAATTTAAATACTATTCCACTGTTAAATCTTTTAACACTCTGAAATCAGACACAATATAAAACAAATGTAGTGCTGTATTTACTTCTAATTTATATATATTCCTGGTCAAATGACTCAATTTCTTGGTTGTAATTTATTACAGAAGTTTATGTGTACATGTGAATAGACTATTGTGTTTTTCACAATTAAGGAATGTTATGTGAAAATAAATATTTATCCTAACTAACTTTCAGCTTTATTTTTAACACTGCAAACCCCAGAACAAGTATGCTGGATGGTACCCTATTTTTAATGTCTAGCTGGCACTTGCCTGGGCTTCACAAAGTAATGAACTGCAGAGCCCAGCCTTGTTGGAACACTGCAAACCCCAGAACAAGTGTGCTGGATGGTACCCTATTTTTAATGTCTAGCTGGCACTTGGCTTCACAAAGTAATGAACTGCAGAGCCCAGCCTTGTTGGAACACTGCAAACCCCAGAACAAGTATGCTGTATGGTACCCTATTTTTTAATGTCTAACTGGCACTTGAATAGGCTTCACAAAGTAATGAATTGTAGAGCCCAGCCTTGTTTGGTTTCCCTGCAGAATCTCTTTCAAACATAACACAGCTACCAGCGGTGGTTTGCTGCGTGTACTTGATGGCAGCGTACTTGGGTCTGAGTCTTAACAAGTGAGTGCAGCACAGGGCAGATAAATGTCCCGTTCCAGGAATACAGTGGAAATTACTGATTTACTGGTCATGAAGTGGTTCCCCTTGCTCCTGAGAGATCAGGCAGCAGCAGTTGGGTCTTTTTACAGATCAATAGGTAAGGGCCATGCACTTTAAAATTGCTCAATGCTACGTACTTGAAGTGTCTGACAGTTGATAATGAGAGCTTTTGCTCTTCTCAGGACCCTGAATTTCTGCTAATGAAAAGCTCCTAGGCCTTAAAGCTCAGTGCTGGTACCAAACCCCAATCCCTCTATTGACTCCCTCTGATTAAATCCCTGTGAGCTTCTTCACTGATTTTAAAAACAAAGACTAAAAGCCTCCCGCTCTGAAAACGGTTAACAGTCACGACTCAGACATTCACCTGCTTCTGTTAGAATTTTACAAAGTGTATTGTACAACAAATGCTAAATATCCATTTCATGTGGGAGAATATACAGAGGAAGAAAGGAAATTGGTAGGTAACTAACTGGCATGTGGCACTACTTAAGGCACAACCGGTTCCTAGAGCTGACTTTGTACCTTAGTGAAAGGAGCTGGCATTCTTCTGCGGCCTCAACGTTAGGTACTCACATGGAATGCATTAGCACAGGTAAGTTGTCAGTTGCCCAAGGCAGCTCTGTTGTCTGCATTATTTTTGGAGCTGAAGGAGATGTACCAGAAATAAAGTTAAATCATTGTTGATTAGAACAATTACTGTAGCTTGTTTTAAAAGTTGCACTATGGTCTGTTATTGTGGCACCATATCTTTCTTAGAGATTCCTTTCCAGGTAAAGAAGTAGAAGATAATTAGCACTGTACTTTGGTATACCTCACAGGTAAGACAGGACTGTGTACTGAGTGAATACACAGGATCAAAGGATGTTAGGGGTTGGAAGGGAGCCAAGGAGACCATTGAGTCCAACCCCCCTGCCAGAGCAGCACCACACAATCTAGCACAGATCACAGAGGAATGCATCCAGACAGGCCTTGAAAGACTCCAGAGAAGGAGACCCCACAACCTCTCTGGGAAGCCTGTCCCAGTGCTCTGTGACCCTTACAGCAAAGAAGTTCCCCCTTGTGTTGAGGTGGAACCTCTTGTTCTGCAGCATACACCCACTGCTCCTTGTCCTGTCCCAGGGAGCAAGTGAGCAGAGCCTGTCCTCCCACTCCTGACCAGCCCTCAGACACTTATAAACATTGATTAAATCCCCTCTTAGTCTTCTCCAGACTAAAAAGCCCCAGGTTCCTCAGCCTCTCCTCATAAGCCATGCCCTCCAGTCCCTCATCATCCTTGTAACCCTCCTCTGGACCCTCTCCAGCAGATCCCTGTCTCTCTTCAACTGGGGAGCCCAAATACAGAAGTTTCTCAGCTGCTAGCATCAGTAAGGTAGGTCAAAGAACTGCACCTTTACTTAACCCAGCCTATAAGTTTTAGTTTTACTTAAAGGCTTTAATGCTCCTCTAATTATGCTCTGGGAATACTTGCAGTTCTTTGTGCCTGAGAGCCAGGTAATGTATTTGTTTTATTACAGAAATATTTGGACTGTGTAATGCCAACATCAAACCAACCCCACAGCTTTGGCCCTTGCATATCCAAGCTACCCAGCAGTTCACTGTCATCTTTTTTTATAACTCACCTGCACTGCTGTGACTTACCTTCATACTGATTTATGTTTCTTGCCCTTGAGGCAAAAGAATCACATACATTGGAGCCCCAAATTGTATTTGCAATACACATCTCCAGTTTTGCTTCCCAAGAAAATTTACTTTGTGAGTCAAGGAGTTTTGAGGTTGGTTGTGAAGCCACAAGCTTATTTTCCACCTCAGCCCCCTTCTTTTTTTCACTGAAGGGATAAACTGCACAAAGGATCTTGACATTTCTCTCCCACCTTCCCCATCTGTCTGAGTACTTTTATATCCACACCTAATGTGACTAATAATCCACAGTACACAATCACATGCTAGTCATCCAATATCAAGAAGGTACATGTTAAGACAGTCATGTCACCTTCCATTACATGATACCATTCAAGAAAAGCAGACCCTTCAGAGTCTCCAAATTAATGGATTTTTGTACAATTCTAAGAGCTTGTTTCTGGAGCAGTACTTTTCAATGAGACAGGCTACACCCTTCATAACTTAAAGTCTTTATTATGTTTAAGCAGGCTGTAGGAGAAGTGGGTTGCATATTTCATAGAATCATTGAATCAGCCAGGTTGGAAGGGACTCCAAGCTCATCCAGTCCAACCTAGCACCCAGCCCTAGCCAATCAACCAGACCATGGCACTAAGTGCCTCATCCAGGCTTTTTTTTTTGGTATCCCTCCAGGGATGGCAACTCCACCACCTCCCTGGGCAGCCCATTCCAGTGGCAAATCACCCTCTTTGTGAAATTAAGAAAACTAATCTTAAGACAGAGGAGCCTACCTGAAGTGCTGAAGATACAGCAGTTTATTGGTAGGCTGCAAGAAAAAGCAAGTTTGCTAAACAGCAAACCCTGCTGGTTTGCATTGTAATGTTTCCTGTTTGAGTGCAAGGAATATACACCCCAATCATCAGTAAATACAAAACTTTTTTCCTGTCCCATAGAGAAACAGTGGTGGGCTGCTAGAGAAGATTTTTTACCAGTCCAGATTCCCACAGCAGCAGCCTTTTTAACAAAGGAAGCAAAAAACCCCCACAGTACTATGATAGGAAATAAAGAAATCCAGTGCTATTAGTTTGAATAGGTATCACTCATCATCTCTGGGGAAAGCTGGTTATATGCTCCCAGGCAACCAGCAACAGAACAAGGGGACACAGTCTCAAGTCGTGCCAGGGGAAGTCTAGGCTGGATGTTAGGAGGAAGTTCTTCACAGAGTGATTTGCCATTGGAATGGGCTGCCCAGGGAGGTGGTGGAGTCACCGTCCCTGGAGGTGTTCAAGAAAAGCCTGGATGAGGCACTTAGTGCCATGGTCTGGTTGACTGGATAGGGCTGGGTGCTAGGTTGGACTGGATGATCTTAGAGGTCTCTTCCAACCTGGTTGATTCTATTCTATTCCAAAATAGTAACCAATCAAGCATTAGGTAATTTCTGTAAGATCTGTTTGAAGTTTAAGCAGGTACTATGCAACACCTCCGTTTTGATGCTGTTAAGACCCGATTTACACCCAATCAATACAAATGCAATAGTTGCTTGGCAGCAGAAATCATTATGAAGATTAGCATTTCATTGTGTACACAGGTATCCCAACACCTGACCCTTATCTTATCTCCGTTCATAAAAGTTTATAGTGGCTTAGTGTATATTAACTAGAACATTCTGGAGAGGTACCACGACTGACAAGCAAAGTGCTGATGCTACGGCAGTGAGAAACACTGCTTTAGGAAATGGCTCATATGGGTGTAAATATGCTTATGTGCTTGACCGCTGATGGCATGGTCTTTGTCAGTGTACCACTGTGGGGAAGAAAAATGCAGAGAACATTAGTTCTAGCTAGGTCTAAATAATACACTCAAACATGACAGACATAAACACATGCAGCCATTTCAAATCCTCTGAGCAGAAGATTGATTCAGTATGGAGGCAAAGAGGCGGTAGGCGCTATACTTCCCATTCCTGCTTTGTGTGTGGGATGCACCATCGAGGCATACTGAAAGCAGCAAAAAAGCAGTATGTGGCTTGTCCACACAGAGAACAGAGACAGATCCTCAGTTTAGAGTGGTGCCTGATGGCTGCACCCTGTAAGCCTTTCAAGTTGTCTGAAGGACAGTGTGCACTGGTGCACCTGACTTCCTTCTCCACTTGGTCAATTTCAGCACTGCTTTTCAATGGCTGAGAGAAGGTAAGAAAGGAAGAGCTTGCACCTTAGTCTGAGAGTTTCTCTGTACAGCCTGGGAAGGGGCAAGTAACTACTTGCTTAAGAAGAACTATCCACTATGTTTGGTGTTGTCTTGGACTTAGCTGAAATCGATTTTTCCTTATATCTGCCTGTAAGAAACTATTGATTGGACTTTGGGTTTATGCAAAGATTGAGCCAGGCTTGGCGGTTTGTCTGAGAAACACCAAAAAATGACCTAAATGAAAGATGAGGTAAACAGAGTCAGTTACAAGAAGGTGTTCCTTTACATTTTTCTTACACAGAAGATACACCTGTGCATCACATTAAGATTTCAGTTAGTGAACATGAAATGCAAGTATGTGAACTTCTACTGATTCCCACCTACCGAGAGGGAGGCTTTGCTGTTACTTTCATCATACAAACCCACTTGTGTATGCTAAACAAACCAGAACCTTACCATTGCTTGAAAATCCACTTCAGCGTTAACAAGAGCTTTGGAAATCTGTGCTGCTTGCTGAAAGTGAACATTATCTGAAAAGTGAAAGTGGAAAAACAAAAAAGTAAACAAAAAACCTGCTCCTGTACTACTGCTCTGGAGGAGAGGCAAAGCAAGGACCGCAGCAGACTCCCCAGCACAGCTGAGTCAAACACAGATTAGTTGCGGAAAGCAGTAGTATTTTATTGACATAAATGTAACAGCCTTGCCCCTTCATGCTTTTGTTTTGTCAGTAGTAGAATTGTGAACCTGTCTGTAATACTAAAATGTCTTAATTAACTGCAACTCACCATCTGCTGTTCCATGAATAAGGAGATAGTCAACTTCCTTGAATTTTTCAGCTCTGGCCATTACTGATGAACTCTGAAATAAAATAAGGAGGAAAAAAAAGAGGTGCTATTTATCAGAAGATGATTTGCTACTAACCCACTTTGATTTTACCCTCCAGATAAAAACAGTCACTCTTGCTCCCTCCCAACCCCCTCCATCCCCAGGTAGAATGCTGTGGGAGATGTGAACACTGTGCTTGCACTCAAACCGTTCTGCACTGGTCTGCAATCGCTCCCAAGGGTTATGTCTGCAAAATAAGAGGCAATTTCAGAGGGGAAGAGTTTTGTGACTGAGATACACATTTCATGCATTGCTAACATGTTGTTAGCCTGCAGCACACCGCTTGACATAGGCTTCCTGTGCGACTGCAGACCAAGTTAAAATCTGTTGCCATGGAAACAGTGCACCCTATGATAGCAAGGCATAGATACTGTGGAGACTACATGTGTTATCCTCCTCACTAAAATGTACGCTAGTTTACCTGCAGGCAAGTCAACAGAGAGAATGTTTTATCAACCTCAGGTAAAAATGGCCAGTGAGAAGTTTAAAATAATGCTCTCCCCACTGTATGGTAAAGAAGTGCCTGAAGGAAACAAAACCCCATTAGATGGAATCTATAAATAGAAGTCAAACTGCATTTGGGAATTGAAACGCAATACAGAGATTAAAAACAATACTTAATGAAGATTAATCAAGAAACTTAAAGCACAGTGACAACATAATTCTCCAGAACATAACTAACCCTCTGACGTGCTACTGACTAGGTACTAATGAATGAGGAAAAGGAGGAGTGCAGGTAAGACCTTTAATTTGGGCAAGGAAAGGGAATGGGATAGTGCTCTGATAGGAGAGTGGAAAGGGATGAAACATGTTTTGGGCTTGGGAAGCCTCAACAGTATAACAGGAGAATCTTCAATTAGGTTTCTTTCTGTTTGCAAATTACAAGAGCTCTCTACTGAAAATGACTGAATCACTACAGAAGTTTTCTCTGTCAGACAGCAAAAAGCTACTGGGGCTAGGAAAAAATTAGGAACAGAAGAATGTACTGTTTTACTTCCCCACCTTGTACTGAGGCTGTGTCCTTGCACAAGGACTTGCATTTACTACGCCCCAAAAATCAAATACATTACTGAGACAAAGAAATGGATTAATTTCCATAGGTCTCTTAGTTTCTCAGGAATCTTTACAGCAAGCATCAATACTAAATTACTTTTGTCATGGCAGAATACCATACCACAATCCTCTCAGCAGCAAAATGAGTTCTTTGTGGATATTGAACCAAATTGTAGCCAGGTGGGGTTGGTCTCTTCTGCCAAGCAACCAGCAACAGAACAAGGGCACACAGTCTCAAGTTGTGCTGGGGGAGCTCTAGGTTGGATGTTAGGAGGAAGTTGTTGCCAGAGAGAGTGACTGGCATTGGAATGGGCTGCCAAGGGAGGTGGTGGAGTCACCATCTCTCTGTTCCACAGCAGTGCAGTAATTCTGCCTAGCTTAAGATTGCTTCCTCTATGGCAACATTATTTTTCAGCAGTGTGTCCTTGAAGCATGTTTGAGGGAAAGGACTGGACAGGGCACTTAGTGCCATAGTCTAGTTGATTGGATAGGGCTGGTTGCTAGGTTGCACTGGATGAGCTTGCAGGTCTCTTCTAACCTGGTTGATTCTATGATTTGAAAATAATGTATTTAATCTTTGACTCCAGCTAACTCTGTTACTCAGTCCTCAGGTACTTAGAAAATAATACTGACCTGGAAAATGCAACCTGGTTGATTCTGTGATTCTGTGAAACAAAAAAAACCTCACAGATTCAGCAGAGAGGACAAACCACCCTTTAGTCCCTAACACCGCAGGTGTCCTCTTCTGGTAGTTAAAGGTTGTAGAGGACTAAAAATACTGTCTGCTATATGGAAATCCATGCACGCTGGCAGCATGAGCTCATTCATTGAAGTGGTGTGATGTGATGGAGTAAACAGTTACAGGAGTGTCAAAATCTGGAGAGAGGACTGATTCAGTGAGGAGCACAGCAGCCGACCAAAACAATGATTCAGAGAGTAATGGCCCAATCACACTAAATACATTTTAAAAGTCAGAAGAAATTCCAGAGTGAATCATTTTCTACATGCAGAGAGGGAAAACTGATCACATTGATAAGCTTCCTTCCAGCAAATCAGTGCTGGTTTAAGGGACAGCAAACCTGCTGTGAATGGAAACCTGGCCTGACCTACAATTCTGAGAACTCTTCCAGTTCATTCCAGATGTCACTATTGACAAGTGTTAAAGCAAATAAACTCTGTGTAAAATGCTTCAGAAAGAGGAAAGATACAAAAGAGATACTTGCTTGGGTTTTTTATCACTTGCAAGTGATGTCTCACTTGGGTACCCATTCTCAACAGCTAGACAGATTACTGGGGAAGCACTGAAGCCTTACAGCAGTAATGTTTTTGATGCTGGAGTTTATTTTCATAGAATCATAGGATCAAGCAGGTTGTAAGAGACCTCCAAGATCATCCAGTCCAACCTAGCACCCAGCCCTGTCCAACCAGATCATGGCACTAAGTGCCCCATCCAGGCTCGGCTTGAACACCTCCAGGGACGGTGACTCCACCACCTCCCTGGGCAGCCCATTCCAATGCCAATCACTCTCTCTGGCAACAACTTCCTCCTAACATTCAGCCTATGCTTCCCCAGCATAACTTGAGACTGTGTCTCCTTGTTCTGCTGCTGCTTGCCTGGGAGAAGAGACCAAGCCCACCTGGCTACAGCCTCCCCTCGGGTAGTTGTAGACAGCAGTGAGGCATCCCCAAGCCCCCTTTTCTGTGTCCCCTTGTTCTCTAACAGCATAATAAAACATTTTGGGGTTTTCCTTGTGCTGTTCACTTTGTCTAATGGATGATATATAGTCTCCAGAATTCAGAGAATCAACCAGGTTGGAAGAGACCTCCAAGCTCATCCAGTGCAACCTAGCACCCAGCCCTGTCCAATCAATTAGACCACGGCACTAAGTGCCCCATCCAGTCCTTTCCCTCAAACATGCTTCAAGGACATAGTACTTACACCGAAAACGAAGGCTGCAATATAGGAAGCAATCTTAAGCTAGGCACAGTTACTGCACAAAGCAACAGCTACAGCAGCTGAAGAACCCTTAAATGGACAGCAAATAAAAACAAGTTATTTTGTCCCTTCCGTTTCATAGTTAAACTGCCAGAAAAAGGGTTCTGAAAAGGTACTATGTACAGACACTTGAGAACTGGGCCCTGCTGAGTGTAACTGGCTTTGATAAAGATCACACAGCAGTCAACATGTTATCAGCACTCCACAAACAAGTTAGGGTTTGGCTGAATCTGAAGGTCTCTCTCCCTTTAGCATATTCTCAGATAATAGAACAAATGTCAAATCAGTACAAGATGGCATATTTACAAAATTGTACCCTGTTTTGCATAACCTAATGATGCAGCAGTTCTTAAGGACTGAACATTTCAAATCTGCTAGAAAAAGATTGCCAAATCTATGACTGTTTGAAATACTTGCCAAAAGCATATCAAATTCAGAGTGAACTGCAAAATAATCTCGCAAGTTGAACAGTCTCTTCATTATGCTTTACATGGCTACTGCACCTGACCTCTGGAGTCTGCCCGTTGAGTCTCATAGTCTTACATCAGGGACGTTTTCTTCTCAGGCAGACAGCCTCTCTGCCCTTCGGTCTAGGATCCCTGCACCGTTATATTGGGAGCTGCACCCACACTTGCTCCTTCCTTATACTTAATGGTTCACAACTCTTATAAAATGCCCTGATCACACTTAATTAGCCTACTTAAGAGAAGTGTGAGTCATGCCTCAGACTGGACTCTTGGACAACGAGTATCTAACATCTCTGATTCTCTTCCTTCAATGAAAATGGAACTTAGTGTCACAGCAGCAGGAAGGCAGGGTGCGTCCCTCTTACCACAACTAGTTTCTTAAGGCAGCATATTCACAGCCATTAATAGGTGAAGGCACCTAGCAGCCTGCATCTTCTTGAAGCAGGTGTGTATCCAGCCTCCTTTCTTTTAAATTAGGGCACACAGTGCAGAGTTTATGCAACCATTCAGTTTTCAAACTGGTTTCATAGCAGGTGCAGTAGGATAGAGAAGATGATGCAGCATGCAAACCTGACGGTATAAAGCTAACAGTTCACAAATGCTTTTAACAGCTTCAGCTGGGAAAGCTTTCAATACATGTTTTGCATTTACTTGATCAAAACTAGTTACTTCAGAAAACAGCTCTTCGGGAACAGGGGGCCAGGAGGCTGGCTATTGGGACTGGGATACTGAACAAAGGGGCTGTAAGCCAAGAACATACTGGGCTGAAAGGGTCTTCAGCAACAACAAAATCCCATAACCTTCTATTGACACTATCTGAAAAGCAGCAAACACTTCTTGAGCTCTGCCATCCCTCCAGCTTTATATGGAAAAGTAAACTTCACCTAGCATGATTTGGGGCTTTTAACAACGAGTGAAGACTTAAGATGCATTTCCCTCTCTAGAAGCAGCAGTGAAGTGTGACAAGCTGATCTGTGCAATTACCCCTCCTCCATCTAGCCACCATTCTCCCCAATTAGTCCTCCGAGTAACACATTTGAAACCTTTAGCTCTTTGGTACTGGCAGTTTCAACGTGGCCATTGCCAGCAATGGATACTATGCCAAGAAAATCCGACTCCTGGCTTGAAAGGATTAAACAGTCCTCTGTTGCCATCTGTGCCGTGAAGCTGGTGAATGACTTTCTGCACCCAGAGCGCTAACGTTCGTTCTGCACAACGACAGTAACTTCTATTTACACTGCTACCTCACAGACCTCCTACTGTTCCACTGCCTTAAAGAAACATTTGGAAAAGGAAGACAGGGGGCTGGCTGCAGGCTGCTGGTCAGTCCCTGGCAGGCCCCAGTAGCTCGCCGGTTAGAGGAGGCAGGTGCAGTCTTCCAGCAGTTGCCACCTACCGTTGTCCTCAGTTGTGACCAGAATGTCTGACACATCAGCTGACAAAATGAGATGACTAGTGATATGTCACAACGTGCTGCAGTCCATACAGGTCTGTAATTACATGTTCCACCCTACTTTCACATCAGTGTAACAGTCCCCTCCCTTTTCTCCCCCCATGATGCATCAAGTCACAATCACTGCTGAACAGTCTTGTAGCTTGTTTACCAACCCAAACATGGAGAATGCCCCATTTCTCATCCTCTGACACTCATGTGTGCTTCCAGAATCACCGTGGCCAAACACCTCTGTAAAACATTCTAATAACCAGAGCACAAACAACCCTTCAGATTCCTGACAGCTATCCAATAGCTGCTAATTTCTACCTAGGTGAAAACCTTACGGAAGGTTTGGGCTGCTCTGCACTACGCCCTACACTGGTGATTTAAAAGAAGCCCCTCAGGCCATGAAAAGCAGCTAGCAGACAAAAGAGCAAGTCAAACAATTCACCATGCCATAATGAGGCCACACATTCTTCACTCACTTTTCTAGGTGTTCTAACGGGAGCATTTTCCTCAGGAGACGCTGAGGGAGCTGGGGATGTGCAGCCTCGAAGAGGAGGCTCAGGGGGGACCTCATTGCTGTCTACAACACCCTGAAGGGAGGCTGTAGCCAGGTGGGGTTGGTCTCTTCTCCCAGGCAACCAGCAACAGAACAAGGGGACACAGTCTCAAGTTGTGGCAGGGGAGGTCTAGGCTGGATGTTAGGAGGAAGTTGTTGGCAGAGAGAGTGATTGGCATTGGAATGGGCTGCCCAGGGAGGTGGTGGAGTGGCAGTCCCTGGAGGTGTTCAAGCAAAGCCTGGATGGGGCACTTAGTGCCATGGTCTAGTTGGCTGGATAGGGCTGGGTACTAGGTTGGACTGGCTGATCTTGGAGGTCTCTTCCAACATAGCTGATTCCATGATTCTATCATTTCTGGGTGAAGAATAGGTTTATACCAACCCTTGGCCACCCTGCATTTGTGAAGATGGGGCCAAACTGCTAACCCAAACACCGCTGGCTCTGTCCTGATCTGCACCTTGTGTGACATGACCACAATCCAGACAGACTTGCCTATCAAATTTAGAGATTTAGGTGATTTTGTTTTCTCCCAGAAAAAGCCTGCAGATTCCTAAAGCAAGAAAGTTTACAAAACCTCTGTTAAAAAAATCAAATTCCACTTCAGAAAGAACTGAAGTAGCTTCTTTTGGTGGAAATGCTGTTTATGATAAGGCATAGTTTGCCCATGAGCATATTAAATTTGATTAAACAGCTTTTAGAGTTTCTCTTGAAAGTCTGTGAAGTACCCAAGGGGGCATGAATGTAAAAAAAAAACACCAACAAAACCAACAACAAAACAAA
This sequence comes from Tricholaema leucomelas, assembly GCA_013400475.1. Taxonomy (NCBI): domain Eukaryota; kingdom Metazoa; phylum Chordata; class Aves; order Piciformes; family Lybiidae; genus Tricholaema lacrymosa; species Tricholaema leucomelas. The sequence continues at coordinate 26,897 of WAAF01009437.1, read as the reverse complement.
ATATAAAAACCCCCAAACCCAACCAAATAAAAATCCCCACCCCAAGCAAACAACAACAGAACAAACAAACAAACAACAGGAAACCTCTCCTGTGAAGACAGACTGAAAGAGTTGGGGCTGTTCAGTCTGGAGAAGATTGTGATAAGTTGGACTGGATGATCTTGGAGGTCTCTTCCAACCTGGTTGATTCTGTGATTCTATGTGAAAAGAAGGCTCCCAGGTGATCTTCTTGTGGCCTTACGGTATCTGAAGGGGGCCTACAAAAAGCTGGGGAGGGACTTTACAAGATATCAGTGAGTGACAGGACTAAGGGGAATGGAGCAAAGTTGGAGATGGGTAGGTTCAGACTGGCTGTGAGGAGGAAGTTGTTGAGCATGAGAGTGGTGAGAGCCTGGAATGGGCTGCCCAGGGAGGTGGTTGAGGACATCCCTGGAGGTGTTTAAGGCCAGGCTGGATGGGGGTCTGGCCAGCCTGATCTAGGGTAGGGTGTCTGTGCCCATGGCAGGGGGGTTGGAACTACATGATCCTTGTGGTTCTTTCCAACCCTGACTGATTCTATGATTCTACATACACCACACAGCAAAGAGCAACTGCCTCCTGAAATCCAAACGCATGAGACTACATCCTCTAAACACACAGTTAGAGATGGAAAGAAGAATCATACAATCAACCAGGTTGGAAGAGACCTCCAAGATCACCCAGTCCAACCTAGTACCTAGCCCTATCCAGCCAACTAGACCATGGCCCTAAGTGCCCCATCCAGCTTTTCTTGAACACCTCCAAGGACAGTGACTCCACCACCTCCCTGGGCAGCCCATTCCAATGCCAATCACGCTCTCTGGCAACAACTTCCTCCTAACATCCAGCCTATACTTCCCCCAGCACAACTTGAGACTGTGTCCCCTTGTTCTGCTGCTGCTTGCCTGGGAGAAGAGACCATCCCCACCTGGCTACAGCCTCCTTTCAGGTAGTTGTAGACAGCAATGAGGTCACTCCTGAGCCTCCTCTTTTCCAGACTGCACACCCCCAGCTCCCTCAGCCTCTCCTCATAGGGTTTGTGTTCCAGGTACCTCACCAGCTTTGTTGCCCTTCTCTGGACACGTTCCAGTACCTCAACATCTCTCTTGAATTGAGGAGCCCAGAACTGGACACAGCACTCAAGGTGTGGCCTGACCAGTGCTGAGTACAGGGGCAGAATAACCTCCCTTGTCCTGCTGGCCACACTGTTCCTGATCCAGGCCAGGATGCCATTGGCTCTCTTGGCCACCTGGGCACACTGCTGGCTCATCTTCAGCTCCTATCTACTGGTACCCCCAGGTCCCTTTCCTCCTGGCTGCTCTCCAGCCACTCTGTCCCCACAGAGGGGGAAACTACACTATGAAGAAAGGCAGAGAGCAGAGTGGTTCAGAAAAGAAAGAACAGAGATGCAACGAAATGAAACAATGACGCTTCTCTTACGTTGTAGTTGTTGAGATTATCACTGGGTAGCGGAAGGCCCATGTATCGCTCTGTGTATATTGAATCTGCAATGGAGAGAAACACAAACACAACAGAAAACAGAATCTGCTCTTCAATTTTCAGTCTGTCTACCACAAATTTTATCCACCTAAACAAACAAGAAGAATATAGACTGGAAATTGAGGAAAAAAAAAAGAAATGAAAAAGGATAAACCCAGGGTTTTCCACAATAAGGTGTAGGTAAACATCATTACTCAGAATATTTAATCTTCTCGTTGCCATGGACACCTGAATGCTGAATATTAATAAAGTACTTTGTGTCAGTGTTACCTTATTGTTATTCTCCCAGTAATCCTAAGGAAATTGCTAAAAATCTTCCAACAAATGACTAGCATTTGAAAAAAAAAAAAAATATATCTTCTTATTTTTGTCTAAATGTTTGCTACTACCAAACTAAAATGTGAAAATGTTAACAATAGGACTCGGTTTGGCTTTGTTATATACAGGAAAAAATTAAGTATTTGATTTTCCACAGATTTTTCAGCATGATATTACACTTGCAGCCCAGAAAGCCAAGCAGAGCCTGAGCTGCAGCAGAAGTGTGGCCAGCAGGACCAGGGAGGTGATTCTCCTCCTCTACTCCACTCTGGTGAGACCCCACCTGGAGTACTGCATCCAGTTCTGGAGCCCCTATTACAAAAGGGATGTGGAGATGCTGGAGTGTGTCCAGAGAAGGGCAACAAGGATGCTCAGAGGGCTGCAGCAGCTCTGCTATGAGGACAGACTGAAAGAGTTGGGGCTGTGCAGTCTGGAGAAGAGGAGACCCTCAAGTGACCTTCCTGTGGCCTTCCAGTGTCTGAAGGGGGCCTACAAAATAGCTGGGGAGGGAATTTTTTAGGATATCAGGGAGAGGCAGGACCCAGGGGAATGGAGCAAAGCTGGAGGTGGGGAGAGTCAGAGTGGAGAGGTAAGGAGGAAGTTGTTCAGCACGAGAGTGGTGAGAGCCTGGAATGGGTTGCCCAGGGAGGTGGTTGAGGCCTCATCCCTGGAGGTGTTTAATGCCAGGCTGGATGATGAGGCTGTGGCCAGCCTGATTTAGGGTAGGGCGTCCCTGCCCATGGCATGGAGATTGGAACTAGATGATCCTTGTGGTCCCTTCCAACCCTGACTGATTCTATGATTCTATGATATTTTCTACTATCCTTGACTTCTCATCAGAATTTTCGCACTTTTTGGTTTTTTGGATGTTGAATATGAATGCCTCCATGAGCCTGTCCTTTAGCTAATCAATCAAAAGTGGAATTTTACAGATCCTGATTTTCAATGAAAAAAACCACAAACAAACCACTTTACTGCCAAACAGTAATATTCATATCATAGGAGGTATAAGCTGGATGTTAGGAGGAAGTTGTTGCCAGAGAGAGTGATTGGCATTGGAATGGGCTGCCCAAGGAGGTGGTGGAGTCACTGTCCTTGGNCAATGAAAAAAACCACAAACAAACCACTTTACTGCCAAACAGTAATATTCATATCATAGGAGGTATAAGCTGGATGTTAGGAGGAAGTTGTTGCCAGAGAGAGTGATTGGCATTGGAATGGGCTGCCCAAGGAGGTGGTGGAGTCACTGTCCTTGGAAGTGTTCAAGAAAAGACTGGATGAGGCACTTAGTGTCATAGAATCATAGAATCAAACAGGTTGGAAGAGATCTCCAAGATCATCCAGGCCAACCTAGCACCCAGCCCTATCCAGTCATCTAAACCATGGCACTAAGTGTCTCATCCAGGCTTTGCTTGAACACCTCCAGGGGTGGCGACTCCACCACCTCCCTGGGCAGCCCATTCCAACGGCAATCACTCTCTCTGCCAACAACTTCCTCCTAACATCCAGC
>WAAF01009437.1:0-22721 GCA_013400475.1 Tricholaema leucomelas | reverse complement strand
ACCAAATCAAGGCAATTTAAATGCTATTTTAACCAAACCCAACCAAGGCAATTTAAATGCTATTTTAAGCAAACCAAAGCAAACCAAGGCAATTTAAATGCCATTTTAACCAAACCAGACCAAATCAAGGCAATTTAAATGTTATTTTAACCAAACCAAGGCAATTTAAATGTGATTTTAACCAAAGCAAACCAAGGCAATTTAAATGCTATTTTAACCAAACCAGACCAAATCAAGGCAATTTAAATGCTATTTTAACCAAACCAAACCAAGGCAATTTAAATGCTATTTTAACCAAACCAAACCAAATCAAGGCAATTTAAATGCTATTTTAAGCAAACCAATGGAAACCAAGGCAATTTAAACGCTATTTTAACCAAATCAGACCAAATCAGGGCAATGTAAATGCTATTCTGTTACTGTGCAAAGCAAAGTCTAACAGTGATGTATTCCTGACACCCTTTGTGGTCTCAGAACATGTGGCAGCTTTGGAAAGCAAACACAGACACATTGCAGTAAGGCTACAAACACTGAAACAATTTAGCCTTCAGTAAAGATTAAAGAGACTACCTGGAACTGTGGTTCAGACTTAAAAAAAACCCAGAAATGAAACCCAGGCTTTAGGGAGTTGGTTTGGTTCCAAAATGCAGCAGCCCAGAGTTCATAAAAACAGACCAAGTGTCATTTACGTGGCACCTAGTAGGAAATCAAAGTTCTGCGCGATGAATCAACACTTTGCAGCGTGTGCACTGCAAGACATATGGGAATCCTTGTAACGAGGAAGCCATCACATACCATAATACTGCCAACGTGACACAGGGGCGACCGCTATTCCACACTTGAACACGCCGCTTCCAGAGCCAAGCACCATGGAGGTCACATATCCCCCATAAGACTGAGAAGAAAACATTGCTGTTATTTCAGTCAGAAAGAAAAGGATGGGGCCCATCTGCTAAACGGTTCATCAGACATTTATAGGCTCAGTGCTTCTCATATTAATGAACTCCGTTCTGAATTTGGGTCAGATCTCACCCAGCCTGCTCAGTTGGGGAAACAGGCACCAAACAGCGCATGGCAGCTGTGGCGCCGATGAATGAGAGAACTTGCTGGGGGAAAAGGGTGCAAGCGCTGCTGAACTGTGACTCAGCTAAGGATGACAGTGTTTGGTAGCACCATAGGCAGCAGTGAAAGACAGGAAGCAAGACACTGCTGAACCGCTGTGTCCCTCTCCATGCTGGGGGAGTGGGCGGAAACAGATCTTGGGCCCACAAGGTGCCCGGTGAGTAGTTGCACCAGGGCATCCAAAACTTTACAACTCCCTCAGGGCAGGCCTATGGCAGCTCACTTGCTAACTCTCCTCCAAAGTGTCAAAGAGCAAGACTGCGACTGGGGAGTGAAGAATCGTCTGTGGGAGGAACTGTGCTGCAACACACTCTCTGCTAGGCACAGAAAATTCACTCACAGTCTAGCCTGATACACGGATGTGTAAGTAACTGATAAACCTGAGCATCCTAGGCAGCAAGATACCTAAACAATGTCACTGACTGCCCAAATGATTGCCCTTACTATAGCTTGCAGGGGTTATTTAGGAAAACGTGCCCACCCACATTCAAAAAGAAGAGCAATTTTTACATCTTGTTACTGTCTTGAAACCAGATTACATGCAAATGGAACTCTACACAGTGTTTATTCCAACTTCAATACTTGTGTCATCTCAGTGAGAGGGAGGACATCGACTAGTAATTAAACCCGTGTATAACTATCACAGAAATTGTAGGGGTTGGAAAAGACTTCTGGAGATCATAGAATCATAGAATGGTTTAGGTTGGAAGGGATCATCCAGTTCCAAGCCCCTGCCATAGGCAGGGACACCTCCCACTAGAACAGGTCACTCAAGGTCTCACCCAACCTGGCCTTGAACACCTCCAGGGAGGGAGCAGCCACAACCTCCCTGGGCAACCTGTGCCAGTGTCTCACCACTCTCACTGGAAAGAACTTCTTCCTAACATCTAGTCTAAATCTCCCCTCTTCCAGTTTAAACCCACTACCCCTTGTTCTGTCGTTACAAGACCTTGTCACTAGTCCCTCCCCAGCCTTGCTGTAGGTCCCCTTCAGATACTGCAAGGCCACTATAAGGTCTCCTTGAAGCCTTCTCATCTTTAGGCTGAAAAGCCCCAACTCTTGTAGCCTATCCTCATAGCAGAGCTGCTGCACCCTCTGAGAATCTCTGTGGTCCTCTTCTGGACTTGCTCTAACAGTTCCATGTCCTTGTATTGGGGGCTCCAGAACTGCACACAGTACTCCAGGTGGGGTCTGATGAGAGCAGAGCCAAGGGGCAGAATCCCTTCCCTTGCCCTGCTGCCCACACTGCTCTTGCTGCAGCCCAGCACAGGGTTGCTGTCTGGGCTGCACTCACACTGCAGGCTCATGTTGAGCTTTTCAACACCCCAGACCCCCAGGACCTTTTCCTCAGGGCTGCTCTCAGCCATTCCCCACCCAGCCTGTATCTGTGCCTGGGACTGCACCCACTCAGGTGCAGGACCTTACACTTGGCCTTGTTAAATGTCACGAGGTTGGCCTGGGCCCACCTCTGCAGCCTGTCCAGGTCCCTCTGCATGGATCCCTGCCCTCTAGCAAGTTGATTGTGCCACACAGCTCGGTGTCATCTGCACACTTGCTGAGGGTGCACTCAATTCCTCTGTTCGTATCACTGACAAAGACGTTACACAGCACTGGTGCCAGCACTGACCCCTGAGGGACACCACTTGTCACTGGTCTCCAGGTGGACACTGTGCCCTTGATCACCACTCTATGCATGCGATCATCCAGATCATCTAGTCCAAGTTCCCTGCTAAAGCAGGTTTGCCTAGATTAGGTTGCCCAGGACCCCGTCTGAGCAGGTTTTTGTATTGCCAGAGAACAAGACTCCGTAACTTCTCTGGGCAGACTGTTCCAGCATTCTGTCACCCTCAAGAGAAGGAAGTTTTTCCTTAGGGTTAGTTAGAACCTCCTGTGATCTAGTTTGTGTCAACTGCCCCTTGTCCAGCCAGTGGGCACCACTGAAAACAGTCTAGTCCCATCCTCATGACACTCTCCCTTTAGATATTTGTAAGCCTTGATAAGATCCCCTCTCAGTGTTCTCTTCTCCAGGCTAAACAGCCCCAGGTCTCTCAGTCTTTCAGTAGATATGCTCCAGTCCACTCATTAGCTTTGTAGCCCTTTGTTGGACTCTCTCCAGTAGTTGCCTCTTTCTCTTGAACTGAGAAGCCCATAACTGGACTAAAGGTAATACTACAACATTAAGAAATACTGCATTAGGAAAAGTGTGTCTAGCAGGTTCTCCTACCCCTCTGCTCTGCCCTTGTGAGAACACATCCGGAATACTGTGTCCAGTTTTGGGCTCCCCAGTTCAAGAGAGACAGAGATCTGCTGGAGACACTGCAGTTGAGAGCTACTAGGATGATTGTGGGACTTTAACATCTCTCCTGTGAAAAGAGACTGAGAGAACTGGGGCTGTACAGTCTCAAGAAGAGAAGGCTGAGAAGGGATTTTACCAAAGTCAATAAATACCTGAGGGGTGGGTGTCAATACGAAGGTGCCAGTATCTTATGGAGCAAAGCTGGAGATGGGCAGACTCAGAGCCGATGTGAGGAGGAAGCTGTTCAGCATGAGAGTGGTGAGAGCCTGGAATGGGTTGCCCAGGGAGGTGGTTGAGGCCCCATGGCTGGAGGTGTTTAAGGCCAGGCTGGATGAGGCTGTGTGCAGCCTGCTCTAGGGTAGGGTGTCCCTGCCCATGGCAGGGGAATTAGAACTAGATGATCCTTGTGGTCCCTTCCAACCCTGACTGATTCTATGATATTTTCAGTGATGTCCAGTGATAGGACAAGGAACAATAAGTACAAGCTAGAACACAGGAGGTTCCACCTCAACACGAAAAGACGCTTTACAGTGAGTGATGGAGCACCAGAACAGGCTGCCCAGAGAGGTTACAGAGTCTCCTTCTCTGGAGACTTTCAAAACCTGTCTGGATGCATTCCTGTGTAGCCTGCTTTGGCAGGGGGTTGGACTAGATCATCTCTGGAGCTCCCTTCCAGCCCCTAACATTCTGTGGTACTGCACTTGACTTCACAGAGTATAGAGATGTTTACTCCCACAAGAAAAACCTACTAACACACCATCATCATCTTGTCATCAGTCAGTTTAGTCACCAGTACCTGTCACCAGCAGTGACCAAATTTCAGCTAGCAATTTAATTCAAGACCCTGCATGCAATCCTGCATATAGTTAAACAAAGCATGGTTAAACAAAGATGCAAGAGTATCCCCTCTGACACCAGAAACAGCAGACTGGGACAGAGAAATGTTTAAAGCTTGAATCTAGCAGGTACCACTACCATGCACACTTAGCCTTGCAGCTGTGGGGGGTATGTATATGCTATTAAACACACCCTCTCCTGCAACAGATTTTAAAGGTACATCAAGTAAGAGAAATCTGGCCTCTGGTTGGAAGCACAGCTGAAATAAAACACAGCCAAGCACAACAATAGAGCAGATTTAGGTATTTTCAGGCTGCTAGCAAAACCCACAACTCTGCCATACAGCTGGGGGTTCTGCACTTTGGCCACAACAACCCCAAGCAGCACTACAGGCTGGGAACAGAGTGGCTGGAGAGCAGACAGGAAGAAAGGGACCTGGGGGTACTGGTAAAGAGTAGACTGAAGGTGAGCCAGCAGTGTGCCCAGGTGGCCAAGAGAGCCAATGGCATCCTGGCCTGTATTAGGAACAGAGTGGCCAGTAGGACAAAGGAGGTTATTCTGCCCCTGTGCTCAGCACTGCTCAGGCCACACCTTGAGTGCTGTGTCCAGTTCTGGGCTCCTGAATTCAAGAGAGTTGTTGAGGTGCTGGAAGGTGTCCAGAGAAGGACAACAAAGCTGGTGAGGGGCCTGGAGCACAGCCTGTGAGGAGAGGCTGAGGGAGCTGGGGGTGTGCAGCCTGCAGAAGAGGAGGCTCAGGGCAGACTTCATTGCTGTCTACAACTACCAGAAGAGAGGCTGTAGCTGGGAGGGGTGCGGCTCTTCTGCCAGGCAACCAGCAACAGAAGAAGGGGACACAGTCTCAAGTTGTGCCAGGGGAGGTCTAGGCTGGATGTTAGGAGAAAGTTGTTGCCAGATAGAGTGATTGGCATTGGAATGGGCTGCCCAGGGAAGTGGTGGAGTTGCTGTCCCTGGAGGTGTTCACTAAAAGCCTGGATGAGGCACTTAGTGCCATGGTCTGGCTGACTGGCTAGGGCTGGGTGCTAGGTTGGACTGGATGATCTCGAACGCCTCTTCCAACCTGGTTGATTCTATGACTCTAGGTACTCCAGCAGATCACACAGGCAGCAGAACAACAAACAGTTGCTATAATTAAATGAAAAGCCAGCCAAACTTGAATACTTACCCAACCCCAAATAGCTATTCTGTCCTTATCAACAAAGCTCATTTCAGAAAACATCCTAAAAGCAAACAGAATAATTAAACAGTTAATAGATTGTGGATATCTGCAATGTATACAGATGTGCCTGCTTGTCATCATGTCTGTGGCTTTCTGTTTTACAGATAAACTGTCCTTCCTGCAACACAGCCCTGCATATGAAAACAGACAATATCTCAGGCACATAAAAAAGAAATTCATAAAAACATCTGTTTGTGAATGAAAAAACAACCTGGATGCCCTGTAAAAGCCCTCAAACCACAGTAAGGTGCAGGCCAATACCTGTAAATCCACTCAGGGTTTAAAAACGAATAACCCAACAAAAAATCATTACATGCCCTTTGTTTAAACTCCTTCACTTATTGGAATTTCAAAAAGCCAAAAAGCAAACTCTGTAAGATTCTAGGAGATTCATACTAGTGTCATTCAGATTAGTGTGGTTTTACAAGCATAAACCAGGAGATGAACATAAACTATGCTGTAAAGCTGAGTACTTTACACAAATAAATCCATCACAACTGAAAGTTAAAATAACCTTGGAGTAAAATTTCCAGCTCCAAGTTCCTTGGTAGCACTTGGTAGCTTAGTAGCTGTCACATCAAGGATCAGTGCTGAGCCCAGTTCTGTTCAACATCTTTGTTGATGACCTGGACGAGGGGACTGAGTCCAGCATCAGTAAGTTTGCAGATGACACCAAGCTAGGAGCAGGTGTGGAGCTGTTGGAAGGTCGGAGAGCCCTGCAGAGGGACCTAGACAGGCTGGATGGGTGGGCAGAGGCCAATGGGATGAGATTTAACAAGGCCAAGTGCAAGGTTCTGCACTTTGGCCACAACAACCCCAAGCCGCACTACAGGCTGGGAACAGAGTGGCTGGAGAGCAGCCAGGAAGAAAGGGACCTGGGGGTACTGGTAGAGAGTAGACTGAAGGTGAGCCAGCAGTGTGCCCAGGTGGCCAAGAGGGCCAATGGCATCCTGGCCTGGCTCAGGAACAGTGCTAGGTTGGACTGGATGATTTTGGTGGTCTCTTCCAACCTGGTTGATTCTATTCTATCAGTACTACTAATGTGACAGTTATCTCTGTAAAACCAGAGCTACTCTAACTCGGTATTCCAGCATTAGCCCCTAAGCATGAGATGATGGTTGGCCTATAAATGACACACTTCAGCACACAAAATTGATATTGAATTTATCTTTTTGCCAGTAATTTCATGATGACAATTCAAAATCTTCACCTTTCCCAACCCCCTCACAAGAAGCACAGAAAAGAAAGAGCAGATGTTGACCATCTGACTGTAGCTCACCTGGCTGCTGTTATCTGATCTTCTACTTCGTATGTTCCCAGTCTTCGGTTGATTGCATGCATAATTTCATCCCCTTGATATCCACTTCCTCTGCCATCGAAGCTAGCCACAATGACCTGCTCAGTGCTAGCAAGGTACGTAGCCCAGTTGATCTGGAAGGTACTATCTACTTTCTGACTGCAGGGTCCTGCATACCTGAGTGAAAAGTGCCACAGAATTCAGACATTTACTCTCCGTTTATATTCTCATACCAAGCATTTGAAATGCAATCATTGCCGATCATTTCCAAGCACTAAAGAAGAGTAAACCTTCAAATTAAACTAAGCAAAGAAGAAAAGCATTACTGGCTGAATCCAAGCTGCTGCTTTGCCTGGACAATAAAAGCAATATGCTTTTGAAAAGTGTCAGCTGTCAAGGAGGGAAGCAGACTGGGCTTTGTTTTATTGCTTTTTCTAGTAGGAAACTTTATTTTGACTTAAAGCAGCATACCAGAAATCCAAACCAAATTCTTTCTTTTATTTGTGATGGTAAATCTAGTCATCTGACTTTCACAGTGATGCTTTTTAAACATTTCTGTTCCATCTACCCATCTTTTATTTGGTTACAGTCTGAAATGAACAAGTAGCCCTCATCTGGAAAAAATACCTGCCTTTGGGAAACAACCTGCGGTGTTAGTGTCTCATCAGTGTTACCTAAAGTCTAAACCATGTTTTTGCAGCAAAGTAAGGAAAACTGTAACTACAACTTTTACTTTGAAATATTCTGAAGCCTCCCAGTTTTTTCATTCTCTTTAACAGTGGTCATAGAATCAACCAGGTTGGAAGAGACCTCCAAGGATCATCCACTCCAACCTAGCACCTAGCCCTAGCCAATCAGCCAGACCAGGGCACTAGGTGCCCCATCCAGGCTTTGCTTGAATAACTCCAGGGACAGCGACTCCACCACCTCCCCAGGCAGCCCATTCCAATGCCAATCACTCTCTCTGCCAACCATCTCCTCCTAACAGCCAGCCTAGACCTCTCCCAGCACAACTTGAGACTGTGTCCCCTTGTTCTGTTGCTGGTTGCCTGACAGAAGAGACCAACCCCCACCCAGCTACAGCCTCCCTTCAGATAGTTGTAGACAGCAATAAGGTCACCCCTGAGCCTCCACTTCTCAGGCTGTGCACCCCCAGCTCCCTCAGCCTCTCCTCACAGGGCTGTGCTCCAGGCCCTTCACCAGCTTCGTTGCCCTTCTCTGGACACGTTCCAGCACCTCAACTTATCTCTTGAATTGAGGAGCCCAGAACTGGACACAGCACTCATGTTGTGGCCTGAGCAGTGCTGAGTACAGGGCAAGAATAACCTTTCTTGTCCTACTGGCCACATTGTTCCTGATCCAGGCCAGGATGCCATTGGCTCTCCTGGCCAGCTGGGCACACTGCTGCCTCATGTTCAGCTCCAATCTACCAGTACCCCCAGGTCCCTTTCTTCCTGTCTGCTCTCCAGCCACTCTGTCCCCATCCTGTAGTGCTTCCTGCATTAACAATGCATCAACAGTGAGTTTCTGTATGGAGTCAGCTCTTCATATAAACAGGAAAAGGTTAATGTTTATAACATTGTGGTAGAAATGCTGTATCCAGCAGGGAAAGGGATGTGATTGCCCCTTGTACTCAGCTCTGCTGAGGCCACACCTCGAGTACTGTGTTCAGTTTTGAGCACTGCAACACAAGAAGGATGTGGAGGGTGCTGGAGTGAGTGCAGAGGAAGGCAACCAAGCTGCTGAAGAGCCTGGAGAATAAATACTATGAGGAGCAACTAAGTTTGAAGAAAAGAGGGCTGAGGGGAGACCTCATTGCTGTCTACAGCTACCTGAAAGGACATTTTGGAGAGGCTGCTGCTGGTCTCTTCGCACAGGTAAATAGTCACAGAACAAGAGGAAATGGCCTCAAGCTGACAGGGTGTGTTTAAACTGGACATCAGCAAACACTTTTTCACAAGAAAGAGAGATGATCCTGAGGATCTCTTCCAACTGGAATGTTTCAGTGATTTCTATTTTAATGAATAGCTAAATTTCAGTCAATTTCCAGTTAGAAGAAAACATATCAACACGAACAGAAGTGCCTGAGGAAAAATGGACTGAACAGCACAAGCTTGTGCTGAATTTATGGAAAAATAGCAAATGCAATCCTGACCACAGAATGTAGTTTGCCAATACTAGCTGACAGTCAAATATCAGAGAAAATGCAACTCACACTCACTACTTCAGTATTAGGAAATGTGCTTTAGTCAATGGAATGTAACTTCATTGAATATTACTCAAAAGGAAATTTTAAAGAGCAGAGAAAGAGGTAAGCTAATGCTACTAACATCTTTGCTTTCAAGTCAGATAGAGAATGTACCTGGCTCACTGCCACTAACAAAATATATGCATGTAAAGCATTACATCATCTTATGGTACAGGTATCCACCAGGAATTGGGATATGCCTCATCTTTTTTCATTCTCTCTAAAAACTACTTCAAGGAAAGCAGCCCTGTGGAGAGGGACCTGGGGGTGCTGGTGGATAACAAGTTAACCATGGCACAGCAATGTGCCCTTGTGGCCAAGAAGGCAAATGGCATCCTGGGGTGTGTTAGGAAGAGCGTGTCCAGCAGATCAAGGGAGGTTCTCCTTCCCCTCTACTCTGCCCTGCTGAGACCTCATCTTGAATACTGCCTTCAGTTGTGGGCACACGAGTTGAAGAGGGACAGGGATCTGCCGGAGAGGGTCCAGCGGAGGGCTATGAGGATGATGAGGGGACTGGAGGGCATGGCTTATGAGGAGAGGCTGAGGGACCTGGGGCTGTTTAGTCTGGAGAAGGAAAGACTTAGAGGGGATTTGATAAATGTTTGTAAGTATCTGAAGGTTGGCTAGGAGTGGGGGACAGGCTCTGCTCACTGCTCCCTGGGACAGGACAAGGAGCAATGGGTGTAAGTTGAAGCAAAAGAGGTTCTGCCTTAACACAAGGGGGAACTTCTTCACTGTAAGGGCCACAGAGCACTGGAATAGACTTCCCAGAGAGGCTGTGGGGTCTCCTTCTCTGGAGACTCTCAAGGCCTGTCTGGATGTGTTCCTCTGTGATCTGTGTTAGATAGGATTGTCCTGCTCTGGCAGGGGGGGTTGGACTCGATTATCTCCTTGGGTCCCTTCCAACCCCTAACATCCTGTGAGCCTGTGAGTAATTAGAAAGCATAGCAGGTTTGTGTTTCCTATCTTACTAGAAGCATTTGAAGTAGATGAAAGTGATTATTTGCACAACATTGACATATAACTTGAAGACTTACACATCAAGGAGCAGAGGGTACTTCTTTGATGGATCAAAATGGGGAGGCAGTATCATTTGATACCATAGGTCTAAAAGTGAAAGGAATTGAACTTGGGTCAGTTCTCCAGTGACATAATTTGACATGCATTGCAATTCATACAAGAGCACGGTTGCATCAGCCCCTAAAAACTAAAAAGTAGTCACATATGAACTGCCCTAACACATACAGCTATTTAGCAGGAAGTCTGAACTGGAATGTCAGTTCAATATTAAGAAAACCTGGGGACTCCACATGCTGTCTTGTAACATTATTCTCTATTATAAGCTTAGATATATGACTTGATACATCTCTGTGGTGGTAAATCTGATGAAGTCTCTGAAAAGTTTCTCCTCTTTGTCTCTCTGCACTGAAAATACATTTTAAGTATCTTGAACCTGCCAGATAGGCTCTGCATGACCATTTAGTAAAGCACCCCAGGAACATACTCAGCTATCTATGATTTTTCAAGTCATCCATGTTATTCTTTCCACCTAAGTTAGGTGAGCATTTTAATTGCACACCATCTAAGTTTTGCACACTGACTGGCTCCTGAATTTTAGAAGAACTGATGCTGGAAAGGACACATGAAGCAATTCTGACAAGACTGCACTGCAGGAATACTCAGGAGTGCAAGTCTTACAGAAATTTGTCCAGATATGAATATGCAAGATGTTAAACCACTGAAAATGAGTGATCTAAATTTAACATATGAAAATAGTAATCTTGTTTTGTCTGCTCCATAGTCATGGGAGCAGATTTCTTCTTTGATAACATAGCAGGATTTGTGAGAAGACTTGGAACTTGAAGTCAGACCACAGAAATGCATTTATTTCTCTTATTTCTGGCATTAAAAATAGATTCCCCTTACCCAAAAGCTTTTACCCTGAAGAGATGGAGTAGGAGTAGTAAGAATAAGAGAGGAATAAAAAAAGATGAAGATATAACTGATAGCACGAAGAACATCTTTAAACCTCCATCTTGCCTGGAAGATTTCATCTTTAACCCTAGTAAAATTGTGACAGAAATAAAAGACAGAAAACACACAAGGATAATGAGAGTTATTATATAAATAAGGTAACAGTAGAAGAAGGAAGGCATCAAAAAGAACAATGTCTGAGAGAACTCAATACAGTTTGTAAAATCTAATTCCATTAAGAATATTCTTGATACTTCATTTTATCAAGAGGAAGTTTGTTATGAAAAGGAAAGTATCAAAGGCTGGAGCAACAACAGTTAGATAGGTACCCTGCCTCCCAATGACAGCTCTTCTGGGGTTTCTCAGCCTAGGAGCTCATTAAGCAAGCTTCTGTACCACCCTGTTGTGTAAATTCAGAGATGCACCACTAGGCAAGGCATTAGTCATTCATCTTCTAGCATTTTATTCCAGTCAGCATTCAGAGGTGCACATAGTCTTAGAGGGTGAATATGCTTTTAAGAATGTGATTGTTCTGTCCAAATATTCCCCCCCCGAAAAGTCAAAGGTGAACTTCTTGAAAAGTAGCCTAAGTGATTTTGCAAGTTTTTCTACTTAGATCCTGGAGGGGTTTTTTTCTAATGACCTTCACCACCATCCCAGCCTCCCAGCACAACCCAAAGGGACTTTCAGCTGGAAATTAAGATCTAATTGAATCCACAATTTAATTTGAATTCAACAATGCTTACAAGCTTTGTGCCTTACCCCTATTCCTCTCACTTATTTAAACACAGTGTTAGAGGCTTCTGCTTTTCAGGTAATTATCAAGGGGAAAAAAAGGGAGTCAAACCACTTCATGATGAAAATATTAAGATTAAGAAAAAACATATTTTAGATGAGAGTATTTTTTTTTTTTTAACCTGAAACCCTAAATCAGCCTCAGATTATGTTTGAATGTCCAAATAAAAACAAACATTGTCTTAGGTGCAGAATACTTTCAATAACCCTACTATGCTTCTCAGAAGAAGACCTTGCAGCACTGGGTGAAAGAGGGGGAGAAAGGAAAAATGTGGTTTTGAACTTACTGTATCCAGCTACACCAAGGATGTCAATTTTTTTGGAAGGCATCTGAATATCTTTCAATGCATTTTCCAGGTCAGTATTATTTTCCAAGTACCTGAGGACTGAGTAACAGAGTTAGCAGAAGACAAAGATGAAATACATTATTTTCAAATTACAGAACCAACCAGGTTGGAAGAGACCTCCCAGCACCCAGTCCTATCCAATCAACAAGACCATGGCACTAAGTGCCTCATCCAGGCTTTGCTTGAATACTTCCAGGGATGGTGACTCCACCACCTCCCTGGGCAGCCCATTCCAATGCCAATCACTCTGCCAACAACTNAGAATAACCTCCCTTGTCCTACTGGCTACACTCTTCCTGATCCAGGCCAGGATGCCATTGGCTCTCCTGGCCACACTGCTGCCTCATCTTCAGCTCCCATCTACCAGTATCCCCAGGTCCCTTTCTTCCTGGCTGCTCTCCAGCCACTCTGTCCCCAGCCTGCTTTTAACTACTTTAAAAACTGATGTCTGATGGCAACTTTCATTGCTTACTGCAGTCTGATGGCAACTTCTTAGCTTACTGCAGTTTTTGTTTTCCCTCTCAGATTCAATGTTTACAATACAGTTTTCCTTCAAGCAATTTCATAACCAGAAAGCTGGTTTTACCCTGGTTTTCATCGAAATGCAACTGCAGAAAAGCTGAACAATTATCCTGTAAATAAGTCATACATTACTGTTTTCTAGCACAATGTAAAATATTAAACAAACTATGAATAAATGTATGCCACACTATGTAATTTATTCTTCTAGTTAACTATGCTAAATTATCTCAAATTAAATCCACCCTTTGTAATTGACATTTTAATTACTATATCGAGCAATGAGAATAAATACAAAATAAGTTTACAGTGTCATATCTCAACACAAATTATGTTTTAAGGCAATCCCATACCTTGATCATCACTGCTTCTGTGTAGAGTAGACATGGGCAGGCCAGGACCTGTTAACAGAGCACAAAGCCTTCATGTTTGTATGCTGTCTCAAAACACAGTCTTTGTAAAGTAATTAGGAGTGGGTGAGTCATGGAAGCGCAGAACTCATTTCCCCCTCGTCTGCACAAGCTGGAATTTATTTAATAGGGCTCAAAATCAAGCCACAAGATCTTATTAATATTCAGTCTGTCTCAAAAGTGAACCATGTGACTACAAGGTAACTAAGAAGTAATTAGCAAAGCCTCCCATTGGTTGTGGATCATGGTTTAGGAATCAGTAAGTCTTGTCATGACGACCATGGCAGTCTTCTTCCAACAACTCTTCCTACAACCTGACAGAAAATTCCCTCTCTGCTGTTCTTCTAGCTCATAGATCAAGTAAAATCTTGGCATCTTAAAACACAACATACATACCAATTTAAGGGAAATTTTATGGCAAGTTTTATCTTTCTCACCCCTTGAGTCATTTCTCCCTTGTACTACCTAGCACAAGCACTTACAGATCAGAGACAGACTGCAGTATTGTTGTTAGAATAGAATCAACCAGGTTGGAAGAGACCTCCAAGATCATCCAATCCAACCCAGCATCCAGTCCTATCCAGTCAACCAGACCATGGCACTAAGTGCCTCATCCAAGCTTTTCTTGAACACCTCTAGGGACAGTGCCTCAACCACCTCCCTGGGCAGCCCATTCCAGTGCCAATCACTCTCTCTGCCAACAACTTCCTCCTAACATCCAGCCTATACTTCCCCCGGCACAACTTGAGACTGTGTCCCCTTGTTCTGTTCCTGGTTGCCTGGCACAAGAGACCAACCCCCACCTGGCTACAGCCTCCCTTCAGGTAGTTGTAGACAGCAATGAGCTCTGCCCTGAGCCTCCTCTTCTCCAGGCTAAACAACCCCAGCTCCCTCAGCCTCTCCTCACAGGGCTGTGTTCCAGGCCCCTCACCAGCTTTGTTGCCCTTCTCTGGACACCTTCCAGCACCTCAACATCTCTCTTGAATTGAGGAGCCCAAAACTGGACATAGACTCAAGGTGTGGCCTGACCAGTGTTGAGTACAGGGGAAGAATAACCTCCCTTGTCCTACTGGCCACACTCTTCCTGATACAGGCCAGGCAGGATGCCGTTGGCTCTCTTGGCCACCTGGGCACACTGCTGGCTCATTTTCAGCCTACTCTCTACCAGTACCCCCAGGTCCCTTTCTTCCTGGCTGCTCTCCAGCCACTCTATCCCCAGTCTGTAGCACTGCTTGGGGTTGTTGTGACCAAAGTGCAGAACCCTGCACTTGGCCTTGTTCAATCTCATCCCATTGGCCTCTGCCCACCCATCCAGCCTGTCAAGGTCCCTCTGAAGGGCTCTCCTACCCTCCAGCAGATCAACACCTTGCTCCTAGCTTGGTGTCAACCACAAACTTACTGATGCTGGACTCAATCCCCTCGTCCAGATCATCAATAAAGATGTTTAACTCATGATAAATGTTTCAGTGGATGTTTTCGAACAGCACTCTTAATTTTCCCCTTCTATCTATACTATCACATACACATCAGTTCGGTGATATACTCAGCCCAGGGCTTCCAAGTGATATACTTGGAATCATTATATATTGTATATATGTATATGTGATACACTCAGCCAAGGGCTTCTACAGAGAGAGCTTTCCACGAAGCACTTGAGAAGATGCACAGTGGTGGACAGGAGTGTTTTGCAGCTCTCTTGGGTCCACTGATGACTTGAACTATCAAATTTTATCCTTTAAATTTTTGTCAAGGTACTTTTGAGCCTTAGAGGGAATATGTTCTTCTGCTGCCAATGCATTTATCCAACACTATCAACACATGGTGTTGTTACCCAGTGCATATCAAGATCTTAACGAAATGAACTTCCCCACCTAATGAATCAGTGAGTCATGTTTATGTCAATTAATTCTGGATATACTCACCACGACAGTTTAGCTGATAATACTGTGCATCTTTGCTGAAGTACACAGAATAATATTGGCATCTTTCTGGATTCAGATCACAGCTAACACATCTAGTAGAATTTGGACTGCTTTCCAAGAGCACTCTGCAAAATAGACGAGCTTCATCTCAGAGATGAAAGACTTTATTGAAGCTATGCTAAACAAATGTATGCTTTTAAAAGAAGATGACCAAATGAAATATGCTAAAATTCTGCAGCAAAGCTTTAAAAAATAGAGAAAATACACTTCAGAGTTCAATTAATACCGGAATCACATGTCATAGCTTCAAATATAATCACAGCAAAAAGCCTGAGAGGTTTTCTTTAGGGGTTCACAGGCTCACAGGATGTTAGGGGTTGGAAGCGACCCAAGGAGATCATCCCCCTGCCAGAGCAAGACAATACTATCTAACACAGACCACAGAGGAACACATCCAGATAGGCTTTGAAAGGCTCCAGAGAAGGAGACCTCACAACCTTTCTGGGAAGCCTGTTCCAGTGCTCTGTGAGCCTTACAGTAAAGAAGTTCCCCCTTGTGTTAAGGCGGAACCTCTTTTGCTTCAACTTACACCCATTGTTCCTTGTCCTATGCCAGGAAGCAGTGAGCAGAGCCTGTTCCCCCACTCCTAGCCAACCTTCAGATACTTACAAACATTTATCAAATCCTCTCTAAGTCTTTCCTTCTCCAGACTAAACAGCCCCAGGTCCCTCAGCCTCTCCTCATAAGCCATGCCCTCCAGTCCCCTCACCATCCTCACAGCCTTCTGCTGGACCCTCTCCAGCAGATCCCTGTCCCTCTTCAACTGGGGAGCCCAAAACTGAAGGCAGTATTCAAGATGAGGTCTCAGCAGGGCAGAGTAGAGGGGGAGGAGAACCTCCCTTGATCTGCTGGACACACTCTTCCTAATACACCCCAGGATGCCATTTGCCTTCTTGGCCACAAGGGCACATTGCTGTGCCATGGTTAGCTTGTTATCTCCCCAGGTTTGTTGCTTGAGGATCAATTCTTTTCATAATTTCCCTTTATTAATTAAATGTATAGAAAAATTTTAGTCACTTTTAAAGTTTATATTATTACACAAACAGATCTTGTATAGGGTCCCACTTCAGACTGCAACCATGCAAACCTTTTATTCTGTGATGCTTTTTGTTAAAAATTTCTTTTTCATTAACAACTCTTTTCTTACTTATAAAGATTTCTTCCTCCTGGCCTTGCATCCTTTTCATTACTAATGTAGTATCTGCAAAAGCAAAACATACTGGTTACACGGCAATAGTTAAAGGTTTATCTTAACATGTTTACATCAGACTTTTAAGGAGTTAAGTGACACCTTCTCCCTGTTCTCTTTGCTTGCTTAGATCCTTGTTAGAAATCATCCTGATAAGCATCAATAGCTTAATTACAATACTTACAAAAAGCTACTGGTTACAGCTTCTATGCTGATTACTTCCCATCTTCCAGTAGTAATAGGAATTGGAACCTGGAGAGGGAGGGTGAAAGGTGAAGTTAAAAGAAGAATGTGAAGCTGAAACAGAAATCAGCAGTGACTGTCCTACACCTTGCTGCTTACCTGTGAGCCATTAATGTAATGGATGTGCTTGTAACCTTCCGCATTGCTGAATACTTTGTAGTAGGTAGCTTCATCAGGTGCAAAGAGAGGGACAGATGGCTGGAACTTGAACATAAGAATCATAGAATTAGAATCAACCAGTTTGGAAGAGACCTCCAAGATCATCCAGTCCAACCCATCACCCAGCCCTATCATGCCATCTAGACTATGGCACCAAATGGCTCATTAAACCAAACAACAAAACTCCAAAACCAAAATGACAGATTTAGGTTTTGATATCTCTGAACACACTGCAAAAAAAAAAAAATTTGTCTGCTGACTTAATAAGCAGAACCTTTAGCCACAATGCTAAAAGTAAACACACTTCACACTTAAACTATTTTCTTGCTTCTTAAAGCAGCAGAATTTCACCAGTATTAGCCCTGGTGATGATCAGTGTCCCTTCCTACCTAACTTGACTTTGAAGTCCTATAGGTGTTCCTCGTTTCCTGGCATTTTAGGAAACAAAATGTGTCTCTCCTTCTAAAACTCACTGTTTAATTCTGTCTCATGTCCACACAGAGCTGTAACCTCTGCAGATTTGTGTTTTCCTTGATTCTACCATTTTTAAAAGATATAATTGTGAACAAATTCCCTGAACTCTTTTTTTAGCTTGACACTGAAAAATGTCCTCCCTTCTTCAAAGAAAACAACCTGCTTTCCAAGGGGAAATTTTACAATTAAGTAGATGATTAAAACCACCAAAGAACTCCAAACTGGAATTTTACTTTCATGAAGGAACTATTCATTTGTCAATTCGGTGTAACAGAAATGAATGGATTCTTTCTGTTTACTGTCATTTGGATGTGCTCCACACGGTAGACAGAAAAAGAGAGGAATGAAATTGAACCAAATGGAACAGCAGTTATTTCCATGCTAAATGTCCAAAACATCTAAGCATGAATGCACACAATGCAATTACCTGTGAGGTTATACCCATTTTTGAAAGGGAGAACAAAACAGATAAAGTCACTTGCCTCAGGTCACTCAGTAAGCAACGACACAACTCAAGTCTTCGTAGCCCAAGTGCTCCAGATAAGCTTTCCTTCTTCCCTACTAGTACTGTTACAAAAGAATAACCTGACAAATGTTTTACTAGCTTCTCCCTTACCACATCTTGCTTTGTCAAAGTGTGACTTGCCTTCAACTCAGCTGGCAAGCTCTAACTCAGCTCATGACCTGGGAGCCTTATGCAGTAACACAGGCTGTTCCAAGCAGTCTCAGGTTAAGCATAATTCCATTTCTACTTCCAAAAAAACCCCAATCAAACCCAAAAACCAAACCCAAATCCAGTACAGATATCGACATATACTCCTGTGTATCTATTTTAGACACACACATAATTTACTTGGTTGGTACATACCCTTATGTGAATTGTAAGTCTCTTTTCTATCCCTTCTTCAACCCTTCCTACTTTCTACTCCCTTCTCAAATCCAAGAATCCTTCAGTGAGATTCTCTTTTCCTTCCAACAGCTCCTATGATGTGGGTTGTCTCTTTAAAAGAAACAAAAAACCCCAACAACCTAGTTTAATGGCACAGACTTGCATTTTGCCCTCTCATTTTGCACAACTGTTTACAAAGTCTGCAGCTTGATCATCACATTGTCTAATTGTGAAGCCTTTGCTGCAGAGAAGCAAAATGTGTCAGCGTTAAGGCCTTCCTTTCCATATCAAATTTGACAGCAGGTGGGTTGATCTCTCATCTTCATACTGCGGATGATTTCATCCCTGCTGTTGCCTCCCTCTTTACATTTCTTTAAACTTTCATTTTTGACTTCAAAAGTGAATTAGTGACTAAAGCATAATCAGTGTGTGGAAAATGCGGGAGTGGAAAGTGTACTCTGTGTTCTCATCAAAAACTCTGAGACTCATTTCTCCCTCCAAGTCTGAACTTTTGCATCTCTGCTTCACTTCCCCCAGATCTTCTGTGTAGTTCATTAGGTGTCTACTCTACACCACGTACCAGGACAGAGAGGCAGCTGGGAAAGCATCATCCAGGCAGTAGTGACTGGTTTGGCATTTGAATCTGGTCAGTTACATGCACCCTGTCCTCAGTTCTCTCCAATGGACAAGGGGTGGGGAGGAGGGAAATGAATAAACCCCTTCAAGGTGAATCAGGAATGGTTTGTTGCAACCTGAAACACCAAAAATTGCTCTTTTCCTCTATGCCTTTCCTCCAATACAGCTCAAAGGTTATAGGATACACTTCTTAATACATTTTATCCACTAGATTATTCTGGAGATGGCAGGAAGACTGGAATGCAGCCAAGCCACCATGGCTGCCAGCTCTCCCCCAGAACAAAAGGAACTCTTAACCCTGGCTTCTACACTCCCTTACCTAACACTACTGAAGAAGCAGGTCAGAATTAAAAGGAATCTGGAAGAGGCATTCTGCTTTTTGGCAAGCTGAACATGATGGATGGGTTACGGAGGATGCAGTTACAGCTCCAGCCCATGCTGCGCTGTCAGCCCAGCCTTAGAGTTCAGAACCCCATACCCACACAAGCTGAAAGCCAGGAGCGAGGTGGCTCAACAGCAGCTCCATTTTAATGCTTTTTGCCTATGCATCTAAAATGCAACAAGTGAATGGATCAGACCTGCACACAAGAAGCAATACAACCAACAAAAGGCTCACAGGACATTTCCTTAATAATCAGCCCTACACAGCATGTAGCAGTTGTAGAAACTGAAGACTCACTCTGCCAATCCAGCCAGTCGTACTTTGTTCTGTAAATTGCTTCTCCTAAGAAATAAAAATGCAAACAATTTGTCAACAACTGTTTTACATCATGCTATATTTCTAGAGAGAGAAATTTACAGGGGTATTCTACCCCTTTCTAGTTTCATCTGTCAAATATTGTGGCTCTCCCCTCTCTTTTTTCCTTACCTGTGGACACGACCAGCTTCCAGTAGCATTTTCAAAGTCACAAACTGTGAGGACTGAAAAGTTCTGAATTCTTCTGAGCCACTGCAGACAGATCCTTTCATCTGTCACCCACGTTACAACACTCAAGTAATGATCTCTGCAAACAGCAAGAGCATTAGACACTTAAAATCCTCTCCATAATAACACCCCATACAAGAGCATTCGGCATTTCACCGAATGAGACTCATCTGGCTATTTTCATTTCAATCTAGTTTTCCACAATAAACAAGGATGCAAACTTAATGGAGACATTTTTTTGTCTGTTGTTTTTGCTACTAGTAGATGCCTAAGTTATCTTCATTCACACAGTAAAGAATTAGACAATCTCTCCCAGAGAGACGGCAATTAAGTTATAACAGCCAGACCACTATCCTCTAATACATACAATAACAGCTACTCCAGACAGTTCATACATCTTGTATTGTGTGCATTTAGAGGAAAATCTTCTGAATACTAAGTTATATGGGTTTGGGGAGCTTGGCATTTTATTCTTGGCTGCATGAAGTTGGTTGCTTGTAAGCACAACTAGTGGTGTTCCCCAGGGATCAGTGCTGGGACCAGTCCTGTTCAATATCTTTACTGATGATCTGGACGAGGGGATTGAGTCCAGCATCAGTAAGTTTGCAGATGACACCAAGCTAGGAGCAGGTGTGGAGCTGTTGGAAGGTAAGACAGCCCTGCAGAGGGACCTAGACAGGCTGGATGGGTGGGCAGAGGCCAATGGGATGAGATTTAACATGGCCAAGTGCAGGGTTCTGCACTTTGGCCACAACAACTCCAAGAGCACTACAGGCTGGGGATAGAGTGGCTGGAGAGCAGCCAGGAAGAAAGGGACCTGGGGGTGCTGGTAGAGAGTAGACTGANTGGGGTTGTTTAGCCTGGAGAAGAGGAGGCTCAGAGCAGACCTCATTGCTGCCTACAACTACCTGAAGGGAGGTTGTAGCCAGGTGGGGGTTGGTCTCTTCTCCCAGGCAACCAGCAACAGATCAAGGAGACACAGTCTCAAGCTGTGCCAGGGGAGGTCTAGGCTGGATGTTAGGAGGGAGTTGTTGGCAGAGAGAGTGATTTGCACTGGAATGGGCTGCCCAGGGAGGTGGTGGTGTCACTGTCCCTGGAGGTGTTCAAGAAAAGCCTGGATGAGGCACTTAATGCCATGGTCTAGTTGAGTGGGTAGGGCTGGGTGCTAGGTTGAATTGGATGATCTTGGAGGTCTCTTCCAACCTAGCTGGTTCTGTTCTATTCTATGCACTCTGAGTGCTGAGACGTTATCTTTGTTCAACTTAGTACTTATTTCCATTAGTGAGAATGGAGTGAGAGATCATCTCAGGAAAAGATACTACTGCTTGAATATTTCACTTTCATCTTCAGAATATCAACTAATTTAGATGAAAAACTGGAGGATCTGAATTTGGTTTTAATTAATATTTCTATATATTAAAGTAAGGCACCACATAAATGTAAGCAGTTTTGTTTATCACTAAGATCTGTTAGCTGTACTTGCCTTTTCTGATTTTAGATCTCTCCTATCTCCTAGAGGCTTTATGAACTAAAATAAACCAGACCTCCACTCCAAGGCAAGTATACATTTTTAACTGGAATTTGCACATTTGACTTAGTTCCAAGTTCATGTTCCCTTTTCCCCCTAAGTTAGCTAACAAAAAAATGTGTGGGAAGTTTTGTGATGAGAGGGAGTATCTTCGTGATCACTGGAGGGGAGGGATGAGAAAGAAGGGAAGAGAAAGAAAAAGATGGAAATAAAATCACTACAATTAATGTGGTTGGACCAAAAACAAATGCCTGATGGTTACCAACCACTTTCAGGTTGATTTCTATAGTGCAGTCTAGAAATCATGTTTAAAAAAGGTCTATTTTAGCATTCAGATCTCACTTGAAGTTAGGTCACTTAATTGCTACTCTGCCTGGCTTCAAACACTATTTTTTAGACCAATAGTTTAAAGAAAACCACTCTGCAGGAGCTTGTGTGGGGAAAAAAAAATCCCAAACCTCCCATTACTTATGCATTAGTTGGTTCCCTTACTTCGTAAAAAGAGAATTAGCCTCTCATTTTTGTTCCTGTAATGTCAGAGAAGTTAACAAGTCTCTTCTCCCAGGCAACCAGCCTGGGAGACACAAGGGGACACAGTCTCAAGTTGTGTTGGGGGAGGTATAGGCTTAATATTAGGAAGAAGTTCTTCCCACAGAGAGTGATTTGCCATTGGAATGGGCTGCCCAGAGACGTGGTGGAGTCGCTGTCCCTGGAGGTGTTCAAGAAAAGACTGGATAAGGCACTTAGTGCCATGGTCTGGTTGATTGGATAGGGCTGGGTGATAGGCTGGACTGGATGATCTTGGAGGTCTTTTCCAACCTGGTTGATTCTCTAAATTCTGAAGACTATAACATCATCCATTAGACAAAGTGAACAGCACAAGGAAAAGCCCAAAATGCTACTATTTACTATTATAAATATTTTAAACTTGTTATAGAGCCCAAGAATGCACCTTCAAGTTTTAAGCAACCCATGAAACATTAGCTAAGCTGCAATTAACTCCAGTATAGAATACAGTAGTTTTGCACTGTCTTCTTCATTTGCTGCTGAGAAGGAATATTCCTGTGATCACTGTCTGTAGTTCCCTGATTTGAAGGCACTATATTTTTAGGACAGATTCTTTCAGATGAGAAGCATCCATTGCCTTCATCTTCCTATTAGCCAACAGGAACTGCCTGTATCCATGATGCTCAACGTGGTCTTTAAAAACTGTAATGCATTTCATGCTGATCATTCATGCAAGAAGTGCCAGGTTTCATCTACCATCTTCTGTGGCAAAGCAGTGCCATTCCAGGTTGAATAATGGAATAATACTTTTATTCTGAAACAGAAGGGTGTTGTGTCCCTCCCCTTGTGCAACAAGCTCCACACAGTGCTGCAACAGGCACCCATTTGCAGGGACACTGCCCCTCAAAATTCCTACCCAGGTGGGTGGGGTGAGGCATGCTACCAATTTGATTTTACTCAGACTTTAGCTCCAAAGAAAAACAGTATAAACATACAAACTGTGCAAATGTTCATTATTTTGTGCTACAAGGAGTAAAACCTCCCTACACTGCACATCATTATCATCTCCCTTTTCCTACTCATATACTTTTGCTATTGTAAAATCTC
>WAAF01009435.1:0-10381 GCA_013400475.1 Tricholaema leucomelas | reverse complement strand
TCCCATTGGCCTCTGCCCACCCATCCATCTTAGTGTTATCTGTAGAAAACAAACCAAAACAAAACCAAAAAGAAATGCCAACTACAACACAATTTTTTTATGACCACTGACTTAATGATATTTCCACTAATAATTATATTTATGGAGTAATACTCATTGTAAGGCTATAATATTCAACAGGTTTTCAATCTTTCCAAAGAAAGGAAAAAAAGTCTTCGAATTCGTCTTGTTAAGAAAAAGGAAACTGATTGTTTAATATGTTCCTGGGCTCTTTGAAGTTCCACTCTATTGTGAAATAATTACTGTCATGTGGTAGGAACAGAAGGCTCTTATGGGAGAATGCAGTTGCAATCTAAAGCTTCTGTAGTGCAGAAAAAATCCTATGAGCTTGCTAGTTGTGAAGTAGTTTTAGACGGAACTAATTCTTCAATTAATAACTTGTGGACAGTAAGATATTGGACTTTCCATTTAACCTTTACTTGCTTGGTAGTTTTGTGTCAAATTTTTGTGTTCCATGACAAACAATTCCCATTTGATCCATCATGCTGGCACTAATTTATGTATATTTTATTTATTATTAGTACCATTCACTTTAGGCAGCTCTTTGTTGTCAAAAGTTGCTTTATTTGTAATAGAAAGGGTATATTCTTTAGGCTGACATTTTTAAAACTGTCTCACTGGTTTTCTAGATTCACTTAAACATCTCTTTGGTCTTGGTTTGGTGTGTGCTATGCTGCCAATGGCTTCCCAGGAGTCTGCAGCTTTGCAAGCATCAATTCTTCAGAGGACCTAAGTGTGATGCTTTTTTTTGCCTCTGTTTCTTCACTGGGTTAGTAGTCTTCTACTAACTTACTCCAGAACTACATCACTTCCCTGTAATATTGATTCAACAAACTTCTAGGCTAAAACTTCTTCATACATTTTCTGGTAAGATCTGGATTTGTACAGGTAGGAATCTAAGGGAGGTCTCAATTTCAGGCAGAATTCAATCCACAGTTTCAAAAAAAGTGCTACTTTCAATCAAACTACCTTGATCACTGTTTAATGAGTTATCACGTCACTGAGATACATTAGTGAAGTAAACTTAATTATGCAAGTATATTGATGATATCGTTAGTAGTATGTTATTTCATTATTTAGATCCTTCTTGTTTAATATAATGGCACAATGCTTCTGCTTTATTTTTGCACTGCATTGGCTTACAAATAATGACAATGGCAGTTTGAATTATTTTTTCAGGAGTTAGTGGGATTCTACACAATTTTAATAGTAAGATCAACTATTGGAGAAAGCTTTATAATAACCATTTGTGAAACAATGTGTGAAAATGATGACAGATTATATAGCATTAATGACAGCTATTTCATCTCTGGTTCCTGTGAAAAGGTCACTCGGTTGAATCTTGCATAAATGACACTTTTAGCTAATGAGAACCTGAGCATTGTTCTTGTTTGGCTTTGATTGTTGTTTTTTGTGGGTTTTTTTTGTCTGCTTGGATACTGTTGTTGTGTTTTGATTTGTTTTTTTTTCCCAAACAGAATTTTTATCTACTGGTCAGCATCTATATATGAATCCTTACAGGTATTTTTCAAAGTCTTTCAGTAAGATAAATTATTCACATGGTTTCACATGAACTAACAATTCCCTTGACCTGTTTATGTATGTCAAACAGTTTAACAGTTTTAAAAATATGTCTTGAGAAAACTCTAATTAGTTTTGAGTATATCAGAATGAAGTTAACATTTATGTCTCAATGTAGTGCACTTAATTTCATATTATTTTATTATAATCTGCATAGCTGGAATAAAGTAGGAAGCTTTCATACTTGTCTTTGATGAAAGAAGTCAGTTTGGAGTTTTGAAGCTGTGTGTAGTCTGAGTTCTTGTTGTTCCTTGCCTTTTTTAATGATTTCTTTGTAGATGCAAACTTGTTGTTTTATGGAAAATGTATAGAGATTGTTTTCCCTATGCACAAATTCAGTTCCCCAGCAAACTGTGACATCTGAGGAGTCATCTGCAGAATCTAAGGGGAAATAAGAGCATTTCCCCCAGGTGTTTCAAGAAGTACTGGGACATAGTCTTTATAAATTTAGATATGAGTAGTAGTATACCATAGTCTTGCATAGAGGTACCAGATACACTCATTAAATTTTAAATATGGGAACATATCAGAAAAATATTAACTAAGAAGTGCAAAGTTTGTAGGCAGGAACAATCTAGAGAATGATCTTTGTATTATTGTCATAATAATTTATTACTCAGAGTCTGTCTTTATCTGATATTTGCTACCCTACCCAACAGACAGTCATTTTCTGACAAAATTATGTCCTTTGTGTGAACTTTGCTCATTATAAGCTGATTACAATACCAAAACTCACCTCCAAATTCTGACAACTCCTCATCACACTTGTGGTCTGATATTTTCCTATGTATTATTTTAAAAACAAAGTGAGAGAATTTTAGACCAATTATAATAGAGATATATAAGGTATGTATGACTAGACTCAACCAAGCTATAATCTGAAAGGTAAAAATAGCATAAATAGGCTTGAGGGTATCAGGAAAGACATCATTACAGATCACCTGTAACTTCCAGAATCGGTTCATGGACTGAGCCTCTTTTGTTCCCATAGAGACACCTTTGGGTAAGATTTAAACTCTTGCTTATACTGACTGCTACCTCAGACAAACTTGTAAATCCCTATACACTTGATTTCTGACTGTGTTTGTAGCCAGGCTGTGTTATTAATATTTTTGGCACTTGCACATGTTTTGCAGACAGTGTATTTATCACCAGCAACATGTAAGAACTGGTACTGTTGCTTCTATAAACAGGATTTTCTTTAAGATAGTCATAGAATTTTCCTGTTGAACACAACCTAGTTCCTTAAGTATGGCCTTGTAAGTTAATAAAGCATGACTAGTCTGAACCTGCAGTGCACTGTTGTTGCATGTTTAATCATGATAGTTCAATATATTGAATGTGTCTGGACTCGTAGCTTTAAATTTGGTGTCGCCTAGAATCTAAGCCTAGATGCCCCTCACCTTTCTGGTATGTGAGGACAAGCTGGAATGCAAGAGGGTTTATCTATTTCCAATTTGCTTTGCCCGTTAATGCAACAAACTTACACAATCAGATTGAATTAGGGGTCACTTGACTGAACTAAAGAAGTGGAAGGATTGCTGTTATAGGATTTAGATAATCTGGGAAGGAAAGTAAAAGGACAAAACCTGATAATTTCAATACTTGAGATGCTGGCCACTATTAAAGAATAGGTAGTATAAGTTTGCAATATCAAATAGATAAGTGTGAAAAACTGCCAAGGTGGAGAAGAAGAAGAATAACATAATTTGGTGAAGGCTTGGACATGAAGGAGGTGAAATTCACAACAGAGTTTCAAATTGTCATGTGAAATTACACTTATTTTTCTAAGAATGTTACATCAAGTTTAATTGAAAATTAATAGTTCAGAGGTATCTCTAAATTCTAAATCTTCTTGGACTCCATAGTGTTCTACTGTAACACAGATTTGTTTCCAATGGACACCAATGTTCAGGATAGCTTGTAATGAAAAGTTTAAGCTAATACATTATGATATCCTACCAGATATACCATTTTCATAGAATTTTTAATATAACACCTTTTTTTAGGGTTTTATGCAGTTCAGATGAGAAATCCGTATTCTTTCTTCATGGATGTTAATGTTATTCAATAAAGGATTAGAGAGTCAGATGTTATTCATGAAAGAAATTGCTGAGATCTAGAGTTACTACCTCAAGTTTGCTGAAGACAGAAATTTTCTGATTGAATATCTAAGACAGAAGTGCCTGCATTGGATTTGGCTGAGCTGGAGTAAATTCTTCTCAAAGCATGCTTCTATGGCTACATTTTGCAGTACAGTAGCTGAGTGTGGATAACACTCCAATGTTTCAGCTACTGCTGAACAAGCATACAGGCTGCGCTTTTCCAACATTTCCCTGCCACAAGAGTACTCTGAGGAATGGGCAAGATCTCGGGAGGGGATACAGTCAAGCCAGCTGACCCAAACTAGCCAAAGGGATATTCCAGGCCGTATGATGTCAGCTCAGATGTAAGAATTAAGTGAAAAATGAAAGTGGGGAGATATTTGTCAATGACTCTGCTTCCCAAGACTGACCACCATCTGATGATGGGAAGTAGAGAAAAATATCTCTCTTCACATTTGCTTTCCACATGCAGCCTTTTGTTTGTGTGTTTTTTATTTATTTTTATTATTATTATTATTATTATTATTATTATTATTATTATTAAATTGCATCTATCTTATAAATTTTTTTTGTTATTTTTTCCTCTCTTCCTTGTCCACCTAAGAAGGGCAAATTTGGTGGGCATTTGGGCCCCAGTCAGGGCTCAACCATCACAGTCCTTTTTGTTGCACTGGCCAAGCAACTATAAAATAACTGCAGCTTTGCTTTAAACTTGCTTTAGTCAAAATACAAGCTTCTGTTCTTGTCATGGAGCTTGCTAGTAACATTACGTTGCTCTGGAAATATTTATTTTGTTGGGAACATGCCTAAACAGACAATAGCTATGTGTTTTTTCCTATGTGTTGGTAGCCCTGTTGTTCTGTGGACGATATACTGGGGGGGTTACCATCTCTTTCTCCATGTCTGTGATGAATATAAAATTTTATTATGCAGATTCCCAATGTTCTGGTTCATACTTATGTGAGTTCATTAATGCTGCTAATTGATATCACTGGTATGTTACAGGCTTTGTGGAATGTGGCATCATCATCGTATGAAAGCAGACAGACTTTGGTGGGCATTTTGCCCCAAGAAAAGACCAAACCACCACAGTACCTTATTGTTAATAAAAGAAATATTAAAAAGCTGAAATGTCTTTCTTGTAATGAGGAGCCCAAAGCTGAATGCAGTATTCCAGGTGTGGCCTCACCCATGCTAAGTACAGGGACACAATCACTTTCCTACTTTTGGTGGCCACACTGTTCCTAATACATACCAGGATGCTGTTTGCCTTCTTTTCTGCCTGAGCAAAGATTCATGTCAAATTTCTGTCAACCAACACATCCAGATCCTTTTCTTCCAGGCAGCTCTCCAGCCACTTTGCCCAAGCCTTATGTATTGCATGGGGTTGTTATAACCCAAGTACATGTCTCAACTCTTGGCCTTGTTAAACCTCATACAAGTTGTCTTGGCCCATTGAACCAGCCTGTCCAGATTCCTCTACAGAACCTTCCTACTTGGAAGTAGGTGAACACTCCCATTCAATTTAGTGTCATCCAAAATCTTACTGAGGGCGAACTCAATTCCTTCATCCAGGTCACTGACAAAGACATGAAAGAAAATTGCCTCCAAAAATGTACCCTGAGGAACACCAATAGTGACTGAGCACCACCAAGACTCGATTCCATTCACCATCACTCTTTGTGCTGGGCCATCAAGCCAGTTTTTCCCCCAGCAAAGCATCCACAAATTCAAACCATGAAAAACCAGATTATCCAGGAGCATGCTATTGGAGGCAGTGTCAAAGGATACATTAAAGTCCAGGTAAACAACATCCACAGCTTTTCCTTTATGCACTAAAAAGGTCTTCTTGTTGTAGAAGATTACAAATATCAAGCAGGATCTGCCCATCATGAACCTGTGTTGACTGGGCCTGATAATCTGTTTACTCTGCATATGCTGTGCAATGACACTCAATATAAACTGCTCAATGACCTTCCCTGGCATCAAGGTCAGAATGACAGGTTTATAGTTCTTCTGCTGGTAAATGGTGGAAAGTGGCTTGGTGGTGGCTTGATGGGCACTTCTGTCAACTCTGTCAGTATTCCAGCTACAGTTTTTGGTGTTCAGTGAAGATTCCTGGTTTCAATGTACAAGCAAAAGAAAAGTACTTCTAAGNAATTTTTAAAAAAAAAAAAAAAAAAAAAAAAAAAAAAAAGAGTTGATTTTGGTTTTTTTTTTGTTTGTTTATCTTCATAATCCCTAGCATCGTGATGGCATATAAAGACAGTATAACTTCACCAAGGAAGGGTTTAAAGAAGACTGTGAAATGTAGACTTACTGAAAATGACAAAAATCAACTGAATACATTTATGAGTGGTGAAATGGAAGATAGATGTCCAAGGAGAAACCTATAAGACCATAGAATAACTTGGATTGAAAGGAGCCATCAAAGGTCATCTAGTTCAACTTCTTGATATGATCAGGATCATCTTTGACTAGATCAGGTTACCCAAAGCCTCATCCTGTTTCGTGNAGCTGACCCAAACTAGCCAAAGGGATATTCCAGGCCGTATGATGTCAGCTCAGATGTAAGAATTAAGTGAAAAATGAAAGTGGGGAGATATTTGTCAATGACTCTGCTTCCCAAGACTGACCACCATCTGATGATGGGAAGTAGAGAAAAATATCTCTCTTCACATTTGCTTTCCACATGCAGCCTTTTGTTTGTGTGTTTNTGTTTCGTGTAGTAATACTAAATGTAGTGATTCTATAGAAATGTTGGAATGGTACAACTATTGGAATTTGATACACTGCAACATAAGCCATGGACAGGTGAGAGTGCATGAGCTCAGTAAGGGCTTAGTTGAGATAAAGTGGAAGGTTGGAATGACCTTAGAGAATGGTGTAACAAATATAAGCAAATGTAAGGCTTGAGTCTGTGGTTTTCTCCTATCTCTGCTTAGACACAATGTACGTGCTGCTGAGAGAATATGATGAATGTCTACTCTAATTAGTATGTAATTTCTAATGCAGGTACATGTAACCAATTGTAGTTTAATACAATTTGTAGCCTTCTGATGAAAGGTATAAAAACACGTTTGGAAAGCAATAAACGGATTTGGATTAGAACTTGCTTATGTTAAGCATTGCCCTGTCTCTCTTCTGATACACATGGTATTGAAGCCCATGGCATCATCCAGTCTGACCTTTACCCATTCCAGTTATAAGGTAATAACTTCTCTGGTCAGCCTGTTCCACTCATACTGTAAAGTATTTCTTCCTCATATCTAAACTAATTCTACCCTCATTAAATTTAAAGCTGTTGTACTTTGACCTTATTAGCCACGCTTATTATGAAGCAGGCCACAGTATTATTTGCTTTCTGGGTTGCAAAGACATATTGCCATCTTCCTTCAGGTGAATCAGTTCCACAAAGGTCTGTTGGCTTGGCCTCTTTTCTTTGTCCATATGCGCTCAAATTTTTCATTTTTCTCTGTGTAGTCAATAAATTGTGTACTAAACTGGCAAATCCTTTTACACCTTCCTTTCCTGTTCCTCCTGAGCATTTTATGGTGATCTCCTGCAGTACTCCTGCTAAGGAGTGCCAGAATCCAAAATCTTTTTCAAACAATGTTTTCTGCTGAGGGTATTTGTCTTCCTGTAGTATGTAACTGAATAAGTTTAATCTGCTGCAGTTTTTAAATTTCAGCTGCCGTCCTGTCAGCTTCAAAATAAAGTACTGGCTGGAGCAAAGTATTATGTCTCTTGAAGTTCAGAATGTAACAAGAGAGGCTTCCAGTTCCAGTTGCTGACTTGGCTTCTGGGGTTTTGGGTGATGGCTCTCTTCCAATGAGGTGGCAGCTGGATGGAGAGTGATAGAGGAGTAGCTCCATGGCTTGGGTTTTTAGCTTGCTACTGCATTCCGCAGTGTTTTTGTATTGCAAATAGGCTAAGGTTAGTTGTTCATTATGCAATCTTATTTATTTTTAACGCTTATATTGTCTCACCATGAGATCAGTGTAGGGAGAGCCTTAGTAATGGCTAGCCAACGTGTGCTTTCAATTTGGTTTGTTTGGGTTTTTTGGGCTTCCTTGAGGGATTTCTGTGGGCAGAAGAACTCCAGGAAAAGGGTAGGACTGGTGAGAGCTGTCCTCAGTGTGCCTGCTCAAAAAGTGACGTAGCTAGAGGGTGTTGCCAACAGACCACGCAGAATTTAAACAGCCCAATAGCATGATCCCTGATTCCAATGCAAGATCAATGGAGGGAGAGCCACCCTGCTCACTGCAACGAGGGCAGTAGAGTGTGAGGGGTAAAAAAAAAAACAAAAAAAACCCCATGTGATGGTTTGGGTATCCCCCGCCCTCCCAGACTTTTAGAAATCACCCAGACTAGACTCAATCGGCTCTGGAAATTTGAATGAAGCTTATATTTACAGCTGGCACAATTTACAAGCAGATATTTACAGTATATACAGTTATAGACAGAAATATACAAGGCAAAAAAGGTAATACAAACACAATTCTCCTCCCAGAAACCTGAGTCCCCAGGAGGAGCTCTCAACTACCCCTCACCTTCCCCCTACCCCTCTCAACCTTACCCTAGTCCTAAGGNTTATTATTTACAGCTAGCACAATATACGAACAGATATTTGCAGTATATACAGTTACATACAGAAATATACACGGTAAAAGGTAATACAGAAACAGACCAGCCCTCCCAGAAACCAGAGTCCCCAGGAGGGGCTCTCAACTGCCTCTTCACCTTCCCGCTACCTCTCTCAACCTTACCCCAGTATTAAGGAAGAATGGAGGTTCGGCCAGGGGCGTTAGGAAGCAAAATGGATTAGAAAAGAAATGGCAGAGAGAGGCTAAAGATGCAGCTCAGCCAGTTCCCCAGCAGAAGTGTGACTCCCATATCTATGTTTTTAGTTCTTGTTCTTATTCATCTCAGCAAGCCTGTGAGGGAAGGAGACATGACCATTGTTTTCCTTTCACAGCCTGTAGTCTAGTTCTTCTCACCAAAACATTCTCGCTAGCTTCAAACTAGAACAACCACACACACAAAAAAACACAAAACAAAACAAAAAACAAACTGCCTAAAAACCAACCCACACAACCCAAACCCTATCCTGCTGGCCTATAACCACATCACCATAGTAGGTAAGCATAATGGTCTCCACTTGACAGAAGAAGGGCAGGCTCCTGGTGCCAGCTAAGAAGGAAACGGGAACACAGTTGGAGGCTGAAATGAAACAGGCTAAGATGCAGACCACAGGCTGCAGTGAATGCTTTAGTCTCTCCTCTGTACCAGGGAGTTGTATACCCTGTGAACAGGTAGATTTCCTACTGTGAAGAGCAGCACAGCTAGAGGATGAAGTTGCAAGATTGAAGGATGAAGTTCATAGTCTCAGGAACACCAGAGAAGCAGAAGATGAGATAGACAGGTGGTACCAGGCTTTGGCAGCATCGATGGAGAAACAGGATTACCCATTATCAGACACTGAGGGTCAAGTATCAACTGTATCCACCCCCTGTCAGATTGTAGCCAGTAACTCAAAGGAAAAGAGGGAGAGGAGGCAAGCCCACAGTCAAGGCAGTAAAGAAACTTCTTCCTTGTCCATCTCCCAACCCTCAAACTCCCCCTAGCAAATCAACGAGGGGTGGTGGCAACAAATTCCTACTGGCTGTGGTGGGAGTGTTGATTCAGTTATTAACAGTGCTCCCCATGTACTTTTGCAGAGCAGGTTTGATGTCCTGCAGGTACAACTGGCCAGCAAAGAGGGTGACCCATATGGCTTGGAGGAAATCCCAAAATTAAAGCAGCCCAAGCCTTCAAAAAAAAAATCTTGCATCAAAAAAAAGAGGAGTTATTACCATAGGTGAGTCCCTTTTGAAGGGTGCAGAGGGCCATATATGCAGACATGACCCTCTCCAAATGGAGGTCTGCTGTCTATCAGGGGCCCAGGTCAAGGATGTAATAAGAAGGCTTCCCTCCCTCGTATAGCCCACAGATTATTACCCATTGCTATCTTTCCAGATAGGCTACAATTATCTTGAAAGGAAAAAAATTAAGGCTATAAAGAGAGACTTCAGGACCTTGGATCAAGGGAGTGGGAGCCCAGGTAATAAACTCTTCTATCCTCCCTGTTGAAGGGACTAACCCAGAGAGAATGAGAGGGATCCACATGCTTAACACTTGGCTTCAAGACTGGTGCCTCCAACAGGAGTTTGGCTTCTTTGACTATGGGTCACCTTCTTTGCTGGCCAGTTGTACCTGCAGGACATCAAACCTGCTCTGCAAAAGTACATAGGAAGCACTACTTGAGGTAGCCTCAAGAGCTAACTCCTTGGTGCTCATGGGAGACTTCATTCACCCTGATATTTGCTGGGAAGCTCACACAGCCAGGCTCAGACATTCTGAAAGACTCTTGCAGTTTATTGATGATAACTTTTTGATGCAGATAGTGGAGGAACCAACAAGGAGAGGTGCACTGCTGTACCTTATATTAACTAATAAAGAGGGACTGGTTGAGGATAGTAAGGTTGGGAACAGCCTTGGGGACAGTGGTCATGAAATAGTGGAGTTTAATATTATGCAGGGTAGAAGCAGACCAACAAATAGAATGTTCTAGTTTGAGCCTAGCTAGAATGTTT
>WAAF01009433.1:408-18072 GCA_013400475.1 Tricholaema leucomelas | reverse complement strand
TCCAACCAGATATATTCTGTGATTCTGTAAACCACAGTTCTCTACCATCTCATTACTTCTGTAAGTAACAGTTAGTGGCAGGTCATATTCCCACTTTGCTGTCCCAGTGCTGGTGATCAGAACTGTATTTTTCATCTGGCTCTCCCTTCAGCCAGTTCAGGAGGGCCTTTGGGTTGTTTGCACTTATTTTTGCCACACCATTTTGCCACACACTGGATACTTTAGTGCAGAACAAATTTGTGCTGGGGGTGTGGAAGTTGATTTTCTCGCTGCTTCAAACCTCAGACTGCAGCTGCCAGCTCCAGCCCTGACCATGAAGGCTGTGTTTTAACAGCCACAACCAACTTTGCACCACTGTTGTGGGTATCCTGAGTAAAAACCCCAAGCAATGATGGAACTAATTTATCTCGTTGTGGTGGCTTACACTGGGGCTTTGGCTGCCTTAATTATTTTTCTAGTAGTTGTCACCCTTTAATTGTAGTTGTCCCTGTAATCCATCTTCTTCTTCTCCTGATCCCCCAGAGCCATCTAAGTTTATTTAATTAGTTGTTAAGATGATTGTGAATAGATTGAGATGGTTCTGGAGTTACAGGGAATTCACTTGGTAAAATGAATGTTCTGACCCCCGTTTTGTAACCTACAGTGTATGAAGGAAGGAATCTCTTTAGAAGCAGTGCATGTATGCTCTGAAGCCACACAGAGGAACAAGTTCACTCTCAGAATGTGCTCACTAATGTCATCAAGGGCACTCATTAGTTCTTAGTGCTCTGAAATAATCCAGAGCCTGCAGAGATGTTGTGTGTGATTTAGAGGGTCACAGAGCCCTGGCACAGCCTGCCCAGAGAGGTTGTGGAGTCTTGTGATGGTTTGGGTGTTCCCTGCCCCCCCTCCCCCCACTTCAGAAATCACCCAGACTAGACTCAGCAGGCTCTGGAAATCTGAATGAAACTTGTATTTATAGCTGGCACAAGATACAAACAGATATTTACAGTATAGACAGGAATATACAAGGTAAAAGACAACACAGAAACACAGCAGCCCTCCCAGAAACCTGAGTCCCCAGGAGGGGCTCCCAAGCACCCCGTTCACCTTCCCCCTACCCCTCTCAACCTTACTCCAGTCCCAAGGAAGAATGGAGGTTTGGCCAGGGGGGTTAAGAAAGCAAGGTGGGATCAGCCAAAGCAAATGGAGGGTGAGGTTAGAGAGTAAGATGCAGCTCAGAGCTCCCCAGCAGAAGCGAGAGTGGTTATCTATGATTTGCTTTTTGTTTATATACATCTTAGCAAGCCTATGAGCGAAATAGACATCACCCTTGTTTTCCTTTCACAGCCTGTAATCTAGTTCTTCTCACCAGAACATTCTAGCTAGCTTCAAACTAGCACAAGTCTCCTTCTCTGGAGTCTTTCAAGGCCTGTCTGGATGTGCTCCTCTGTGATCTGTGCTAGATTGTGCGCTCCTGCTCTGGCAGGGGGGTTGGACTCGATCTCCTTGGGTCCCTTCCAACCCTTAACATCCTATGATCCTGTGATCTATTTCTTGCAGAATATGTGTTTTTAAAGCTTTCCTTATGTTCAACCAGCAGAGATCATTGAACAATGTACCTATCTCTTGTACATTTATAGCTCTCTCTACAGATGTATTCATTTTGTCTCACATTTTAGGCTGGGTAGCCATTAATATAAGGATGATCTATAGTTTATTCCATTCCTGTAAGCAAGAAGGGCTTACATTCTTCATTGATGTCTTGGATAACCTTATCTGACAGCTGAGACACTTTCAAAAGACTTCTGCTTCCCTGCTAGTGAGAAATGTATCCCCTTTGAAATTAAACCAGGTGGATTCAAATGCAAGCAGAACTAGAGTCTCTAAAACTTCGTTCTTTTGCACTGTCATTCCTTAGAGCTGCCTTCTTATAGCCATAATAATATCTGGCAGATATTTTGCAAGATGGAAATTCCTAGTGGTTTACTACACATGGCAGGGCATACAGATAAATTGTCCCTGAGGTTACTTTCTTACTTCCCTAATATTTGCACACTTTCAAGTCCAAGAGCCTATTTTTCTTTCTGTCCTTTTCCTTTAGGCTTTTACCTACTCAGGAGAAAAACAACAAAGGGACAAGCCACCAACCTTTGCATGCCCTTAAGTTGAAAAATAATCCTTTATTTGAGAGAGAGAGAGAAAAGAAGACCTTTAAAAACTCAGATGTAATGTTTGTACCCTACAGGGAAAAGTGCAAAGGTGATTCCATTTCAAGGTTTTTCTAAATGAATGAGATCAAGTAATAAAACTGACCAGAACACATAAATTCTTGGTGTTTAAAGAGCTCAGCCAAGCAGGGCTATGGCCACATTTATTTCAGGCACATTCAATGTTGCAGTCTATGGAACAGTTCTTTGGAGCTGAGTTCATCCACGTTGCAGCCTGTGGCACAGCTCTTTGGAGCTGAGTTCATCCACGTTGCAGCCTGTGGCACAGCTCTTTGCAGCTGAATTCATCCACGTTGCAGTCTGTGGCACAGCTCTTTGCAGCTGAATTCATCCACGTTGCAGTCTGTGGCACAGCTCTTTGCAGCTGAGTTCATCCACGTTGCAGTCTGTGGCACAGCTCTTTGCAGCTGAGTTCATCCACGTTGCAGTCTGTGGCACAGCTCTTTGCAGCTGAATTCATCCACGTTGCAGTCTGTGGCACAGCTCTTTGGAGCTGAATTCATCCACGTTGCAGCCTGTGGCACAGCTCTTTGCAGCTGAATTCATCCACGTTGCAGTCTGTGGCACAGCTCTTTGCAGCTGAATTCATCCACGTTGCAGTCTGTGGCACAGCTCTTTGCAGCTGAATTCATCCACGTTGCAGTCTGTGGCACAGCTCTTTGCAGCTGAATTCATCCACGTTGCAGTCTGTGGCACAGCTCTTTGCAGCTGAATTCATCCACGTTGCAGTCTGTGGCACAGCTCTTTGCAGCTGAATTCATCCACGTTGCAGTCTGTGGCACAGCTCTTTGCAGCTGAATTCATCCACGTTGCAGTCTGTGGCACAGCTCTTTGCAGCTGAGTTCATCCACGTTGCAGTTTGTGGCACAGCTCTTTGCAGCTGAATTCATCCACGTTGCAGTCTGTGGCACAGCTCTTTGGAGCTGAATTCATCCACATTGCAGCCTGTGGCACAGCTCTTTGGAGCTGAATTCATCCATTTACTAAACATGCCCAGTCTAACTTCATGTCTTAGGTTACAGCTTTTGTTCACATGAGAATCCTTTGGCTGGGTTGTGTTGCTAATTAAAGTCTTGCTTTCAGAAATGAATCAAGTATCTCAAAGGTGATCATGTATCTTCAAATAAAGCATAGAGTGAAAGCTGCTAGAGTTGAGTTTAGCCCTTATGATGCAGCTATAGGTGAAAGGAGATACTTTTGAGAGTTCTGCAAAATCCTGCCCATTTTGAAGCATTATGGATGATTTTTTGATGTGTTTTTGTTTGGGTTTTTGTTGTTGGTTTATTTTTATTTATCTTTCCTTTAATTTTTTTCCCCCCTTCTTTTCCTCTTTACACTTTAAGACATGACAGCTATAGTGAGAGAGTTCAGGAAAAGGGAATCATAGAATCACAGAATGGTTAGGTTAGAAGGGACCTGAAAGCTCATCCAGTTTCAAATCCCTGTCATAGGCAGGGAAACCTCCCACTAGAACAGGTCGCTCAAGGCTTCATCCAACCTGGCCTTCTTCGATCCCATTGGGTGCTTCTGTGCTCCACAACCTCCCTGGGCAACCTGTGCCAATGTCTCACCACTCCCACTGCAAAGAACCCTCTCCTAACATCTACTTTGAATCTCTCCTCTGCCAGTTCAAACCCATTCCTCCTCATCCTGTCATTACAAGACCTTGTCAATTGTCCCTCCACAGCCTTCCTGTAGTCCCCTTCAGATACTGGAAGGCCTCTCCAAGGTCTTCTCAAAGACTTCTCCAGGCTGCAGAGCCCCAGGTCTCTCATCCTGTCCTCATGGCAGAGCTGCTGCAGCCCTCTGAGCATCTTGGTGGCCTCTGGACTGACTCCAACACTTCCATGTCCTTGTTGTGTTGGGGGCTGCAGAAATGCACCCAGGACTGCAGGTGGGGTCTGAGGAGAGCAGAGCCAAGGGGCAGAATCCCCTCCCTTGCCCTGCTGCCCACACTGCTCTTGCTGCAGCCCAGCACAGGGTTGCTGTCTGGGCTGCACTCACACTGCAGGCTCCTGTTGAGCTTTTCTTCACCCCAGACCCCCAAGAAATGGCCAAGAGTTTTGCAGTATCTTATGTTTTTGCAAAGGGAGTCACACCCCTTGGTAAGAATGCCAAATCACCTTAAAACGTTGACCATACTTTATACTCCAGACAAAGGCAAGTCACTGCTAGTCTGACATAGCTTATATTCATTCCTGACATCAATAGATTCAGTTAGTCTGGCCACAAAAGATTAAGGAAGATGCAACCATAAGACAGCTGAGAATTTTTTCTGGTACCATCTGGAGCATACTTGTCCTCCTCTCCAAGATCTGTTGCTGGATGGAGCCAAATTCTCACACATCAGTGAAAACTAAAGTCTAGCA
Organism: Tricholaema leucomelas; assembly: GCA_013400475.1. NCBI lineage: Eukaryota > Metazoa > Chordata > Aves > Piciformes > Lybiidae > Tricholaema lacrymosa > Tricholaema leucomelas. The sequence continues at coordinate 13,493 of WAAF01009433.1, read as the reverse complement.
AACTTAAAATGAAATCCTGTTTCTGGAAAACTAAGAATGCACATGTGAGCCCTGAGAGCCACAAAGCAGACTTGTTAAGTAAGACAGTGGAAGCAGCAGGATCCAAGTCCTATTTTTCAGTGTTCCCTTATGTGTGGTAGTGAAGCAGATTTCTGTGTCTCCTGACGCAAGCTTCTATTTCTATATCATGGTCAGATGACATCTTGTTTAAAATGACTGTTTCTGTTGTAAAGCAAAGCAGGTTTCTTGTCTGTGCTGCCCTAGAAGAGATAAACTAAGACTTAAAACTGAAAAGTTATCCACAGCTTGTATCTATCCCATCTCGTTGCAGCATTATCCTGTAGCTTGCCTTTTCTCCTCATGCTTGTCCCAAATGGTGTGCATGAGTCATTATGTTCCCTTTTGCCTTTCATTTTGCATAGCTCAAAAAAGACAAAGTATTTTAGTATTACTTTTCAGTGAATTTCTCTATTTTCCTGGTCACTGCAGTGACACAATCACAGCATTATTGAGGCTGGAGCAGGCTTCTGAGATCATCAAGTGCAGCCTATGACCTAACACCACCACACCAACTAGACTGTGGCACTGGGTGCCACATCCAATCTTTCCTTAAACTCCTCCAGGGACAGCAACTCCACCACCTCCCTGGGCAGTCCATTCCAGTGGCTAATGACCCTTTCCCTGAGGAAGTGCTTCCTAACATCCAACCTAACCCTCCCCTGCCACAGCTTCAGGCCATGCCATCTCATCTTGTCCTAAGTAGCTTAGGAGCAGAGCCTGACCCTCACCTTACTACAGCTTCTTTCAGGTAGTTGTAGAGTGTGATAAGGTCCCCCCTGAGTCTCCTCTTCTCCAGGCTAACCAACCCCAGCTCCCTCATCCTCAGCCTCTCCTCATCAGCTTTCTCCTGCAGTCCCTTCCCCAGTCTTGTCACTCTCTTATATGACTGACATAGTTTTGAAGATAGGTGGCCAGAAGTTTACAAAGCAGTCTAAAAAGAATCTTGCAGTCCCTGCTGCAGTGACACTAATATGTCCTTCTGTTGCTGAATGTAATCTTTTGATTAGTTCTAGAATCTCAATTGCTTTGTTCACTCTCACCTTTGTATTAGACTATAACCATGCTGCAGTTTACCTCTGCACTCATCCTGCCATTGACTTAGAATCATAGAATCAGTTAGGGTTGGAAGGGACCACAAGGATCAGCCAGTTCCAACCCCCTGCCATGGCCAGGGACACCCTACCCTAGATCAGGCTGGCCAGAGCCCCATCCAGCCTGGCCTTAAACACCTCCAGGGATGGGGCCTCAACCACCTCCCTGGGCAACCCTTTCCAGGCTCTCACCACTCTCATGCTGAACAACTTCCTCCTCATGTCCAGTCTGAACCTACCCACCTCCAGCTGCACTCAACTCCCCCCAGTCCTGCCACTCTCTGATAGCCTGAAAAGTCCTTCCCCAGCTTTTTTGTAGGTCCCTTTCAGATCCTGGAAGGCCACAAGAAGGTCACCTGGGAGCCTCCACTTCTCCAGAGCGCACAGCCCCAACTCTTTCGGTCTGTCCTCATTAGAAACACCTCCCTTGCCTCCTCTAGCAGCTTCAGTCAAAGGTCATAAAGTTTGCAGCAGAAGATTTTGCATTTAAGGAATATATACTTATTTATTTTTAATATTAAATTTCCCTGTTTCTGTTCTTGGGTTTAGTTCTGTGTGTCTGGAAACATTGCTGCTGGACTGCTGAATGTGAATAGTTCTGTATGTAATTCCTGCTATACACTTTATAACTTCATAAAACAAAACCTGGGCAGACAGCTTTTGGGATTAAGACAAACCAAAATGTACTTTGAAGATTTAATTCAGCTTGCTTATAAAATCATAGGCTTTGGTTTTTATTTTACTGTTCCCACAGATGAATGTTGTGGATTTGCATTTCAGAATCCTTAGGCTTTGGATTTCTACTCTTTCCCTGTAACTGAAAAGAGTAGAAACTTACCTTTTAGCACTTGCCTTTTACATGAGAGCTAAGATACCTTTCATTTTGCCTGGTTAATATGTAGAACATCTGAATGATATGCAGCTTGCATGAATTTCTATAAGAAGCAATGAATCCACCAGTTCATGGAGGGCAAAGCATAGTCATAGTATCATGGTATCATCAGGGCTGGAAGAGACCTCACAGATCATCAAGTCCAACCCTTTACCACAGAGCTCAAGGCTAGACCATGGCACCAAGTGCCACGTCCAACGTTGCCTTGAACAGCTCCAGGGACGGCGACTCCACCACCTCCCTGGGCAGCCCATTCCAGTAGCCAATGACTCTCTCAGTGAAGAACTTTCTCCTCACCTCAAGCCTAAACTTCCCCTGGCGCAGCCTGAGGCTGTGTCCTCTCGTTCTGGCACTGGCCACCTGAGAGAAGAGAGCAACCTCCCCCTGGCCACAACCACCCCTCAGGTAGTTGTAGACAGCAATAAGGTCACCCCTGAGCCTCCTCTTCTCCAGGCTAAACAATCCCAGCTCCCTCAGCCTCTCCTCGTAGGGCTGTGCTCGAGGCCTCTCACCAGCCTCGTTGCCCTTCTCTGGACACGCTCAAGCATCTCAATGTCCCTTCTAAACTGGGGGGCCCAGAACTGAACACAGTACTCAAGGTGTGGTCTAACCAGTGCAGAGTACAGAGGCAGAATGACCTCCTTGCTCCTGCTGACCACACCATTCCTGATGCAGGCCAGGATGCCACTGGCTCTCTTGGCCACCTGGGCACACTGCTGGCTCATGTTCAGGCAGGTATCAATCAGCACCCCCAGATCCCTCTCTGTCTGGCTGCTCTCCAGCCCCTCCAACCCCAGCCTGTATCTCTGCATGGGGTTGTTGTGGCCAAAGTGCAGCAGCTACACAGAACTCACTACCTGCTATCCTTCAGGGGCAAGCCAATTTCCCAGATAGCTCATTGGAAAGCAAATGTTATTTAGGGAAAATACAGCCCCTATTTTGCTGTATGGTTGCCATTATTAAGTGTGCAGCTAATCCAGTGGTATATCTATGTTGTATAATGGCGACAGCAAAGTGATTCCTTGTACCTGTTGAAGCATAGAATGGTTTAGGTTGGAAAAGCAGTTCCAACCCTCTGCCATAGGTAGGGACACCTCCCACTAGAACAGGTTGCTCAAAGCCTCATCCAACATGGCCTTGAACACCTTCAGGGAGGTTGTGGAGCACAGAATCACCCGATGTGATTGGGTGATTCTGTGCTCCACAACCTGTGCCAGTGTCTCACCACCCTCACTGCAAACAACTTGTTCCTAACATCCAGTTTCAATCTCCCCTCTGCCAGTTCAAACCCATTCCTCTTCATCCTGTCATTACCAGACCTTGTCAATAGTCTCTCCACAGCCTCCCTGTAGCCCCCTTCAGATACTGGAAGGCCCCTCCAAGGTCCCCTCGAAGCCTTCTCCAGGCTCTTATAGCCTCTCCAATTCTCAGCCTGTCCTCATAGCAGAGCTGCTGCAGCCCTCTGAGCATCTTGGCGGCCTCCTCTGGCCTGGCTCCAACGGTTGCATGTCCTTCTTGTGTTGGGGGCTCCAGAACTATACACAGTTCTTTCACTGACTTCCCTAGGAGATGGATCAGACTCTGTTGTAAATTCTCCTCAGAGCCTATTACTTTTCTCCCTCTTTATTCACTGTTTTGATGATTTCAAACCTCCAAAAGAAATTCCATCTTAAATTGCCTCGTTGCTATCTCTTGGATTTGCACAGCTTTGAAAGTTAACAAAACTTTCAAAGACAAGCAGCAGGAGACATCAAAACTACAGCATGCAAACCTGTCAAATTCCATCACCTGCCTGCAACGTCAACTCCAGGTGAAATAGTAAAGGAGGTAAAGTAAGAGAGCTGTAAATGTGTCTCTAGAAGCAGTTCTTCTTTTGAGAGCAGGAAGAAAGAATAGTGCTTAGCCAGCTGTATTATTTGACAAAGCTGTGTAGGAGGAGGAGAGGATCCATAGTTTTGCTGAAGGGTGAAACACAACCTCTTAAATTGTCTGCCTTAAATTCAAATCATCTGGTCATAAGCAGAGTTGCTTTATTGAGAAGAGCTGGAATGGCCTCACACATGAGGGTGGGATAAAGGCTCACATTAAGGATGGCAGACAAGTGAGTAACACATGGATTTGGATATTCACATCTATGTTTTTATCAAAGCAGTGAGAGATTAGTGTTCTGCTAATTAAATACTTGGTGATGCAAAATGAGAGTTGTTGCTAACACCAGAATTGGGGAGAGAAAAAAAAAGCAAAAGAAAGGATGAGCCCTAGGAAAAGATAATCTATAATGAAATGAATGTGATGAAATATGGCTTTAGAAATACAAGTGCCTGTCTCTGTGCAGGAAGATAATGAAGTGTGTGCCTGAGTGAATGTGTGAGTCATCAGTTAGGCTGCTCAGAAGGCACTTTTGATGACACCTTGTCTTTGACAGCTGAGGAATTTTTTTGTCCCTTCTCATCTGTCCCATATCCTGCCTTGCACACTCCCACCTCTAAAGACACAGTTTGCCAGCCCTTGGGGTGGACATGCAGCAAGTTCTCATTCATAGATCCTTCAAGTCATGCAGTGCGTCCTTTAGCAACGTATTGGCTGTGTCTTGTGGCATTTTAGACACTGAATAAGTGAACCACAGCTGAGTCAAATTGCTAAGCATGGATACAGGGGTCCTGTACTTTCTATGCTCCCACTGGAGGATCTGCTCTGCCCTGATGAGGCTGCATCTGGAATATCACACTCTGGCCATGCAGATGCTCAGAGGGCTGGAGCGTGGCCAGCAGGGCAAGGGAGGGGATTCTGCCCCTTGGCACTGCTCTCCTCAGACCCCACCTGGAGTGCTGTGTACAGCTCTGGAGTCCCCAGCACAAGAAGGACATGGAAGTGTTGGAGCCAGTCCAGAGGAGGCCACCAAGATGCTGAGAGGGCTGCAGCAGCTCTGCTCTGAGGACAGGCTGAGAGAGTTGGGGCTCTGCAGCCTGGAGAAGAGAAGGCTGGCAGGAAACCTTGGAGTGGCCTTCCAGTGTCTGAAGGGGGCTACAGGAGGGCTGGGGAGGGACTATTGACAAGGTCTGGTAATGACAGGATGAGGAGCAATGGATTTAAACTGGCAGAGGGGAGATTGAAACTGGATGTTAGGAGGAAGTTGTTTGCAGCGAGGGTGGTGAGACACTGGCACAGGTTGCCCAAGGAGGTTGTAAAGCACATAATCACCCAATGTGATTTTTGATCACATTCTGTGCCTCTGTCCTCCACAACCTCCCTGGAGGTGTTCAAGGCCATGTTGAATGAGGCCTTGAGCAACCTGTTCTAGTGGGAGGTGTCCCTGCCTATGGCAGGGGATTGGAACTGGATGATCCTTGAGGTCCCTTCCAACCTAAACCGTTCTATGATATTGTGTCCAGTTCAAGAAGAACTTCAGGGTAGTGTTTGAAAGAGTCTGCTGCAGAGCCACAAGGGCAATGAAGAAAGTGGAGCATCTCCCTGCTGAGGAAGGGCTGAGGGAGCTGGGGCTCTATGGCTTGGAGCAAAGGAGCCTGAGGGGTGACCTCATTCATGCTTATGAAGATGTGCAGGGCAGAGTCAGGAGAATGGAGCCAGGCTCTGTGCAGAGATGTCCAATGATAGGACAAAAAGCAAGCTGGAGTACAGGAGGTGCCATGTGTGCATGAAGCAAAACTTTCCCACTGTGAGGTTGACAGAACACTGGAACTGGCTCCCCAGGGAAGTTGTGGAGTCTCCTTTACTGGAGATGTTCAAAACCCACCTGGATCTGTTCCTGTGTGACCTACTCTAGGTGATCCTGCTCTGGCACAGGTATTGGACTGGGTGATCTTTTGAGATCCCTTTCAGCTCCTAACATTCTGTGATTCTGCTGGGTCAGTTTTCTGTTCTATTATTTGGCATAGGCTGTGATAAAGACAATATATGTTAAAGAACATCAGAGATGTGTTCACTTAGACATTACTAAACTTCTCTTTGAGTGAAGTTACACTATAAAAGAAACAGATTTGCTTTGCCTTTGTTCTTCATATATCTTAATTGTAGTTACTAATTGTAGTTAGTAGGTACTAACTACAGTAATAGAGATATGTAGAGATACAGTAGTGGAGCTACTAACTACAGTAGCAGAGCTCTGCCTACGCTTTTGATGTTTGGGTTACTTAATGGTATATATTTTTTAATTAGTTATGCTTGTGTACAGTATATGTAAAATAACTTTTGTTACCTTTAAAAGAAGTTTGGATTAGTTACCCCCAATTACCAACCAATTTTTTTACTAGCTGTTTGCACTTCTATTTTTACCCTCCGTGCCCCGCAACACCTACACCAACTGGCTTTGAAGGCTTTGTAGTTAGCTCCCATAGGCAGCTTGAGCTCTTGTTTGAAGCTTCATTTAGGAGACAATCCCTTGTGTGCCATTGTATTCTTTTTTTTTTCACTTCATTTGCCAGGCTGACTTACAAACTGCTCTCCCTATGCAATGCTTGCACAGCTAAAATAGGTACCTTTTAGGTGTCTCTTACCTTCTCCCCCACCTGGAGTACTGTGTGCAGTTCTGGAGCCCCCAACACAAGAAGGATATGGAACTGCTGGAGCAGGTCCAGAGGAGATGATCAGAAGGCTGGAGCACCTCTGCTATGAGGACAGGCTGAGAGAGTTGGGGCTCTTCAGCCTGGAGAAGAAAAGGCTTCGAGGAGACCTTATAGTGGCTTTCCAGTATCTGAAGGGAGCCTACAGGAAAGCTGGGGAGGGACTATTAACACGGTCTAGTAATGTTAGGACGAGGGGGAATGGGTTTAAGCTGGAAGAGGGGAGATTTAGACTGGATGTTAGGAGGAAGTTCTTTACAGTGAGGGTGGTGAGATACTGGCACAGATTGCCCAGGGAGGTTGTGGATGCTTCCTCCCTGGAGGTGTTCAAGGCCAGGCTGGATGAGGCCTTGAGCAACCTGCTCTAGTGGGAGGTGTCCCTGCCTATGGCAGGGGGTTGGAGCTGGATGATCCTTGAGGTCCCTTCCAACCTAAACCATTCTATGATTCTCCTCTTCTCTTTTCCTTCTCTGACTAACAACTAACTCCTACTTCCACCTCTTCAGTAAGCGGTCGCTGCTTGCAGAGCTATTGCATCTGGGAAGTGCATTTTTAGATGAGATAACACTGTAATTAATTAGTCCATCATGTTTTCTGCTTGGTAGGGTATTCATGCAGCCCCTGGCTTGAACGTGGATAGTCCTACACATGAGAACATTGCTTAATAAGAAAGGTATAATTATATATCTTCAACACCTCCAGGGCTCATCCCTGGAGGTGTTTAAGGCCAGGCTGGATGAGGCACTTGACAGCCTGATGTAGTGTGAGGTGTCCCTGCCCGGGGCAGGGGAGTTGGAACTGGATGATCTTTGTGATCCCTTCTTTTAGTCTCTTACATTGCTTTTGGTTGCAGAGGGATTTTGTGTCTTTGGGCTTGCTTAGTCCTAGTATGAAGGACAAAAGAAGCATAATTTGTGAGCACCTTCTACATTGCTCACTTTAGTAACTTCTATTAGTTTAAAAGTAACTTTGTATTATCATTTTAACAAGCTTTTTAGTATTTTGAATGGCTTTTCAGTATTTTTAATGAGCTTTTTAGTATGTTAGTAGCTTTTTAGTAGTGTTTTTTAGCAACCTTTTTAGTAGTGGATTTTAGCAACCTTTTTTAGTAGTGGATTTTAGCAACCTTTTTTAGTAGTGGATTTTAGCAACCTTTTTAGTAGTGGATTTTAGCAACCTTTTTAGTAGTGGATTTTAGCAACCTTTTTAGTAGTGGATTTTAGCAACCTTTTTAGTAGTGGATTTGAGCAAGCTTTTTAGTAGTTGTTTTGAGCAAGCTTTTTAGTAGTGGATTTTAGCATCCTATTTTAGTAGTGGTTTTTAGCAAGATCTTTTAGTAGTGAATTTTAGCAAGCTTTTTTAGTAGTGGTTTCTATCAAGTTTTTACTATTTAATAGCTTCTTAATATTAATACCTTTTCAATACTTTTAACAGCTTTTCAGTATTTTTAATGAGCTTTTTAGTATTATTTTAATAACTTTTTAGTAGTATTTTTTAGTAAGGTTTTTAGTATTTTTTAAGTAAGCTTTTTAGTGTTTTTTTTTTAACAAGCTTTTTAGTAGTATTTGTTAATAAGGTTTTTAGTAGTATTAATAAGGTTTTTAGTTATTATTTTTTTAAGCAAGCTTTTTAGTGTTTTTTTAAACAAGCTTTTTAGTAGTATTTGTTAATAAGGTTTTTAGTAGTATTAATAAGGTTTTTAGTTATTATTTTTTTAAACAAGCTTTTTAGTAGTATTTGTTAATAAGGTTTTTAGTAGTATTAAGCAAGCTCTGGTAGTGCTTTTTAACAAGCTCTTTGGTAGTACTTTTTAACAAGCTCTCTGATGGGTGTTTTTTTTTTAGCGAGCTCTTTGGTAGCATTTTTTGAGCAAGCTCTTTGGTAGCATTTTTGAGCAAGCTCTTTGTTAGCTTTTTTAGCAAGCCTTTTGGTAGCGTTTTTTAGCAAGCTTTTAAGTAGCATTTTTGTAACCAGCTTTTTAGTAGCATTTTTTTAACAAGCTAATTTTAAACAAGCTTTTTAGTAGTGCTTTTTAAGCAAGCTTATTAGTAGTGCTTTTTAAGCAAGCTTTTTAGTAGTGCTTTTTAAGCAAGCTTTGTAGTAGTGCTTTTTAAGCAAGCTTTGTAGTAGTGCTTTTTAAGCAAGCTTATTAGTAGTGCTTTTTAAGCAAGCTTTTTAGTAGTGCTTTTTAAGCAAGCTTTTCAGTAGTGCTTTTAAAGCAAGCTTATTAGTAGTGCTTTTTAAGCAAGCTTTTAACTAGTGCTTTTAAAGCAAGCTTTGTAGTAGTGCTTTTTAAGCAAGCTTATTAGTAGTGCTTTTAAAGCAAGCTTTGTAGTAGTGCTTTTAAAGCAAGCTTTGTAGTAGTGCTTTTTAAGCAAGCTTTTAACTAGTGCTTTTTAAGCAAGCTTGGTAGTAGTGCTCTTTTTAAGCAAGCTTTTAACTAGTGCTTTTTTTAAGCAAGCTTTTTGGTAGTGCTTTTTAAAGCAAGATTTTTTGGTAGTATATTTTTAGCAAGCTTTTTAGTAGTATTTTTGAATAGGCTTTTTATTTGAATCACAAGTATGTTACAATATTGCTGTGAAACAGTATAGAGTGCAGCAAAGCATAGCACACAGTCTAACAGTCCTTTACCAAGAAGGTAGAAGTTTTTCCTTAACAGTAGAAAAAGGGGACTTTTGATCGTGCTTTTACTGTCTTGTTTGTGTGGCCTCCTGCCTTCTCCTGCCATGAATTAACACTCCTAGTAACTTGCAAGAACAAAATGTAGATGCTAGAACTTCAGCTGCAGCTGGTGTTATTTGGAGGTGAATAGCTAAGGTTGCATGGAGCTGTGAAAGCGCTTTGAGAGTGATCAGAAGGCAAAGTATTCCAGGTTTTCCTATAGTGAAAGTAGAAGTTTTTCCTGATGTAAAGTGGCAGGATGATTTAAGCAGTTGGTCTGGATATGCTGCATTTAAATGGGGCTGGGTTTGTTTACTGAATTCTTTTTTCTCTGAATGAAATTGAAATTTGTTACTGGAATGTTCATGTAATATATACGAAATTCGACATTCAGTCTGGCTTGAATGGTCCTTGAGTGCTGTGCCTAGTTCTGGGCTCCTCAATTCAAGAGAGATGTTGAGGTGCTGGAAGCTGTCCAGAGAAGGGCAGCAAGGCTGGGGAGGGTCCTGGAGCACAGCCCTGTGAGGAGAGGCTGAGGGAGCTGGGGGTGTGCAGCCTGCAGAAGAGGAGGCTCAGGGCAGAGCTCATTGCTGTCTACAGCTATCTGAAGGGAGGCTGTAGCCAGATGGGATTGGGCTCTTCTGCCAGGCACCCAGCAACAGAACAAGGGGACACAGCCTCAAGCTGTGCCAGGGGAGATCCAGGCTGGATGTTAGGAGGAAGTTGTTGTCAGAGAGAGTGATTGGCATTGGAATGGGCTGCCCAGGGAGGTGGTGGAGTCACTGTCCCTGGAGGTGTTGAAGCCAAGGCTGCCTGGGGCACTTAGTGCCGTGGTCTGGTTGATTGGGCAGGGCTGGGTGCTAGGTTGGACTGAATGGGCTTGGAGCTCTCTTCCAACCAGATATATTCTGTGATTCTCTGACTCATCCATAAGCTCCAGCCAGCTGAGCTGGTCTGGCGAATCTCGTGGTGGGGGAAAACTCCCGAACCACCACACATCTTGAGCATTGCTTGCTTAAGGGGGTTGCTTTTCTTGACTCACTAGCTGAGAGCCTCTCAGTCAGAAAGTGCAGAAGTTCAGATCTTGTAAGAAAGCAAGAGGGATTCTACTGAAGTGGCATTAACACAGCCAGGAGCCCCAGCTTCTCTCCTGCGGTGTTTAGCCATCTGTATTTAACACAGTCCTGTGTTATGGCCTTGTGAACATGAGCCGGTCTGTCGGCTCGCATTAATGCTTGAACTCAGGAGCATTTCTTAATGAAGGCATTTGGGCACTGGAGTAGAACCTGTTAGGGATTGGTGGGTTTAAGTCTGACCTTCTTGTGGCCTTCTAGGATCTGAAGGCGACTACAGAAAAGCTGGGGAGGGACTTTTTAGGCTGTCAGGGAGAGGCAGGACTGGGGGGGAATGGAGCAAAGCTGGAGGTGGAGAGAGTCAGACTGGATGTGAGGAGGAAGTTGTTGAGCATGAGGGTGGTGAGAGGCTGGAATGGGTTGCCCAGGGAGGTGGTTGAGACCCCATGGCTGGAGGTGTTTAAGGCCAGGCTGGCTGAGGCTGTGGGCAGCCTGCTCTAGGGTAGGGTGTCCCTGGGCATGGCAGGGGGATTAGAACTGGATGATTCTTGTGGTGCCTTCCAAAACTAACCGATTCTATAATCCTATTTCCGCTCAAGTCTGTATGTAATGAACAGTGCCTCAATATCTCTCAGAAAAACAATTAGCTTGTACTTTGTTACTTAAGAAAGTTGTTCTGCTCAGTGGTATTGTAATAGAAGTTGTGAATTGGCTGGAGGTGTTCTGTTGGAGTGGTTGTTGGTTGGGATAATAATACAGCACTTCATAATACTACTTAAAAACACGTACTGGCAGGAAGATCTAACATCAGCTAAACCTACGTGCTTGGAAGGTGTGTTCCTCTGGTTTACTTTGGCAGGGAAAGCAAAAGTATCTTCTCTAAAAATAATCTAGAGGTTCCCATAGAAGTTTGTTGCAATGGACTTAGAGAATCATGGAGTGGTTTATGTTGGAAGGGACTTCAAAGCTCATCCAGTTCCAACCCCCTGCCATAAGCAGGGACACCTCCTACTAGAACAGGTCGCTCAAGGCCTCATCCAACCTCACCTTGAACACCTCCAGGGAGGTTGTGGAGCACAGAAGATCACACTGGGTGATTCTATGCTCCACAACCTCCCTGGGCAACCTGTGCCAGTGTCTCACCACTCACACTGTAAAGAACTTCTTCCTAACATCGAGTTTCAATCTCTTCTTTGCCACTTTAAACCCATTACCCCTCATCTTGTTGTTACAAGAACTTGTCAATAGTCCCTCCCCATCCCTCTTGTAAACTCCCTTCAGATACTGCAAGGCCACTCCATGGTCTCCTGGAAGCCTTCTCTTCTCCAGGCTACAAAGCCCCATCTCTCTCAGCCTGTCCTCATAGCAGAGCTGCAGCAGCCCTCTGAGCATCTTTGTGGCCTCCTGTGGACTGGCTCCAACAATTCCAAGTCCTCCTTGTGTTGGGGGCTGCAGAACTGGATTGTGTTGGGGACTTCACTGAATTGGATCTGAGCTATATCAATAAACTGTCACAGTAATCTGGATTGTGTCATGGGGTACCAGTACACCTCCAAAAGAGGTGATTTTCTCAGTGCTTGTGTCAATGTGTGCTTGCAGCCCAGGAAGCCATTTGTACCCTGGGATGCATCAGAAGTCTGGCTGAATGAGCTGATTCTGCCTCTCTGCTCTCAGGAGACCGCAGCTGAAGATCTGAAGTCCTCAGTACAAGACAGATATGGACCTGTCAGTGCCCAGAGGGCCACAATAGGCAGGCAGGAGCTGGAACACCTCTCTTATGGGGCCAGGAGCTGGAGTTGTTCAGCCTGGAGAAGAGAAGGCTCTGGGGAGGTCTTATAACAGCCTTCCAGTTCCAAAGGAGAGCCTACAGAAAGATGGAGATCGGTACTGTGTAGTGATAACAAGGGATGAGGGCTCTAAACTGAAAGAGGGGACACTCACACTAGGTATTAGGAGCAAATTCCTTACCCTGTGTGTGGTGAGAGACTGGAAAATGTTTCCCAGAGAAATTGAGAATTTCCTCTCCTTGGAAGTTCTGGAAATCAGCTTGAATGGGGCTTTGAGCAACCTGATTGAGTGGAAGGCATCACTGCCCATGGGAGGGGGCTTGGAACTGAGTGATATTTGATGTCTGTTCTACCCAAACTATCCTAGGATTCACTTTATGTGTCATTTAAAGCTCTGTAACATATCTGGAATAGTATTTTTGACTAAGTTAGATGGAATCCTTCTCATTTTTGTAGACAGAGCCTTGAGATGTTTGTAATTCAAGGTTAGAAATGGGAAAAAAAATTGAGTAATGCAAACTAAATATATTAAATATCAACTTAAAATTCAAAGCCCTCCAGGAGTGCTTTACAACGCTCATTTTCCTTTCAGTTTGCAAAACATCTTTAGGCTTAGGGTCTCATGGATGTTTGATACAAAAATAGGAGAATATTTGTCTGCTCTGGAGTCATAAAGTCTTACTAATGCAGACTAAAAAGGTATATTTTCAGTAGAAAAACATTTACACAAGATACATCTGCCCTGTAATGGCGTTTTTATCAGCTCTCCAATGTATCATAGTAGTATCATCAGGGTTGGAAGAGACCTCATAGATCATCAAGTCCAACCCTTCACCACAGAGCTCAAGGCTAGACCATGGCACCAAGTGCCACGTCCAATCCTGCCTTGAACAGCTCCAGGGACGGCGACTCCACCACCTCCCTGGGCAGCCCATTCCAGT
>WAAF01009432.1:0-13740 GCA_013400475.1 Tricholaema leucomelas | reverse complement strand
GCTAGGCTCAAACTAGCACAGTTGTTTTTTTTTGTTTTGATTTTTTTTGTTTTGTTGTTTTCTTAATGTAAGAGCAAAATTGGCATCAAAACAGGGTGCAAAAGTCCTGCTTCCAGAAGGTTGTGAATGTAGGCATATATGTCTACCCTATTTATGAACCATTTTGTAGACCAGATACTACGGAATGTACTGTATACTTACACCCAGTCATCCAGTTAAGTGGTATCTCAAAATCTGGCCATAAAAGCAAAACTTCGGAGAAGCAAGAGGATTTGAACATGGAAAGCTTATAAAACATGGAGGAAAGTCAGTGCCAAGCCAACTCATGGAATGAATTTTAAAAGGAGCCAATAGGATTTTGATGGATGTTTTTAATTCTGTAGTCTTTCTTTTCTTATGTAAATGGCATCTCTGCAATACTTGATTAACTATTCTTTTTTTCAAATGAAAATTTCATGTAGCAATCATTGTTACTTTTTATTTTTTGCAATATGAATGTGTGATATGGGGAATGCATTTAAAGAACAGAGTAGATCTGTGTGCAGTTTTATTCTATAAAATTAATTAAAAGTGAAAAAGGGTGTTGGTAGGCATTAATCCTTGAACAGTGTGAACAGTGTGGAGCTTGTCTGTCTGAAGAATTCTAAATCAAAGCCTGTTGGTAACGCAGAAATATTGACCTGAGCTCCAAGCAGGAATAGCTGACCACACCAACTCTTGGTTAGAAATGACTAGCAAAGGTTGTTCCTATCTTGTGGAAATTCCAGGAACAATCTAGGGATAAAGCTTTCTCGCCTGACTGGCATGCCAGATAGTTAACCTGCCTCGTTTCCATTATTAATTTCAAAGTATCATCATGCCTCCATGGAATACCATGATTTTGGTAAGTGACATTTTAAAATAAAATTCTCTTTAGCAAGCTTTTGACTGTTAATTGTGGCTTTTAGAGTATTCAGAACACCAATAATACTCCTGTGGGAAGTGCAGACTGTCAGAGAGGAGAGAGAGAGGAGAGTGCAGGTAACACCAAGTAAAATATCTGTAGCAGATAGGCCCTGGATAAATTATAATGTGTGAAAACTAAGGTGCAAAGACCTTTTCCTAGCCTTCGTTATAGACTACATAGTTGTAGTCCTAGTCTCGTGTCATCAAACCTTACGCAGCACAAAATGTCAGGTGGTATTTTATACCTATCCAACCACTTCTGAGGTCAGTGTTGACCTCAGAAAAATTCAAAAAAATTGAATTTTTCTGTATCTTTTGAATGATTTTTTTAATTATCTTTTTTTGTGAGACTGGGTCTCCCACACAAAGTAAGATAGTGTGGATTTAGAAAATTTTGCTTTTGTTTTATTACATCTTATGGATGTAATAAACTAGTGGATTGATATTTCCTATAAAACTTTTTTTAGAGCCAGAATTAAAGAACATTGTAAAACTTAGATCCAGCTGGTAGTGGTTTAAATCTAGCACACTTCAAATTTGCACTATTAAATCACATCACTTAGAGAAGATTCCATTATGTAACTATACAGTTTATAAATATTACACTACGCTACATTATTTATTATATACTCTACATGACAAATGTGATACTGTGGGGGTGGAGAAATATAGTAATTTTTTTCTGTTCTCAAAAATAAGAGAAAAGAAACACTTGGCAGGATAAAAGGCTGGCTTCCCTCCTTCTGAATTCCGTCCTTCTGAATTCTTTCCTTCCAAATTCTTCCCCTCCCTTCCCTCCCTTCCTTCCCTTCCATCCTTTTATTTTAAATAGACCACCATAGAGCTTTCTTGTGAAAAGACTCATGAAATATTAAGCTACCTTGAACTTTGCATAACAGAGGAAATTATCTGTGCCTTGGCTTAAAGCCATTTCTTTGACGACAGAAGTTAGTCAACTTAAAAGCCCTCAGGTTGATGGAAGTGTAATAATGCCTGATACTGTAAGGAAAATGCAGGATGTGCTGGATAGGTACTACTCTTATGTAGTTTAATTTACGCATTCCAATTTTATCATCAACTACTTAAACTTTAAAATTTTTAATAGAGATATTGAGGGTTCATGATTCCTTTCAGGTTTGGCTCTGGTAACAGCAAGAGTTAGTCAAATTTTAGTCCTATTGCAACTGAGTCCCACAGATCTAAAGCTTCATCTTCCTGATTGTGGGCTTTTCTGCTGGAAAAAGAAGCCTTACTTCCATGTGCTTGCTTTTCTTCTAGTTAGCTGACTAATGAGTAGTCTATGCAAACTAATTGTATTGCAGATGACAGAAAAGGAAGCATTATCAGACCTGGGAGGGCACACTTCAGGGTTGCTTTTAAGGAGAGTGTGACATTTGGACGATTATTAATAAGCAGTGGTAACATACCAAGAAGCCATTCAAGGAGTTGCATGTGGTGGTAAGAAATGTTGATGAAATTTTGTTATCTTGCACCAGTAAGAGAGGAAGGAGAAAAAAACAAAATTATGCTTAGCAAATAGATATGCAGAGATCAGGAAAGGCAAAATTCAGCATGTGCAGACTGTCAGTGGAAGCTCTATCTTATAGAATCATAGAATCTGTCAGAGTTGGAAGGGACCACATCTAGTTCCAACCCCCCTGCCATGGCTAGGGACAGCCTACCCTAGAGCAGGCTGGCCACAGCCTCATTCAGCCTGGCCTTGAACACCACCAGGGATGGGGCCTCAACCACCTCCCTGAGCAACCCAGTCCAGGCTCTCACCACTCTCATGCTGAAGAACTTCCTCCTTACATCCACTCTGAACCTACCCACCTCCAGCTTTGCTCCATTCCCCCTAGTCCTGTTACTCGCTGATATCCTAAAAAGTCCCTCCCCAGGTTTTTGTAGGCCTCCTTCAGATACTGAAAGGCCACAAGAAAGTCACCTCGGAGCCTCCCCCCAACTTTGGAAACCACCCAGACTAGACTCAGCTGGCTCTGGAAATTGAGTGAAGCTTTATATTTACAGCTTAGCAGAATATACAAGCAGATATTTACAGTGTATACAGTTATATACAGAAATATACAATGTAAAAAGATAATACAGAAACACAACACTCCTCCCAAAACCTGAGTCCCCAGGAGGGGCTTCCAACCACCCCTCCACCTCCCCCCCTGCTCCTCAACCTTACCCCAGTCCCAAGAAAGAATGGAGGTTTGGCCAGGGGGTTAGGAAGGTAAGTGGATTAATCAGAGAAACGGCAGAGAGGTTAGAGAGAGATGCAGCTTGGAGCTCCGCAGCAGGAGAAGTGTGTTATCTGTGTTTTGATTCTTGTTCTTATACATCTCAGGAAGCCTGTGAAGGAAATAGACATCACCATTGTTTTCCTTTCACACCCTGTAACCTACTCCTGCTCACCAAAACATTCTAGCTAGCTTCAAACTAGCACACAGAGGAAACTTTGCATGAAGGCTGTTGTGCTGAAGATCTCACCTGAGACAAAGAATGCCGTTTCTTTCATATGCTTCTGTTAGAGTGAGTCCAGAGAAGGACCAGGAAGGTGATCAGAGGACTGAAGCACCTCTTCTGTTTGGCCAACTGGCAATTGCAGTAAGCATAGTAATTAACCAATAGAATGGCATTTACCTACATTTGTTGAAGGCAGGGGCCTTCACACAGGGCAAGCATATGCCAGATGCATGCACCTTGTTTACAAAAGATGAAGACATGAGCAAAAAGTATCTGGGCAGGGTCTTGTTTGTCAGATCTGCTGGCACCTGGTACTTAGTCTTTTTCCCACATCATAGCTCCTGTTTTATAGAATCATAGAATCAAACAGGTTGGAAAAGACCTCCAAGATCATGCAGTCCAACCTAACATCCATCCCAGTCCAGTCATCTAGACCATGGCACTAAGTGCCTCGCCCAGGCTTTTCTTGAACACCCCCAGGGATGGCAACTCCACCACTTCCCTGGGCAGCCCATTCCAATGGCAAATCACTCTCTCCGGGAAGAACTTCCTCCTAATGTCCAGCCTATACCTCCCCTGGCACAACTTGAGACTGAGTCCCGTTGTTCTATTGCTGGTTGCCTGGCAGAAGAGACCGACCCCCACCTGGCTACAGTGCTTTTGCATTTCTTTAAATGAACAAAATTGTTCAGACAGAAAAAGCGATATGGACCATCGCTTTTCTCTCTCATCAGTGTCTTACATCATTAGCATGTGAAGCACAGGCTTTGTTTTCTGTTTGTTCTCACCAATTTTGGCCTTGAAATAGGAACCTGAATTATTTACTAACACAGATTATAGGCTGACTTTATATTTAAACATTAGTTGAATATCTGTCATGATTTGTTAGAAGAACTCCATTGCATAAATGCTTTGGTAAAAGTCACAAATGAGAGATTAGAGAGTGAAATGGGATAGCTGTGAGCCAATGAATAGATTCTTACTGAGGGAGAGGCAGAGTCGTAAAAAAAGACACCCTCTCAGGAATGACCGGAGAAGGGCAGTATGCAACGGAACCCCCTGAACGCCTTCAGAAATCTGAGGTTTGTTCCCTTTCTTTAGAGAAAGCATTGGGAGCATCTAGTAGGTTACCTCGACTGCATTCTTATTGTAGGCAGAAATGCTCTGGAAGAAACCAGAGATTGTTCGGAGGGATATTATGTTAACAGCCTAACCACAGAATCATAGAATCAGGCAGGGTTGCAAGGGACCACAAGGATCATCCAGTTCAGCCCCCGCCTGCCATGGCCAGGGACAGCCTACCCTAGAGCAGGCTGGCCACAGCCTCATCCAGCCTGGCCTTAAACACCTCCAGGGATGGGGCCTCAACCACCTCCCTGGGCAACCCAGTCCAGGCTCTCACCACTCTCATGCTGAACAACTTTCTCCTCATGTCCAGTCCAAATCTCCCCACCTCCACCTCTGCTCCTAGTCCTGTCACTACCTGATATGCTGAGAAGTCCCTCTCCAGTTTTTTTGTAGGCCTCCTTCAAATACTGGAAGGCCACAAGAAGGTCACCTCGGAGCTTCCTCTTCTCCAGACTGAACAGCCCCAACTCTTTCAGTCTGTCCTCATAGGAAAGGTGCTCCAGCCCTCTGATCATCCTCCTGGCCCTATCTGGACACGCTCCAGCACATCCACATCCCTCTTGTAATGGGGGCTCCAGAACTGGATGCAGACCAAGAAATACTCCCTCTTGCTGTTGATTTCCTTACTGTCATATTAAAAAGTCATCTTCATAAGCTCCACCTCTGAATTTTTCTTAAGCTCTTGAGAGCTTAACTGTTCTTGGGAACAGTACAAGGAGATGTCTTGTGCTTCCACAGTTTGTTTGAGTTCCTGTGTGTTGATGGAATTCTGATGTGCCGTAGTTAAAAAGATCAGTCCTGGGATCTCCGCTTGATCTGTTTGAATTATGAAGAGATTGATTCCAGATCTTTCTAGCTCCACTATGTCTGCTTTGTTTTTCTGCTCTTTATGGCTGTGCTTTTTGCAAGTCAGTTTCAGGGTTCAGAAACTTTCAGCCTTGCAGTTCTTTGATTGTTGTGTAATTATTCTGTCTCCATTGCTGAAGAGGTGGTAAAGAGGGAGGACATGATGGCACAAACCGATGAATGAAAGAGTCTGATTTGTTGTGATATTTTGGTGTTTGTGGTTTGTTTTTTTTTTTTTTTTGTTTTGTTTGTTGTTGATGTTTCTGTGTGATTAGTTTTGTTTGTGTGTGGGCTTTTGTGTTTGTTTTGCTTTTAAATCTGAATTATTTTTCTTTTTTTTTATTTTAAGCAGCTGTTAAAGAGTTTTGATAGTTCTAATCCCTTATGATTTTATATAGTTTTTAGAACTGCATTATACATGTTTGACAAGGCTGCAGCTAATGTGAGTTTAGGAAAGCTACAAAGGTAGTGTGACTAGTTAAAACACGTGTTCAGATTTTAGTGCTTGAGAGAGTGATTTCTTAAAACAACACACAAATTTTCCTGCTTTTTCATATACCTGAAGACATGAATAGGTCTGATACACATCAGTGATGACCGTTGAGGATCCTTGCTAGTTATATATGGGATAGTGTTTTGTGGAATGGGAGCAATTTGTTTTATAAGGATAGAATAATTAGATACATAACCACATCAGATGGTTTGATTTTTTTTTTTGTATTATCATTTGCACTGGCTTCCTGGAAGTACAGTAACTTTGTACATTTAATAATCAGTTTGTTAGTTCATTGTTTCCTTCTTTTTTAGGGTTAAATTATTTGCTATGCAGTTATGATGAACCTAAAGGAAAAGACTTTTAAATGCTAAATAACACTAGAAAACAATGAGCTCATTAGCTTTATTTTAATTTCTAGGGTAGCAGATAAAGCAGAAATGTATGCTACAGAAGAACAATATGACCAAAAGAGTAAAATGAAGACAGTCTGTTGATGTTGAAGGCCTACATCTTACATGAACATATCTATTCCAGACACTGTATTCTTTGGACAACTGTTTCTCGGAGTTCATAGGGAATGAAGAATAGGTGTCCTAGTTTTATAACCCAGAAGTATGTTGGTGACTGTGCTTCATATAAGGGAAAGAGAACTAAGTTTCTTCCTTATATCCAGGTAGAGGTAAAATTAGGCACAGAGAAAGGTTGGTTTGAAAAAACTGCACGTGTAGAGTTATTGAGGATAATGTACTGATTATATATTTCTGATGAGAGATTGAAGTTACATTTAATATCCACACTCCTAATTCAGAATAACAAAAAGTTATCTGGCTATATACTGCAACATTAACAAAGTTGTTTAACTGCATATGTTTGGTCCTGAAACGTACACCTTAGTGTTAGTTTCATATGTTTGTCAAACTAAGAAGCATAGCTCATTAAAAGAAAATACGTTGGAATGTTTGCGTGGAGCTAGCTTGACATTAATGATATGCACAAGTGAAAATCATCACCTAACATTTTGTGTGAGCTACTATAAAGAAGGTAAACACTTCCCTGCAGAATGTTGCTTTCACAAGGTTTGTCTGCTTTTACTTTTCCTTGTATTTGCAAGGCTCTGATTTTATTAAACTCAAAACGGACTTGCTTTGGTTGGCAAGTGGGAACAATTCAAATCACTTAGGGCTTTATGAGGTGTGTCCAGTTTCTGAAGAAGGTGAAAGCCACTTGATTTGTCTAGTTACTGACTTCAGATGAGCAAATTAAAGAGGAAAATTTAAAATTACAGCTTGCAGTGTATAGGTTGCTGTATATATTTCCACACTTGAACTGCTTTTCTTAGGAGATTTGAGATATTCTCAGAAGCTTTTTTTCACAGAGACAGGAAGCTGCTTGTCTGTTACTTTGCTGTTAAAGGAGCTTCTGTTAGGTTAGACTTTGGATTCTAATCTGGAGTCTCTTGTGAAACCCAGATTTCTTGGCTTTCCTGAGAGATGTGAAGCCAATGCAACATGTCTGATCCCGCAGTAAATGCATTCTTTCAGCCAGTGGTGAAAAGCGCTACAACTGACAACAGTGCTTGATATTTTACTTGCCTTTTGAAGTGTCTTGATGATTGGCTTTTGGTTTTTGTCATCCTTATAATTCATTGCAGTTATCTTCTTGATGTGTTACAGAGCAGAAGCAAACACCTGGAGAAAGTCCATGTTGTTCTTGGGAATAAGTCTTGTGATTTGGATTCACTCATTTCTACTCTGGCCTATGCCTACTTTCTAGACAAGGTAATGGGAAAAACGGACCTTGTGGTCTTACCTGATTTGTTCAAAGTTGTTACAGACATCTTATTGTTAAGCTGTTTAAAACATACCGTGAAAATATTATTCTGCATAATAATTTTGTTATGATCAGAGGTGAGATTTTTTTAAATAGAGACAATCCAAATTTCTTTCTGTACAAAAGTTGATGAGTGGGTATTAGATGACTTATTCAATAGCAGCAAAAAATCACTCCTGTACATCATTCTTTCTGCTTACTGATTTCTCAGCCGTTCTGTGGAAGGCAAACACAGAACAAGAAAAAAGCAGTAGACACTTTCAAAAAATTAAAGCAAAGGGAAAAAACCACCCGACCAAACAAAATTCACACTGCCTCTAAGTGCTCACTCTGTTAAAACATCTTCCTATAAAGCATAAAGATAAATAAATACCAGGTCTTATTTTATATAGCTCTGACAATTCACACCTACATTACAGGTCAGTCCTCCTGATGTGCTTTGCTTACCTGTGCTGAACATACCAAGAAGAGATTTTAGTTACTTCACAGAGACAAGATATATATTGAAGGAGCTGAATATCCCAGAGTCATTTCATATCTTCCGGGATGAAATCAATTTGCACCAGCTGAATGCTGAAGGGAAATTGTCTTTAACGCTTGTAAACAGCAACATGCTGACAAGGTATTGCGTTCTGTGTATAACAAGATGGCTTGTGTGGGTTTGAGCTCTTTTGTATTTTGCATATTTGTGTGTTGGCATTGATGTTGCTTTGTTAACACAGGCGAACAATACAAAACAAAATGAAACAAAACAGAAGATGTTAAAATACATTTTATCTCACATTATGTCCAGTAATAGTCATCTTTCCATCGCTTTTAATGGACCTGCCTTTTTTTTAAAGACCCTGAATTGGATCGGATATTTTTTGTTAGGTATGCTTAGGTTAGATATTTTAATTTAGTTTGAATTTTCTGGAAGCTTCCTGTGACCAGTAAATTTGAGATCAGTGGTTTTTTCATTCTTTTTAGCTTTCACTAAAGCACCACGACTCTCACGTTGATTTGGAGATGGAGCACTTGCATATGTTCTGTTAAGATGTCTACTAGATTATTGCAGTCCTTACAAACTGCAGCATTTTTTTCAAACTGTCCTCCAAGTGCCAAAGCCTCAGAGTTTCTCTGTGGAGGACTATCTTAGTCATATACCCATCCTTTGGAGGGAATATTCACAAGCCCATAGTGAATTGTTCATGGGGAGCCTCTTTTTAATGATCTGTCTTGCTCAGAGGGAAGGATGCTGTTTACTTGCAACTCTGTTAAGAACTTAAGATTAAGTAACAATTTGTTGTGCTGTGACCCCATCCTACTCTGAGAGGATTCTATGGAAAATCTAAAATAAGAAACAGGCAGGAAATCTCATAGCTATTGATTCTTTAACTGCAGTGAGCTGACTGCATGGTTCACTTTTTCAGAGTAAAAACTGTCTGTAAGATTCCCTTTTGTTTATTAGTCTCTTCCTGTGTTTCTTCCTTCCAAAGAATTATGATTAGCATTTTATAGTATTAAGTATAGTTTGGCTTTGTTATTGCTATTAAAAACAGAAATTAAAAAAAAAAAAATTAAGTGCAACAAAAAATCTTTTGTGAGTTTTCAAAATATTCATTGAGGAATACCCTAACTCTCCCCTATATAAAGAGTTGTATTTTGAGTAAATACAGAAATGTTTTTGGTTTTGTTTTTCTTTTTTTTTTTTCTTCAAATTACTAATTTAAAAATACTTTTATAATGGGAATGTAAACATTAGCCATATACCAAGCAATAAAAAAGCCACTTTAAGCACTTTGTTAAAAAAAATTAAAGGTAGGACTTCATTGTGACATTTTTTGGCTTTCTAGTAGACTTAAAAGAGGAGCAACAATGGTGCTGTAGTACAGAGTTGTAAAAAATATTTTGCACTGGTTTACTGGTTAAGCAGATAGGAAAAAAATTACATATATAATTTTTGAATTTGTTTGATAGTGAGGATAAAAGTTTGGAATCAGCTGTTGTTAAAGTCATCAATCCAGATGAGCGATGTGATTGCAGCCTGGAGTTACAAGCGTCTTCTTCCTCTTTAGTAGTAAAAGAGATTCTTCAAGAGGCACCAGATTTAATCACTCAACAACTGGCTTATCTCCTCAGAGGTGAGAGATTACTCTTTATATTAAATACTGAAAGGTTTAATGGAGTGTTTCTAAATGTGCTCATGCAGAAAGAGTGTGATCCATTCTTTGGTTAACAATCCCTTTAAAGACCACAGGAAGCTTCATAAAAGAAGCAGGGAGTAAAGAGTTTGTTAAAGAGTAACATTACATTGAATATTAAAAATGTGCATTTAAAAATAGGCTTGAGAGGTCTTTGCTGTATCACTAGACAAGAATATTAAATGGAGCTGTCGACACATCAGCTGGATAGCTGGAAAAGCTGTGCAGTTTGTTGATTCCAGGGGCATAGTGGACAGCAATATGGATTGGAATCCGGTATTTACATGTTAAAGCTTCTCCCAGTGGTGGTACTTTCTTGTAGACTGATATTTTAGTGGCATAATGTGAAAATTTTACTGATTAGAAATGCTATAACCACGTCTTCATTGTCCTCTCCTTTTTTATTCCTGGTAGAGTACAATGGATGGGGCTTTCAACAGTCAGAACTATTTTAATTGGTTGTATTAGTTCCCTCAGTTTATTTGTTGCAGCAGAACTCTTCAACTGGAAACAAAATTGGTGTTGAACAGAACCGATTGCTGGTTTTACGTTATTTACTGGATTTTGATAATATTTAATCAATTTTAAAGGGTTTAAATTTTAATTGATATGCAGCTGTTAACTGCCCTCTTAAGAAATGAGTGTGGGTATGTTTAATGAGGACTGTGAAAACTTGCCTACACTTAGATTTCAGAAGCTACTGGAGTCCTGGCTTGTCGCTGTGTCATCACTGTGGTAACTAGTGTAATGAGAGTGTTATGAAAAACTGCAGAAGGTACTTTTCTTTCGTGTTTCCACAGAAGCAATATTAAGAGTAACAGAATTTGGCCTGGTTTTTTTTGTTGTTGTTGTTGTTGTTGTTGTTTTAGCATCTTTCCATGCTAATAATCTCTGTTAAAAATGCCATGAAATAGTTTTGTAAACTCAACATTTCTGTTGAGTACCTCTCCAGTAATGTAGGCAAATTACTTCCATGGATGTAATGGATGTAGAGCCAGTGACAAGGTCCTACTGTGTGTTTTTTTTACTTTTCTGGCTTTACAGTGAGTGTTTTGCTGGAAGACTTGTAAGGTAATACAGACATCTCATATTTTAATAATTATTGCATAGTGGCTGTGACAACTTAATTTGTTGCTTTTTCTTCAAACTTCTTTTTTTCCTTGGTCTGTTAGCATATTTTTTCCATTTTGATGACAAAGGCAGACGTTTATAACCTGCTGTATTTCAACTTTGAACAAACTTCACATGCTCTTCTGTATTTAAAAAGAGAGAAAACTTTTCCTGTTAAACGAGGCATTCTTGATTTAGGTAGCTTAATAATTAAGGACTGTGGGTTTTTTAGCTGAATGCTTTCCTGGTATCTGTCTCCCTGTCAGACATGCTATAAGTTAATTCTACCCTTGGGTTTTGAATAGAGGCTGCTTGGAGAGTCAGGGTGTTATACAGCCATATTTGTCTTAAGTTAGAGCTTGTGCTATCCCTGGATATGTGCCAGAAGCAAACGATTATAGAACCTGCCATAGTCTTGGGCCTGTATTATTTTATTTCCCGAGAGATGTTAGCAAGGGGACTGTTGCCAAACTCAAGATCCATTAAACTGCTGAATCATTAAATTTTCTGTTGCAGCCAGCTGGCAAGGATGTAATTCCAAGCACTCACTGTCAGGTACCTCAGGTCAATGCACTCTCAAAAGTGCCTCCTTATGTTTATTTGTATAAGGCCTTGAAGTATGCCACAAGGTGCAGACCTTAACATGTAAACAGAGACAGATTTACAGCAAGAGCATCAGCAGTTTTGGTTTGGTGTGGGCTTTTTTTAATGTGTGTGACAGTTTGGGTGTTACCCGCTCCCCCCATTCTTATGAAATCACCCAGACTAGACTCACATGGCTAGAAATTAAGGAATGAAGCTTTATATTTACAGCTTAGCACAATATACAGGCAGGTATTTACAATATATACAGCTATATACAGAAATAGACAAGGTAAATGTAATACAGAAACACAACACACCTCCCAGAAACCAGAGTCCCCAGGAGGGGCTCCCAGCCGCCTTTCCACGTTCTTTCCACCCCTTTACCTTATCCCAGACTTTTCCTTATGTGCAAGGTGAGTTTGGAGGATTGGCCAGGGCGGGTAGAAAGCAGAAGGATTAGTTACACAGCAGATTAGGGAGAAAAGTACAGGCACCAGCTCCAACAGAGAGCCACAGTGTGTTACCTATGTTTATGTTCTTGTTTTTATACATCTCAGCAAGCCTATGAGTGAAGCAGACATCAGCATTGTTTCCTTTTCACAGCCTATAATCTAATTCTTCTCACCAAAATATTCCAGCTAGCATAAAACTAGCACAGTCCACCTCTATGTCACTCAGCGTTTTGCTGAGAATTATCTGTCTAGTCTAAACCAGTATTTACAATAATAAGTTCAGTTCACAAGTCATTCCATCTATCTTGGATGTAGGTGATTCAAAAGCTCAGAAAACAGGAAACAGTTTGTTGCCTCACAGATGAGATGAGAACAGGGGTTCCCAGGTGACATTGTGTTTGTGCTCACATACTGTAGATTCTCTTGTAGAGTCTGTCTCATTGGATGATAGGTAATATTTAGAACAGAAAACTCCTAACAGCTTGTATTGTACACTCTGAATTTAAACTCTCTCAGTTAAAGTTAGATTTCTCTGTGGAATACAATGGATTTCACCATTCTCCTGCATTACTCAGTAGCAATGACCAGGACCTTCAGCAGAAACCACCTCTTGGAGAGGTTTCCCTTTGCCCGAAGGAGAAAACAGAATCATAGAATCAGTCAGGGCTGGAAGGGACCACAAGGATCATCCAGTTCAGCCCCCGCCTGCCATGGCCAGGGACAGCCTACCCTAGAGCAAGCTGGCCACAGCCTCATCCAGCCTGGCCTTAAACACCTCCAGGGATGGGGCCTCAACCACCTCCCTAGGCAACCCATTCCAGTCTCTCACCACTCTCATGCTGAAGAACTTCCTCCTCATATCCACTCTGAACCTACTCATCTCCAGGTTTGCTCCATTCCCCTTAGTCCTGTCACTCCCTGATGTCCTAAAAAGTTCCTCCCCAGTGTTTTTGTAGTCCCCCTTCAGATACTGGAAGGCCACAAGAAGGTCACCTCGGAGCCTCCTCTTCTCCAGACTGAACAGCCCCTATTCTATCAGTCCATCCTCACAGGAGAGGTGCTCCAGCCCTCTGATCTTCCTCGTGGCCCGTCTCTGGATGTGCTCCAGCACATCCACATCCCTCTTGTAATGGAGGATCCAGAACTGGATGCAGTACTCCAGGTGGGGGCTCATGAGAGCGGAGTAGAGTGAAGCGAATCACTTCCCTCAACCTGCTGGCCACACTAAAATATCCAGTTTTCCCTAACAGATTCTTTCCATGTACAACAGGGACTTCATCACCATCCACTGTTTGGACCAAATCTGATTGTGCAGGTCCTGCTACTATTTATCAACCAGGTTGCTCGTGCTAAATGCTTGCCCTGTTTTTTCGAAGTTCCAGCCCCCGTGACTTTTAGGGTGGTTTTCAGCAAACCATTGTAGTGCTCAATCTTCCCTGAAGCTGGTGCATAGTAGGGTATGTGGTTGTGCTAGTTTGAAGCTAGCCAGAATGTTTTGGTGAGAAGAACTAGGTTACAGGATGTGAAAAGAAAACAATGGTGATGTCTACTTCCCTCATAGGCTTGCTGAAATGTATGAGAATAAAAGCAAAATATAGATAAGGGAGTCTCTCACTTGGGCTGCTGGCTGAGCTGCATCTCTTCTAACCACACCCTCTGTCTTTTTTTTCTAATCCACTTTGCTTCCTAACTCCCC
>WAAF01009430.1:0-15856 GCA_013400475.1 Tricholaema leucomelas | reverse complement strand
TATTTTCAGGCCTATGGGCCCTCCACGACAGCTGAACTCAATCCCCTCGTACAGATCATTGNGATCATAAAAGGAGATCAGGTTGGTGAGACAGGATCTGTCCTTCCTAAACCTGTGTTGGCTGGGCCTGATCCCTTGGTCATCCTGTAGGTGCTTTATGATGGCACTCAAGATGACCTGTTCCATGACCTTGCCTGGCACTGAGGTCAGGCTGACAGCTCTGTAGTTTTCCAGTTCCTCCTTCTGGTCCTTCTTGTGGCTGGGCATCACATTGGCCAGCTTCCAGTCTTCAGGGACCTCTCCAGTGGGCCAGGACTGTTGATAAATGATGCAGAGTGGCTTCGCCAGTTCATCTGCCAGATCTCTCAGCACCCTAGGATAATAAGTTTTGCTAAACTATTATCAGTAATCACCAAGAAATATGTGCTATTATGCACAGTATATTCATTTCTTAACATTTTATTTTGAAAGTTGCTCCAGTTTCTGCTGTTTACTATAGCTTTTTCTTGCTCTGTCTCACTGTTACGTATTCATAACGGAATGCTATTCTTTGTAATACTCAAAACTAAGTTTCATTATTTTAGATATTTCACATAGATATTTTGGATTTGTTATTGATTTCGTTGTTCTGCAAAGTATGTTTCCTTAGTATTACCTTTTTTCTTGTAGGTATATAAGAATAATATAGCAACATACACTGTCCAGCCTAGTAGAATACGGTGTTGTAGTGTGAGGTAGTATTTTCTTTTAATCTCCACACCATACATGCAACTATTTTTGCATTTGTCTCTTGTAAGAGGTCAGCATCAATATCAGTCCATATCATGCATTTTTCTTTAATAGTATTATGCTTCATGACTAGCTTTTTTTGTTTGTTTCTCCTACAAGAAAAAAAGAGTACTTTGGCAGAAATACTGAATTTGCCTGTTATAATATTTCAGTCATGACATTTGGAATCATAAAATAGTTTGGGTGGGAAGTGACCTCAATCTCATCTACTCCAATCCCTCCCAACTTTAACTCTGAGCAGGTAGCTCAGAGTCCCATCCAAACTGACCTTCAGTATTTCCAGGGATAAGGCATTTATCACCTCTCTAGGCAGCCTGTGCCAGCACTTCACAACCCTTGTAAAAAAAATTCTTTCTTATATCTGAACTAAATTTCCTCTCCTTCAGTTGAAAACCCTCGCCCCCTGTTCTGAAATATGTCCCCATCTTTCTTATCAAATCTCTTTAAGTACTGAAAGGCTACAATAAGGTTTCCCTAGAACTTTCTCTTCTGAAATCTGAACATACTGTGGTGGAGAGTCCCAAGGGTCATAAAATGGGCTTGGCCGTGTCCTGTCTTGTCCAGACACGTTTACCTGCCTTTCTGCATTGTGGCCAGAGGCAGGAAAACAGGACAAAGAAACCCAGACAACCTAATCTGGTTTGTTCTGGTCACATGAGAGGGGTTTCATGGGACCCATGCCCCTGTCGTGTGCAGCAAGGCATAATACCACCCTCATTTTTGGAGAGTAGCCTGTGGGTTCTTCCTTTTTTGGATACATTTAGGTGATTGCCAAAGGTGACTGGATGGNACTCAGATTTCAACTAGCCCCTTCATAACACATACTCAACTCTCTCAGATTTTCTTCACAGGGAAGTTTTTGTAGTCCTTCAAACAATTTCACTGATCTTCTCTGAACCATCTCCGTATCTTTCTTGTTCTGAGGACTCCAGAGCTGGACACAGAACTGCAGGCACAGAGTGGCAGAATCATCTCCCTCAGGCTGTTGTTTGAGCAGTACCCCTAAGTCCTTCTCTACAGAGCTGCTCCCAGTCACAGCATCCTTCAGCCTGTGTTAATACCACAGGTTTCTCTGACTCAGGTGCAGAATCTTGTATTTGGCTTTGGGGAGCATTATGAGTTTCTCCGGAGCTCACTTCTCTAGTCTGTCCAGCTTCCTCTGGATGGCATCCCACCGTCTCAGTCACATGACTCAACTTGATGTCATCCACAAAACTGCTGAAGATGCACTTGGTCCTGCTGTCTATGTCATTTGATGAAGGTATTAACACTGGTCCCAGAACAGACCCCTCAGGTACACCACCACACATCAAATCCGTCTTTCTCTAATGGAGACAAAATTCATGTATTGAGCAACTGCATCAAAAGCCTTAGAGAAGACCAGATAAATCACATCTATAGTTCTTCCCCTGTCCACTAATACAGTCACTTCATTATAGAGGGTCACTGTGCTGGTCAGGCAGGACTTGCCCTTGCTGAAGTCATGCTGGCTTTCTTGAATCACTTCCCTATTCTCCATAAGCGATCAAGACAATATCTGGGAAACGCTTTATTCCCTAAGGAGAGTTTGAAATGCACTCTGTTCCTCAATCTGACATCCAGGCAGGTCTGTGCCTCTAAGGTTTTAATCGCTTCCGCAGCCCATTTACCTACAATGTGGATTAAAACACTTTTCTCTGGGCCTATAGCTCGGAAAAGGGACTGTAGTAATGATCAGATTTTGTGAGAAGGGTTAGAGCACTCTCTAGCACCTGCCATTGGAAACATTTGTGTGAACATCCTAATCTCAAGGTGGTTTGAACTCTGGACTGGGCTGCCTTACGACACTAAATACAAGCGTGTGAGTGAGAATGTGTCTGTAAGCATGGTGTAGCCTTCTGCTTAAGATTTTTATAAGTGGAGCAAAGACAAGTGGTACACAGTTATTTTGCAGTTCTCGTATGTTGCAAAGGATTCTTGACCTACTTTTCTTGTTATTAAAAATTCCCCAAAGTTAATTTCTTTCAAACATGTGAAAGAGTAACACAGAAAAAAATTGCTACAATTATCTTGATTACAGCTTATTTAAGCCTAAGAGTACCAAGTGTGTTACTTTTGTCTTCATTCCGGCCACAAGCCAGTGTGCTTGTAAGCTGGTAACAAAGACTGAAGTATTCTGCATGGAGAATTATAAAGAAATGCCGTCAAAGAAGTTCCCATAACCAAAAATTAACCAGGTGACTATGAACATTAGCTATATAAAAAGGGTGACAGAGATTAGGCAATCTTCCCAGAGAAATTGCAGCAAATGATATTACTTACATGCTATTGATATTGAGGTAGGAAGATAAAGCAATCCAAGTAATTCAAAGAAAATATCAGAGGAGAGTAGCCAAGGTGGTCTTTTTTTTTAAAAGTCTGACTCTCAGTCAATTTCCTGACAAATAGTTCAGCTTTAGTTGTGATTTGTTATCTGTTTTGTTGTTCTTTTATGTTGTTTTGAGTTTTGATTTTTTTTGTGCGTGTGGTTTTAATTTTTTTTGGTTTCTTTTTTTTTTGTGTGTTTTTGGGGATTTTTTGCATTGTTGTGGGAGTTTTGGGGTCAGAAAATATTAGCACAAAGGAAGGAGTTAAACAGGAAAATCACATTTCCTTTAAATAAAGAACATTTCCTCTTGTACCTCTGAGGACCTATATCCAACTTTTAATTTGACCATAGTAAAGAGAATGAAATGTTTCCATGGGAGATTTTTACCTTCCTATCAGTGACATTTAATTTTATTTTTTTCTTTTTTGTGTTCATTTTTTCACTCCTGGACAGAGACTGTAGCAGTAAATGGGAGAATATTCTGCAGTAAGACTAGAATTCTTTGCTGGACTGTAGGTACTTGGAAATATTTCTTTCTGAAAGGGAGCTTTAGTGGCAGTGCACTCCTGAAAGGACATAGAGAAACTCCACTTTTCATTAATGCATATTAGAGACATGGAGTAACGAGCTGTGGTTTTAAGCTCTTAAGTGAGTTTCACAGGACCAAACCTAGAAGTCTCAATAGAATGTTCACAGGATCAAGGATCACAGAATGTTAGGGGTTGGAAGGGACCTCCACAGATCATCGAATCCAACTCTCCTGCCACAGGAGTGCCATAGAATCTGGCTCAACTTGCACAGGAATGCATCCAGACAGGTCTTGAAAGTCTCCAGAGAAGGAGACTGAGCAACCTCTCTGGGGAGCCTGTTCCAGTGCTCCATGACCCTTAGAGTAAAGGAGTTCTTCCTCATGTTGAGTGTAAATTTTTGTGCTGCAGTTTACATTCATTGCCCCTTGACCTATTACAGGGCACAATTGAGATGAGTTTGAACCCTCCCTCTTGACATCCAGCTCTCAGATATTTATAAAGATTGATTAGATCCTCTCTCGGTCTCCTTTTCACCAGACCAAAAAGCCCCAAGTCTCTCAGCCTCTCCTCATGGAGCAGTGTTCCAGCCTGTTAATCCCCTTCATAGCTCTCTCTTGGACTCTTTGGAGTAGATCCCTGTCCCTCCTGAACTGGGAAGCCCAGAACTGGATACAGTATTCCAGTTGGGGCCACACTAGGGCAGAGTAGATGGGGAGGAGAACCTCCCTTACTCTGCTGGCCATGCTTCTCTTAATGTATCCAAGGATCCCATTGGCTTTCTTGGCCACAAAGCCACATTGCTGTCCCATGGATAGCTTGTTGTCCACCAAGACTACCAGCTCCTTTTCCAAGGACTTTCTCCTTCAATTTGGTTTGATAAAAAGAACAGCCAAAGCTGGAGGCAAAAAAAAGAGTCAAAGAAATAAAAAGTTAGATTACTTTGCTGAAGTAGGAAAACAGTATTTGAAAGTGTTATATTTTAAATCAGTTATACATTACTGATGAAAAAAAATGTTCCCTTGCATTGTAATATTATAAATCCAGTGCATACAATGCATGAGAAATTAATTTTCACTCATGGATCATCTCAGGTGATGTTCTCCATCTGCAATACGTAACCATAGTTAAGAATGATTCTTATAAGATACATTTTGTCTGCTGCTTCTTGTAAGATTTCACACTAGCCTAATTCTTTTCATGCTTCTCCATTTTCAACTGATTTTAACAGGCTTCAGATCGTAAACTTGGCAAACTTGGAAACAATTTCTGTTAAGGTAAAGTTAGTTAACATCTGCCTTATTTAACTATTGGTGAGATATCTGCAGGTATTACTAGGAGGCCAAACGTTCTTTATGGAGCTGCAGTTGTTTTATGTGTGATTTGCATTAAAATCATCATTTCTCAAGAAGGGAAATCTGATTTTTTGTTGCTTACCCTCTCTCTTTAGAGTTATATTAATTTTGAGTGGTTAAAAAAGAAAAGCAATTTAAAATTTCCACTGTTAATGCAATTTACATAGAAATATGCATGTATTTATGCATGCATACTCTGTATTTAAAAACTTACTTGATATGCTGTTAAAAATGTCATTCATTGACATGTTGAAAATCAATTTTGACATTGTTTTGACCTTAACATTTCATGACAGGCAAATAATTATTTAGGTGCAATATGATATTTGTGCACATTCCCTAAGTTTTGCAGGGACCTGACTATTTTGGGTCCTCCTGCAATCTACATTATAAAGCATAAATCACTTCTGAAGGGTTAAAAGTTAGCAAACAACTAAGGAGAGGAGTGGGAAGGAAAAGGAATGTCTAACTCCTACTGTTATTTGTGAGTAACCAAGAATCTAAGAGAGACTGTTTCAAATGAGACATCTAATATCAAATGACAATGATACATTACAGGCACATTACATGAAAAAAGGATGAGAGGATGCTTTACCTCTCTTTCTTTGGGCTTAGCAGGGCTGCTGCAACAAGAAGTCATGGGGCCTGGGACACAAACCCTATGAGGAGAGTCTGAGGGAGGTGGGATTTTTTAGCCTGGAAAAGAGGAGGCTCAGGGCATATCTCATTGCTGTCTACAGCTACCTGCAGGGAGGTTGTAGCCAGATGGGGTTGGTCTCTTCTGCCAGGCAACCAGAAATGAAACAGGGGGACAGGGTTTCGGGTTGTGCCGGGGGAGGTCTGGGCTGGATGTTGGGAGGAGGTTCTTGCCAGAGAGAGTGATTGGCATTGGGGTGAGCTGCCCAGGGAGGTGGTTGGGTGGCTGTCCCTGGAAGTGTTCGAGCGGAGCCTGGATGGGGGCCTTGGTGCCATGGTCTGGTTGATTGGACAGGGATAGTTGCTGGGTTGGACTGGATGATCTTGGAAGTCTCTTCCAACCTGCTTGATTCTATGATTCTATGATCAAAGAGGCGTGGAATGAAATTATCAGCATGTATTAACTTCATAATCCTGGCACCCTTCACAACTAAAGAACTTCTTCTAATGAAAGGAAGTGAAGTATCTTCTGACAGAACAGTTTGAACACGTCCATTCCTTTGTGACAATCCATGTTTTTTAATATAGATTGGATAAATTAAACCTGAGTGTTCTAACTATTCAATCTTTTCTGTTGGTACAAGTGATCTCTAACGCAGTCCTCACTGACTAGTGGGGTGTCTTCTTCTCTTCAGTTCTTCTCCTTTACTTCCAGAGACTGAGGTTTCCGAGGGATGATCTTAGCAGTAAAGAATGAGGCAAAGAAGGCATTCAGCAACTCTGCCATTGTTGCTACACAGGCCTTAGAAGGGACAGACACCATGGCACCTCGGCCTATTTTATCTTTTCATGCCTTTTAATGTGTTTACCCCTGGTTTTGGGCTTGTTTACCCCTGGTTTGGGGATGAACATGTTTGGGCAGGTGAAGCAAAATGAGGCATAGGATGAGCCTATTTTTCGGGCCTACAGGCCCTCCACGACAGCCGTCTCTTCATCTTTGGTTACCACATCTCACAGACTGTTCAGTAGAGGACTCAGCTTTTCCTTGATCTTCCTTTTGTTACTGATGTACATGAAAAAGCTCTTCTTCTTTTCTTTCACCTCCCTGGCAAGACTCAGTTCCAAGAGGGCCTTGGCCTTTCTTGTTGTTTTTTTTTTTCTGCCTTCTCTGGTAGTATTTCTATAATACTCCCAATTGAAGTTCTTTCAAACAAAAGGAGATGAGAACTAAACCAAAATGTGTCCTTTGTGAAAAGGAGTCTAAAAATATATATCAAACTGCATGATTCTTATAGACAAAGGAAAGGCAGAAGATAAAAACCAGGAAGAGCAGTGACTGATGCACTGGTGCTCCATTCTATCTTTTAAGCAACAAATGAGGAAATCATTTGATCTTAATTGCTCTGTGAGACTTCTTCCTTAATAAAATCTTAGCTGCACTCATTTCTTGTTCTCTGAGTTGAAATCTTTCCCATTTTGCAAGGTCAAAAATACTTAGTATACATAGCTCATACATGTGTTTCTTCTGGACTAGCATATCCTCTTTTCTTCCCAGCTACCAAAAAGAGAAGGATTTCATCTGGAAAAGCTGACTTTCCTGCACAATTACCATATGTTGATAGGCCAAAATAAGTCTAATGCGTATCCTGGCTTGTCCAGGCACGATCCCTCCACTCCCCCACTCCTCTGCTGGAGTGAGGAAAGAAGGCCTGGAGACACCAAATCTGAAGACCCAAGGCTTACTCAGAGTTGTTCTGTTCCTGTGATAAACAAGGTATATACACTTGGCCTGTGTTTTCCCAAATATGTGCAAAGCAAGCCTCTGGCTTCACTTAATGTGTTTAGTTTTGGCAAAGTGCTGTTCTGATTGGTGAAACTCTGGCCAAGTGGAGCCATCAGACTCAGGAAATTGATAAATGAGTGAAGTTGTAAACTTTTCCACAACATGTCTTGTTTTGCCTTGCTTTTGCATCACTTCACTACACCATGTTGCTTCAAACCAGCTTTTCTGTGTAACAACAAGCTTTCACGCTTCAAACTTGTCTACCTGGAAACTGCTGTGCCTCGGTTTACCAGGGGGAGGCATTAAGTGCCTTGATGCTGTAGGCATGAGTCATAGCCATAGAAAGAGAGAAAGTAGCTTCAAATTGTGCCAAGGGAGGTTTAGATTGGAGATTGGTAAAAATTTCTTTACTGAAAGAGTGATCAGGCATTGGAACAAGCTGCTCAGGAAAGTGACGAAGTCATCATCCCTGGAGATGTTCAAAAAACATTTAGACACAGTGTTTTGGGATGTGGCTTAGTGGCCTTGTTAGTGTTGGGTTGAACTCACATAAAGTTCACCATTCCCCTAAAGAGCATAGTTTGTTTTGACTGCTTCGTTCAATAAAAGACATGGTAAGTAATCAGAATTTATGTTTGAGACCTTGCAGAACGTAAAAGGATTAGCAGATATTCTTTTTTGTCCATATACTTCTATGTCTGTATTTTCTGCATTCTGGAACCATTTGAGTCCTGAAGCAGTCATTTTGTAAAATCCTTCACTCATGTGTAAAACAAGTGATTCACTACATAAAGTTTAAATTAAGTCACTGTGGATTTTCCCAAGTCTATCATGCTAGCTAAAAACCTGTTTTCTCAAAACTGAAAATTCACTTTGCATCCATCTCTTTGTAGATTCAAGGTTGACAGTAAGCTTTTTTCTTCTTTTTTTTTTTTTCCTTTCTTTCTTTCCCTCTCCCCCCTCCTTCTATCAACTATGAGAATTCTTCCTTTTAAGCTGGTTGGTCAGATCTAGATTTGGCAGTGAAAAAATAGCATGACATGTATCATAAGCTTCAACTGAGCTGCAAAGGTTTATGCCAGAGGCAAAGCTGCAGGCGCAAATAAATAAATAAATTCAAAAGGCCTGAAATTATATTGGTGTGCAATGTCAGAGTTGCTGTGGAAACCATCTTGCAACTTTTTTAATGTCTTGAAGACAACCCTCTTCTTACTACTTTATCTGCAGCACAGTGTTTTAACTGACTGTAAATTAGTAATGAACTACTCGAAAAGCTGAGTATTGTTATGTTCAGCCTGGAGAAGAGAAGGCTCTAGAGAGACCTTATTTTGGTCTTTCAGTACTTAAAGGGGTTTGTAAGAGGGATGCAGATGGATTTTAGTAGGGCCTGTAGCAATAGGGCAAAGGGCGATGACTTCAAACTAAAAGAGGGGAACTTAGACTAGATATAAGGGAGAGATTTTTTCACAGTGACAGTGATGAAGCACTGAAACTTGTTGCCCACATATGGAATATAAACAAGTTGAAACACAGAATAATGACCCTACATATTTTGTCTAGGAATTAGATACATTCAGTTCCTATTATTTTTGCTGTTGTTGTGGTTTTTTTTTTTTTTTTTTATTGAATAGATTTTACTTTCATAGTCAATGTATATGCAACCTTCTTGACAAAGGGACTTTAACAATGGATATAGTCTAGCTCTATAAGATTGAGTAGGTTTAGTTTTGTAGCATCTGCACAAGTTCCTGATCCTTAATAAAAGTAATACAGCTAAATCAAACTGTACTTTTTATGCAAGGTATTTTTTCCTAAATGAGTAAATTTGCAGAATGATGCCTCATTGCTCAGCTCTGCACTGCTCTTCTGCCTTTCTGCTTTGAAGCAATTAACTTTCAAATAGTTTAAGGAATATCCAAATGCTACTAACACATAAAACATGACAAGTGAGTTATAAGACCATAGATGGATCTCTTTATTGCTGCATGAAGAGAATAAGCTAATACTCTAACTTAATGTGATAAACTAATAAAAATGCATATTATGATGTTGTATATGTTAGTAACTGTGGCCAGCAGCTTAAGGGATGTGATTCTGCCCCTCTACTCTGCACTGTTCAGACCCCACTTTTAGTACTGTGCACAATTCTGGAGTCCTTGTTGCAGGAATAATATGGAAGTGCTGATGGGCCATGAGGATAATCAGAGGGCTAAAGCTCCTCTCCTATGGAGACAGAAGAGTTGGGTTTGTTCAGCCTGGAGAAGAGGCTCCAAGCAGATCTTATTGTGGCCTTCTAGTATCTGAAGGGGGCCTACAGGGAAGTTGGTAAGGGACTTTTGAGGGTGTCAGATAGTGATAGGACTAGGGGGAATGGAGCAAAACTATAAGTAGGTAGATTCATATTGGGTGTTAAGAAGTTCTTCATCATGAGACTGGTGAGACACTGGAACAGATTACTCAGAGATGTGGTAGAAGCCCCGTCTCTGAAGATCTTTAAGGCCAAGATGGATATGGCTCTGAGAAACCTGATCGAATGTGAGGTGTCTCTGCCCACGGCAGGGGGGTTGGAGCTAGATCACAGGATCACAGGATGACAGAGGTTGGAAGGGACCCAAGGAGATAATAATTGAGATTCCTTCCAGCCCTGACAATTCTATGAATTACATTAAAATCATAGTATAACATATTGTATATTGCTTTATTTTGTGGCATTAGTAAAAAAAAAAAAAAAAAAAGGAAAACTAACAAACAAAACCACACAAATACAAGTAGAAGTTTTCAAAATGCAGATTTCCAGAAAANCTTTCTTCCTTTCTTCCTTTCTTCCTTTCTTCCTTTCTTCCTTTCTTCCTTTCTTCCTTTCTTCCTTTCTTCCTTTCTTCCTTTCTTTTTTTGATGGTTGGATGGTTGGTGTGTCTTTGTTTTTTTTTTTCACCATAAGAATATTAGTTTTCCCTGCCTGTAAGTTGTGGTACTTTAACAGGGTTTGTGTGTCTTCTGCTCTTGCTTTTAAAAAACAGAGAATGATGCATACCAGAGATGGAATGGACACAAAGCATCTGAACACACTCCCCCTTCAATCAGACTAAGCACTCATCTTCCAGGTTTTTAAATAACTTCAGCACTTGACCTTGTGCTTTTTGGTGGGTGAGATAGCATTGAATCTTAAACTATTTATGAAGTCTGTTATCACAGTACTGTACTCAAGCTAAATAAAGGTAGTGTATTATTGCAGTGAGAATGCTCACTGTTAAAATGTTCTTAATGAAGCTTTTTAATTCCATAATAATTATACTGAAACAAAAATCACAGAAAAAGGGCTGCAGTCATCACAGCAAATCTTTTGGTTTCCTTGAAGGAACAAGGGAGTGTCCACATTGATTTATTTCCTCTTCTTGTAGATACAACTTTAAAGAAATCAGGAATTTAATCTAAATACACCAAAGATTTTACATCTAAATTGCAATGAACCATGATACTGTACCTTCCTATTTTGAGTAATGAGGATTACTTAAAATTAGAATGACCTACCTTTTAACAACCTCCATCTGACATTAATATATTTTACAACTTTGTTATGTTAAGACATTGAAAATAGCATTTAAAATGACTTTTTTAGTATTTTTATGCAATCGTGTATGGGCTGAAGTCTGAAATTATGCATAAAATTGCAATGATTAAATTTTGAAGGGATTTCAGAAAAAAAAAATTATTGCTTTTGCAATTCCGGTATGCAAATGATACATTATCATCGAGGTTAACAAGATCAAGAAGAAAATGACTGAAAACAGAACAAGTTTATTTTATTCATTTTTTTTTAAAAGTCAGATTTTCTGTGCAATTTTAAAACATACAAAATACTCTCATAATGTTTTACAGATTTAAGTAATATTTGATATCTCTCTTTATCCAGTTAAGGAGGACTGGATTAATCTTGTAGTTTTATTTCTGATTGTGTATTTAAGCCACAAGTATTACAGAGAATTTAATGATTTACCTCTGAAATAAGGATATGGATTTTCATCTGTTGGATAAACAAGTGCCACTAGATCTGAGGATTTTGGTCTTGTTTCTTTTCAGATGTAAACCAAACTTCACTCTTTTCAAAAATGTCGTCACCAGCCTATACCACACTACCTTATAACATTACTGTCACTGAGAATGTTGGGTGTTGATGATGGACATGCTGGACCTTCAAACAAGTTATATAGGATAGAGTATCCATCCACACCATAGATACATGTTCTCAGAGTTCATGGGCTTGTTTTTTAGTTATTCTGGTGTTTCCAAAAGCTGTGCTTGCTATCTAAGACACGTTAGTCTCTTATCCTTTACTTGTGGGAAAAGTTCTTTAGGAAAGAAGAATATGTGGAGCAGCTATTAATGAGAGACTAGCTCCAACTTCTTCAGTTAATGCAAAGTGTTTCTTAATGAAAGATAAGTCTTATCCTTTACATATTTGAATCTGAACATTTGAAATATTTTCTTCCAGAGTATGAAATATTCACTAGGGATTTATTCTTTTCTTTCTCACACCAAAATTATTAGTCCAGCCCGAGTGACTATTCTTGTCTCATTTTTGCACAGCCCATTTTCTTCCAGTCTTTTCTATTTTTCTTTCATTTCTGCCATGAAAGCTAAGTGCCTTTTTAGGAATAAGAAAATACCACACAAAACCTTGGGGAAATCTTTCAAAGTGGTATGTAGAGACTGAAACAAGGGAATGCAGTGTGCTGATAGACTTGCACACTGCTTTGAAAGTGTTTTCTCCACCTCTCATGTCTGTTGTGGTTTAGCAGAGGGTATTCAACTTTTTATTCCTTTACATATTGTTTTTTCTTATAAATGAATTTACAAATACTTACTTGCATTTATGAGCAAGACAGAAAAAAGAATCTAGTCTCCAGACGTCCATTCCTGCCTGCATTTCCTTTAGTGATTATAAGCCTTTTGGAAGCTCTTCAAGGAATTTATATTTGCTTACTTCAGCTTGAACATGTTAAGTGCTTATATCTATGTATTTTTATGTACAGAATGCAAAGCTGGTCACATGAAACTTTGCAACTATTTGGACATATCAGTACCTTAATGTCAAGGTTCTCCTGCTACTTCAAATACAATAACTGTGTGCCAATCTGAGGATCTTAATCCATGTGTGTCTGTGTGTGCAAATCTGCATCTATGTATGTTATTTGAATTGTATTTAAAAATCAATATATTTGAATGTAGTTTATATTTTAGGGTAATATATTATATATATATATACACACACAATATTCTTGATTGATCTAAGGAGACTGAAAACAAGCATTCACTTTGAACTGATATCTCATATATTTCCTTCTATATGTGTGTATTTTCACGTGCATGAAAGAGGAAAAACACCCACTTGGCAAGAGTATTCAGGGTTGCTGCAGAGTGTGAGGCACTTCTCTCACACACATGGTAGATGGTAAAGGATGCCTCAGCTGTATCAGGTGTTTATGAAGAAGTAGTCTGCTACTGCTAAAGCATCACAAAAGGTGAGATGTTGGAACAGAAAAGGAGTTAATAAGCTCAGGATCCTTTGGTAAAGATGATATCCTACTAGAGAAGAAATTTACTTCAAATGAAGTTTTGACTATTGTTGGCATGGTTTTAACAGCAAAGGAAATATGAGTAGCTCACTGCTGCAAACTGCTTAACAGGCAATGGTGTATCTGTAGCAAAGAATAATTAAAACATTAAATGAGGAAGAGATTGACCAAGTGACTTACAGCTTCTATTTACAACTTCTTCAATATACTGATATAGAATGAAACACTTATACACACTATTTATGTAAACACAATTGCTAATGATGCAAAGTAATTAGAGATTCATTTCATAGCAAAAAAAACCCAACACCAAAAAACAAACAAAACCCACACCCCCCTCCAGACTCTCTTGATCTATTAATTAATGATAGCATTAAATTTATATGAAAATTCACGGTTTGCATAGTATAATTTAGGCTACAAAATGCTACATAGTCTTTTCTCAAGTTTAGAGTGCTTAGGGGTGCAGAATGTGCATCATCAGCTGCATACCACAATTGCAAAAGGTTTAGTAAAAAAAAAGGTTTGAAGCTCATTGTATTAAGTGTGTAAATGAAGTGTGTAATAATATTTGCTGTGCTTTTTTAGGTAAAATTTTTAACGATGTCTTAGATGAATAGTTTGATAAACCATTAGGAAAAACCTGTTATGAATATCTCCAACAGAAAGTCAGTTAGCAGTGTGTTCATATAGCCAAGAAAGCCAATGGCATCCTGGCTTGTATTAGAAACATGGTGGTCAGCAGGAACAGAGGAGTGACATCCCCCTGTACTCAGCACTGATGAGGCCACACCTTGAGTATTATGTGTAGTTCTGTGTCACTCACTACAGGGAGGACATCGAGGTTCTGAAGCGTGTTCAGAGAATGGCAACAAGGCTTGGAGCACTTGGACTACCAGAAGCATCTGAGGGAGCTGGGGTTGTTCAGTCTGGAGAAAAAGAGGCTGAGGGAAGACCTCATTACTCTCTACAATGACCTAAAGGGAGGTTGGAGTGAGAAGCAGCGAAGCTCTTCTCCTTAGTGTCAAGTGACAGGAGTAGAGGAAATGGTTACAAGCTGCACAGGCTGGATATTAGGAAATAATTCTTCACAGAGAAGGTTCTTGAACATTGGAATGGTCTTCCCAGGGCAACAGTGAAGTCACTGTCCCTGGAGTTTTTTGAGCAGCCTGTGGATCTAGAGCTTAGGGACATGGTTTGGCATTGACCCTTCTGTTTTGACTTCCTTGTGGGATCAAGGGTTGGACTGGATGAACTTTGAGGTCTCTTCCTACAGAATGTTTTCTGTGATTTTGTGATTCTATATGTAAGATACAAACTGATAGCATACATGTATATTAATATTTATGTGATACAGATATCATAGAGCAACTATTTCTTCAAAGAGAATCTTAGAAAACTTAATCTACCATCAGTGTGTTTGCTGGTTTGAGACAAAAAGCTAAGAGTGATCTAGACCCCATATTAACAATATCTGCAGTGGATTTGTTGTTAACCTTAGTTGAGTACCTTTCATTTCTCCACTCACACAGGCAGTAGACATTCAGATCTTTTTGATTGGTTGATGTAACA
Organism: Tricholaema leucomelas; assembly: GCA_013400475.1. Classification (NCBI taxonomy): domain Eukaryota; kingdom Metazoa; phylum Chordata; class Aves; order Piciformes; family Lybiidae; genus Tricholaema lacrymosa; species Tricholaema leucomelas. The sequence goes on along the minus strand of WAAF01009430.1, from coordinate 1,271 downwards.
GTCTTAAATGTTTATTTAAAAAAAGACAAATCCAGAAGTCTATCTTGATTGCATTTCATTTTTAATGAAATATTAATATTTCTTACTGTACTGAATGTAATTTCAATTTTGAAATCTGTAAATTAACAAAGCTGTTCATCATTTGTCACCAGTCAAATGGATCAAGAACTTTATTTTAATAATATTAATTGCCTTAATCCATTTTATTTCTCACATTTTATTCAAAAGGTTTTGTCAGGAATTTCTTCACCTTTCTCATTAATCTAACTGGCATTAAGGAATTTATAATTAACAAAGTGAAAAAGTCATTCATTCTTCTGTAAAGTGTTAAAATTACTTGTGCTTGGGCCAGTGCTGTCATACAATTTGCAATTAACAAACAGTGACTACAGTAGTTACAACTAGCTGTTAGTACTACAGCTACTACAGTGGTACTACAACACTATAGAATTAATCATAGAAATTAGCTACAGCAGCACTGCAGCTACTACAACACTACAGAATTAATCATAAAAATCACAGTATCATTACAGTTGGAGAAGACCTCCAAGATTGAGTCCAATCATTACGCTAACACTGCTAAGCCCACCACTAAACCATGTTCCTGTGCACCACATCTACATGGTTTTTGAATGCTTTCAAAAACAGTGATTTCTCCACCTCCCTGGACAGCTTGTTTGAGGCTTAACCACTCTTTCAGTGAATTTCTCATATTCTTATATTCAACCTAAACTTCACTTCCTCTGACACAATTTGAGGTAATTTTCTCATATTCTGTTGCTTATTACCTTAGAGAAGAGATTGCCCCACCTAACTTCAGCTCCTTTCACGTAATTGTGGAGAGTGAGGTCTCCTCTCAGTCTCTCTTTCATTTTCTTTTGTTTTCTCTCCCTCCCCTCCCTCCTGCCCCCAACTGAACAACTCCAGTTCCCTCAGCTAGTCCTCATTAGACCTGTTCGCTACACCTTTCATCAGCTTTGTCGCCTTTCTCTAGACTCACTCCATCACCTCAATGTCCTTCTTCTAGCAAGGCACCCAAAACCAAACCCAGTGTTTGAGGTGCAGTCTCATCAGTACTGACAATACAACATTATGGTAACTGAAACACCCTACTGCTACTCTTCCTCAATAATGGGCACAACAATGAACATAACCCAAAAAAGATTCTGGAGAAAACAGTCAAACCACATTACTCTTTAATGTAATAATTCAACCTGAGTACAGTCAAAGCAGCACAGACTGGCAACCAGTCACTAGTGGTGTTCCCCAGG
>WAAF01009429.1:43633-71171 GCA_013400475.1 Tricholaema leucomelas | reverse complement strand
TACTGTGAGACTGTGATACTGTGATACTTTAATGAGAATCATTCTCAGAATATGGAAAGCTGAAAGAGAGCAAATTCTTAGTATGCTATAATTACAAATTAATTAACTTTTGAAGAAAACCCTGATGTGCTTTTTTTATTCTTCTTGTGTATGAGAGAAAAACATATCAGAATAAAATATGCTATCAGCACACTCAGCAACAGAGTGAAGTAATTCAAGAAGATATAAGGAGATGAAACCCAAATCTCTCATGATTTACTTCTTTTAATTACTTGCATTTTTCACCTCTCTCTCTCTCTGCAAAATCATATTCATAATAAAGTACAGTTTTGCAAGAATGAGTTTGTCAGAGTGGAGTCCCCTATTAGTTAATTTCAGTCTTTGGTACTTGTGCTTGGACTTGCAAATTTAAATGCTTTTTTTTTCCCAGCCATTCTTCTGCAGTAATTTTTCAGCCAGGCCAATTGCAGAGAGCTTAAATGCACAAGTAGGCACACACACTAAGCAAATCACAGCTGATATTCAGCTGACTGGGCAAGGGAACAAACCTAATAACACTGAGAAAATTCTGGATGGGAGAATCCTACAGTCCATTGATATTACTTCTTTGCTTCTTCTCCCTGAAGAGAGGCACTTGGGGATGCTGGTGGACAGAAAACTCAACGTGAGCCAGCAGCGTGCACTTGCAGCCTGGAGAGCCAACCAGGTCCTGGGCTGCATCAGGACAAGTGTGGCCAGCAGGGTAAGAGAGGTGATTCTCCCCCTCTACTCTGCTCTGGTGAGACTCCACCTGGAGTATTGCATCCAGTTCTGGAGCCACTATTCCAAGAGGGATGTGGAGATGCTGGAGTGTGTCCAGAGAAGGGCCAGGAGGATGCTCAGAGGGCTGCAGCAGCTCTGCTGTGAGCACAGACTGAAAGAGTTGGGGCTGTTGAGTCTGGAGAAGAGAAGGCTCCCAGGTGACCTTCTTGTGGCCTTCCAGGATCTGAAGGGGCCTACAGAAATGCTGGGGATGAACTTTTTAGGCTGTCAGGGAGTGACAGGACAGGGGGGGATGGAGCAAAGCTGGAGGTGGGGAGATTGAGGCTGACTGTGAGGAGGAAGTTGCTGAGCATGAGAGTGGTGAGAGGCTGCGATGGGTTGCCCAGGGAGGTGGTTGAGGCCCCATGGCTGGAGGTGTTTCAGGCCAGGCTGGATGAGGCTGTGTGCAGCCTGCTCTAGGGTAGGGTGTCCCTGGGCATGGCAGGGGGGTTGGAACTGGCTGCTCCTTGTGGTCCCTTCCAACCCTGACTGATTCTGTGATTCTTTCCCACCATTTAGACACAATGAATACAATTCAATCCTTTATGAATATGGTAGGAATAGAAATCTGTATTTGCAGCTTCAAAACCTTGAAAGTGATTTAGGGTTATATTTCTGATTTAGAACCACCCTTCTTTCTTTAGCACATTAACATTTTTTTTGTATCTTTCTGAACTGTTGTACCCTGACTGAACTAAAAAATCCAGTTCCTATGTAACATCCTGTGCTAGTTTGAAGCTAGCTAGAATGTTTTGGTGAGAAGAACTAGATTACAGGCTGTGGAAGGAAAACAATGGTGATGTCTGCTTCCCTCATAGGTTTGCTGAGATGTATAAGAACAAGAATCAAAACATAGATAAAGCACTTCTCCTGCTGGGGAGCTCTGAGCTCCATCTCTCTCTCTAGCCTCTTTGACTAATCCACTTTGCTTCCTAACTCCCTGGCCCAATGTCCATCCTTTCTTGGGACTGGAGTAAGGTTGAGAGGGGTAGGGGGAAGGTGAGGGGGTGGTTGGGAGCCCCTCCTGGGGACTCAGGTTTCTGGGAGGGGAGTTGTGTTTCTGTATTACCTTTTCCCTTGTCTATTCCTGTCTATAACTGTATATACTGTAAATATCTGCTTGTACATTGTGCCAGCTGTAAATATAAGCTTCATTCAATTTCCAGAGCTGGCTGAGTCTAGTCTGGGTGATTTCCAAAGTGTGGGGGGACAGGGAACACCCAAACCACCACACATTCATAGCCTCTGTCTAGAAAGAAACTTTCTCCCCACTGAAAAGAAGCAGATGCAGTTTAGCCCCAACAGAATTATTACCACCTATTTCTACCCTATTTATGTATCTTTTTGTAAAGCTTTACAGATTCTAAGACAAAATACTCTGTTTTAAAACTGTATCATATAGTTGCAAATGCATTTGTTCATTATCCTTAGAGATCTGTGTATGCAACATCACTGGTCCTCAACGCTATCTTCACCTCTGTCTTTACCAACACTGTTGGGTCCCAGGCCATGGGAACTAAAATGCAGGTTGATGTAGACACAGACCCTCCTTCAGTGAGGAAAGAACTGATCTGTCAACTAATACAGGAGCTCAATCTGTACAGGTTGATGTAGAAACAGACCCTCTTTCAGTGAGGAAAGAACTGATCTGTCAACTAATACAGCAGCTTGATCTGTACAGGTCAATGGGCTCAGATGCCATCCACCTGAGAGTGCCAGGAGAACTGGCAGATGTTGCCAGGCTGCTCTCCATAATCCTTGAGAAGTCATAGCAATGAGACATCCCTGGACACTGGAGGAAAGCTAATGTCACCCCCATCTGTACAAAGGATTACAAGGAGGACTCAGGTAATTATAGAGCCATTAGCCTCACCTCAATTCCTGGGCAAGTTATGGAACAAATCCTTTTGAGGAATGCCACAAGTCACTACAGCATGTAAATGGGAAAAGCCTACACAAATTCATCAGGGGAGAATCATGTTAAAATAAGGATGTGATGGTTTGGGTGTTACCTGCCCCTCCCCCCCTTCCTTAAGTAAAATCACCCTGACTAGACTCAGCCACTGGAAATAAAAGAATGAAGCTTTCTATTTAGAGCTTAGCACAAGATCCAAGCAGATATTTACAATATCTATACAGCTAGAGACAGACATAGACAAGGTAAAAAGTAATGCAGAAACACAACAGCCCTGCCAGAAACCAGAGTCCCCAGGAGGGGCTCCCAACCACCCTTCCACCTCCTTTCCACCCCTCTACCTTATCCCAGACTTTGCCTTATGTTCAAGGTGAGTTTGGACGATCAGCCAGGGGGGTTAGGAAGCAGAAGGATAGTCACATGATGGCAGGTTAGAGAGATGGAAATGCAGCCCCAAAGTCAGAGAGCAAACTGTAATCTGTGTTGTGTGATTTTGTTTTCATCCATCTCAGCAAGCCTATGAGTGCAGCAGACATCACCATTGTTTCCTTTTCACAGCCTAGCATCTAATTCCTCTCACCAAAATATCCCAGCTAGGCTCAAACTAGCACACTGACAAACCTGATCTTCTTCTGACACTGTAATTCTCATGGTCAGTGCAAGGAGAACAGTAGACATTGTCTACCTAGACATATTGAACACATTTTTCTTCACTTCCAATAATCAAGACTACAAAATCAACTTTGTCCTATTTTTCATCTCTTCATATTCTGATTCGAAGCCATCATTATACTTTTACTCTAAATTTCATGTTCTATTCTGGGCTACTCAATTCAAGAGAGATGTTGAGATACTGAAACATGTCCAGAGAAGGGTGATGAAGCTGGTGAGGGGCCTGGAGCACTGCCCTATGAGGAGAGGCTGAGGGAGCTGGGGGTGTGCAGCCTGCAGAAGAGGAGGCTCAGGGCAGAGCTCATTGCTGTCTGCAGCTACCTGAAGGGAGGCTGTAGCCAGGTGGGGTTGGCCTCTTCTCCCAGGCAACCAGCAGCAGAACTAAGGGACACAGTCTCAAGCTGTGCCAGGGGAGGTCTGGGCTTGCATATAAACTGGGAACAAATTGAATAGTTTTCAGATGGAGTTATTAATGTCACTGCTCTGTGATTTTTCTGTTGTTTATTTTTATACATTTACTTTATGGTAGCAAGTATATTCTTTGGGGTTTGTGGTTTAGATGTTTTTAGTTGGCTGTTTGGCTTTTATTATTTCTCAGCTACTCAACATCTGCTGGGTAATAAAGGGTTAACAATAAAAACCCTATAACGATGAAGAAGGCAGAAAAAGAAAGCAGAAATTTTTTCTCTAGCCATGTCCCAGTAGAATGAACAAAATGTGTAGGATGTAGAGAGGATATACTTTGCCCAAGTAGCCTCTAGACATGCTGCTATGATCTAGCTCGCTACTCGCAATAGCCATCATATGGCAGGCACTGGAAGAGTTAGGATAATGACCAATTCCACAAGGGACTCATTTCAGCTTTTCCTTATAATGTGTGTGTTCTCTGAAATAACCACAACTACTGCAGTTAGTATTGAGTTATCCATTGTAAGTGATGAAGTCAATTTCTCACTGGGAGATTTAGCCAACAGTTACTGAAAGAAATGAAAATTCTTCTGCTGAAACTGACAGAAGCAGAACTGAGGCTCAAGGGTACACTCCTGGTACATGTATGTAGGTAGGTTCAGAGTGGACGTGAGGAGGAAGTTGTTGAGCATGAGAGTGGTGAGAGGCTGGAATAGAATAGAATAGAATAGAATAGAATAGAATAGAATAGAATAGAATAGAATCAACCAGGTTGGAAGAGACCTCCAAGATCATCCAGGCCAACCTAGCACCCAGCCCTATCCAGTCAACCAGACCATGGCACTAAGTGCCTCAGCCAGGCTTTTCCTGAACACCTCCAGGGACGGTGACTCCACCACCTCCCTGGGCAGCCCATTCCAATGCCAATCACTCTCTCTGCCAACAACTTCCTCCTAACATCCAGCCTATACTTCCCTCGGCACAACTTGAGACTGTGTCCCCTTGTTCTGTTGCTGGTTGCCTGGGAGAAGAGCCCACCCCCACCTGGCTACAACCTCCCTTCAGGTAGTTGTAGACAGCAATGAGGTCTGCCCTCAGCCTCCTCNCAATAATCCAGCTAATTACAATGCAATAATAATTATTAAAAATTAATACTATTAAAATTCTAACTAAAATAACTTAATTAATAGAATAGAATAGAATAGAATAGAATAGAATCAACCAGGTTGGAAGAGCCCTCCAAGATCATCCAGTCCAACCTAGCACCCAGCCCTATTATGTCAACCAGACCATGGCACTAAGTGCCTCTGTTATTAACAATAATAATTAACAATCATTAGTAATCCAGCTAATACAATTAGAGAAAGGATACCACAGCTTTCATGCAAAAGTGTCTAACAGACATCCTAGGTGATTATTGTGATACCAATTGCTGAGTAAGTTTCATCTTCAACACCAATTGGGAATTGTGCTGAAGAATGGAAAGCAGAGTATGTATGTCTCTAAGCTGATTCTACAATTCTATACCTAGTTTACTGTAGCCTTCTTTGGTTTCCTTTGGTTTTGTTTTCCTATTTTGTTTGTGTGCCACCTATAACAAAAACAATGCTCTGCCCCCTTCCCTAGCTACATATACTGAAATATTAATGGAGAGAAGCTGGAGGTGGGGAGGTTCAGCCTGGACGTGAGGAGGAAGTTATTCAGCATGACAGTGGTGAGAGGCTGGAATGGGTTGCCCAGGGAGGTGGTTGAGGCCCCATGGCTGGAGGTGTTTAAGGCCAGGCTGGATGAGGCTGTGGGCAGCCTGCTCTAGGGTAGGGTGTCCCTGGGCATGGCAGGGGGGTTGGAACTGGCTGCTCCTTGTGGTCCCTTCCAACCCTGACTGATTCTCTGATTCTATGTACAAAGCCAGCATTGTGATGTCTTTTTAACTGCAATGGAAAAAGTTAATATTTCTTAAAGAAGCTTTTCTTTTTTCCAGAAAAGAGCTTCTGATTTCGTAATTTTAGGAAAAGAAAATCACTTCTGTGCCTCCATCCTTACTTCATGCTGATAGTGGAAAATGATTTTTCAAATTAACAGAATGTACAACTAGAATAGCTCTGTATCCAGCAAATAGTTCCTGTCCATACCTTCTCCATCACAAACAAGATTGGAGAACATCTACAGAACAAAAAAAGTGAGAGATAGATTACCTTTGTGTATCATACTGAAGACACATTATAAGTGTGTCTACACATTGCTGTCTACAACTACCTGAAGGGAGGCTGTAGCCAGGTGGGGGTTGGTCTCTTCTGCCAGGCAATCAGCAACAGAACAAGGGGACACAGCCTCAAGTTGTGGTGGGGCAGGTCTAAGCTGGATGTTAGGAGGAAGTTCTTGCCAAAGAGAGTGATTGGCATTGGAATGGGCTGCCCAGGGAGGTGGTGGATGCTTCCTCCCTGGAGGTGTTTAAGGTCAGGCTGGATGAGGCCTTGGGCGAGCTGCTCTAGTGGGAGGTGTCCCTGCCTGTGGCAGGGGGTTGGAGCTGGATGATCCTTGAGGTCCCTTCCAACCTAAACCATTCTATGATTCTATGATTCTATCATAAATGATAAACAAAAGCAACAGTAGAGAGCACTTATGTACCAAAATCTTACTGTATGAATCCTCAATTTTTCTAACAATTGGTTACAAGATAATTTTTTGATTCTTGTTTTGATTCTATGATTCTGTGATTTTTTTATGAAGAGGAGACATTGTTTCTTATTTCTGTTTAGGGATAACAGCTTCTTTTTCTTTGTGCCTTGTATTTTGTTCAGTAGCATTTCACAGTTGGATGTAAAAGCCTTTCTTTTGCAGGATAAAGTGTAAGGGAGCATTCAATGTTCAACCATAATGGAGACAAATGACAGCTTAATTCCTGGCACAACGGTATGGAAGTAATTACTGCTACTGTCACAGGCCTGGCACAGATCACTGCTTATAGAATATCTCTGCACCTACTAAAAGAAAAACTGTGGTTGCCAGAATGAAGGGAGCTTTTCATAGAATCATAGAATCAACCAGGTTGGAAGAGACCTACAAGAACATCCAGCCCAACCTAGCACCCAGCCCTATCCAGTCATCTAGACCATGGCACTAAGTGCCTCATCCAGGCTTTGCTTCAACACCTCCAGGGACAGCGACTCCACCACCTCCCTGGGCAGCCCATTCCAATGCCAATCACTCTCTCTGCCAACAACTTCCTCCTAACATCCAGCCTAGACTTCCACTGGCACAACTTGAGACTGTGTCCGCTTTTTCTGTTGCTGGTTGCCTGGGAGAAGAGACCAACCCCACCTGGCTACAACCTCCCTTCAGGTTGTTCCTTCTATAGTTGTCCAATATGATTATAAGATTTTGTATTCTAAGGCCTTTATTTCATAATACTGTTAACATGGACAAGAATTAATGAGCCATTACTAAATTGGATGTCCCATTTGTGCACCTTGTTAGTGGGATAATAAACTAATAGACAACTCCTTCCCGAGGCGTTCATAACGTCTAGCTCGTTGTCAATCTGTGTTTTAGATTGCATTATGTGCCAAACATTCCAAAGGCAGATTGTTAATTGCAAGTAAATATGAACATTTGTGTTTGGACTCACGTAGTATTACTTCCCTCCCCTCCTCCCCCAACTTCTTTTTTAATGTAAACAAAATTCAGTAATAAAGCAGAACAAAAGTTGACAGTGAGTGATCAGAAGCCTCCAAGCTGTCCTACAGCTGACTGTTTACAAATCTAAAAATATCCCAGCTCTTTTTTTTTCTGTATTAGAATAAGAAAATCAGAAAAGAAACAAGTAGGAAATAAAGCTGCTCTTTATTTATAGTTTCTGTTCTCCACTTATGAATGTACAGATACATACTTTGAAAGCAAAACTCATTAATCTCTTGAGATACTCCAATGTGTCCAGAGAAGGGTGATGAAGCTGATGAGAGACCTGGAACACAGCCCTGTGAGAAGAGGCTGAGGGAGCTGGGGGTGTGCAGCCTGGAGAAGAGGAGGCTCAGGGCAGACCTCATTGCTGTCTACAACTACCTGAAGGGAGGCTGTAGCCAGGTGGGGGTTGGTCTCTTCTGCCAGGCAACCAGCAAGAGAACAAGGGGACACAGCCTCAAGTTGTGCTGGGGGAAGAATAGGCTGGATGTTAGGAGGAAGTTGTTGTCAGAGAGAGTGATTGGCATTGGAATGGGCTGCCCAGGGAGGTGATGGAGTCACTGTCCCTGGGGGTGTTCAAGCAAAGCCTGGCTGAGGCACTTAGTGCCATGGTCTGGTTGATTGGATAGGGCTGGGTGCTAGGTTGGACTGGATGATCTTGGAGGTCTCTTCCAACCTGGTTGATTCTATGATTAGTAATTATCTTTTCTTCAGATTAATTGAAAGAAACTACAGCCTGCAAAACAAAGAGGAAATATATAATTACTAAAATCAAATATCTAAGTCAATTCAGTAATTAATGTTGTGTAGATATTTTTTCCCTTTTAGATAACAGCAGGAGAAAACTGTGTGGGTGTTCGTGCACATGGTGACTGAAAGTGGTAGTGAGAAATAGAACAAGACAGTCTGCACACAGCTGGGGGAAGGAGAACGCACATTGTCCTGAAAGGAACTCAGAGAGGAGATTTTACATCAGCTCCTGTCTGAAAACATCTTCAGGATGTGGGAAAGGAACTTGTCTTCTGTAATTTATTTACTCCCACTCTCAGAGGAACAGGCCTTTCTTTATTTTTAGTGAATGAAAATGACCGTGTCAAATAAATACATGACCCCATCATCAACTCCCCCTAATTTCAGCAGTCCAAAAAGAACACAAAGTCTGTCTATTTTCCAGGATAAAAGGAGCAATATTTCCAAATTCTCAGGCAATTTGTGTTTTGGTAATCAGTTTAGAAAACTGGTATGTTGAAAGAAATTGAAGGGTTTGATCCAATAAGATGCATCGATGGCTGCTAGTTCAACTCTGGAATTTTTTGGTTGTGCTTTCTAGAAACATCAACAAACCAACCAAAATTTATAAGTGCAATTAGATCCATCAGAAATAATACTCCCAGGAAGCCCAAATACTCAGAAGGAAGACAGAAGAAGGTGAGATACTGAGATTTGTGTTTTCCTGCCCTCCTCCTTTTTCACTTCATGGAGAAGGCAGCAATCCAAAGGCAAAGAGCTGTTTCATAGTGCAGTGAGTTTCTTCTGAGACTAAATACCTTAAGATACTGTGATGGTTTGGGTGTTACTCACCCCTCCTCACTTCAGAAAATCACCCAGAGCTGCGAATTAAATGGAGCTTTCTATTTGCAGCTGAGCACAAGATCCAAGCAGGTATTGACAATATCTACACAGCTAGAGACAGACAGAGACAAGGTAAAAAGTAATGCAGAAACACAACAGCCCTGCCAGAAACCAGAGTCCCCAGGAGGGGCTCCCAACCACCCTTCCACCTCCTTCCCACCCCTCTACCTTATCCCAGACTTTGCCTTATGTTATAGAATAGAATAGAATAGAATAGGATAGAATAGGATAGAATAGGATAGAATAGAATCAACCAGGTTGGAAGAGACTTCCAAGCTCATCCAGTCCAACCTAGCACCCAGCCCTATCCACTCAACTAGACCATGGCACTAAGTGCCTCATCCAGGCTTGTCTTGAACACCTCCAGGGACGTTGCAAGGTGAGTTTGGAGCACTGGCATGGGGGATTAGGAAGCAGAAGGATTAATCACACAGACAGCAGGTTAGGTTAGAGAAAAGTGCAGCCCCAAAGACAGTGAGCAAACAACTGTGCTATCTATGTTTATGTTCTTGCTCTTATACATCTCAGCCAGCCTATGAGTGCAGCAGACATCAGCATTATTTCCTTTCTACAGCCCATAATTTAATTCTTCTCACCAAAATATCCCAGCCAGGCTCAGACTAGCACAGATACCTTCTAAAGAACTCAGCATTAAGGAAAGGGCAGGAGAATGTGCCATTATAGCAAGTGTCTGCTACAGGCCATCCAACCCAAAGAACAACTGGATGAAGAACTCTATAGATGGGTAGGAACAGTCTCACATTTGAAGCCACTGGTCCTCATGAGGGACTTGTATCACCATGATAGCTATTGAAAAGACAAGACAGCAAGGCATAGACAATCCAGAAGGTTTTTGGAGTGCATTGGTGATAAATTCCTCCTACAGTTGATAGAGAAGCAAAAAAGAGAAGGGAACTTTTGGACATCATACTCATCCACAAAAGGGTTGCTAGAAGTGTGAAAATCAAAGGCAGCCTTGGCTGCAGGGACCACAAGATAGAGGGGTTCAGGATACTGAGAACTGGGAGAAGAGTGAAAATCAAGCCCATAATCCTGGACTGCCAGAGAGTGACTTTTTGCCTCCAAATATCTCTTCAGAAGAGACCTATATAATAAAGTCCCTAGAGGATACAGTAGCTGAAGAAATCTTGTTAATATTCAAATAAGAAGTCAAGTAAAAATGCCAGGAAGTCTGTGTGGATGAACAAGGACCTCCTGGACAAACAAACACAGAAAGAAAGCATAGAGAGGGTAGAAGGAAGGATCCATAACTCTCAGGGAATACAGAAACATTGTCTAAACATCTACAGATGGATTAGGAAATCAAAAGCCCAGTTGTAGTTTAACCTGGCCAGGGACAAATGGAAGACTGTGGAAAATATGGAGCTGTTGCTGAATATTATGGGGAATGTAGTTACACAGTATCTGGAAAGAGGGAAAGGCTGAGGTACTGAATGCTGCCTTTGTTTTAGACTTTACTAACAAGACCTTACATATGGGGGAAAGCTGAGGGTGCTGGGACAGCAGCCTGGAGAAGGGAAGGCTTAGAGGAATTGTTCAGCATCTTTGTGGGTGCCATGGACAGTGGCACTGAGTGCAGCCTCAGCAAGTTTGCTGACAACACCAAGCTGTGTGGTGCAGCAGACAGACTGGAGGGAAGGGATCCATCCAGAGGGACCTGGACGGGCTGCAGAGGTGGACACAAGCCAACCTCATGAGGTTCCTGAATGATTCTATGATTCTATGAATTGCTATTAATGTGTATAAATAAATGAAGGGAGACTAAAAAGAGGACAGCAGTGCTCAGCAGCAATGGACAGAAACTGAAACACAAAAGGTGTTATCTGAACAGCAGGAAACACTTTTTCTTCTTCTTTGTCTTCCCTTTGAGGCTTACAGCACTGAAACAGCTTGCCCAGGGAGATTGTGGTGTTGCCATTCTTCCAGAGAATCAAGCTGTCTGGACACTGCCCTAGTGGCCCTACTTGTGCAGCATAGTTGGACAGGCTGGATGAGGCTGTGGCCAGGCTGATCTAGGGTAGGATGTCCCTGCCCATGGCAGGGGGATTGGAACTAGGTGATCCTTGTGGTCCCTTCCAACCCTGACTGATTCTATGATTCTACGACAAGATGACCTCCAGAGGCTCCTTCTCATCTCAATCTTTCTGTGATTCTGTAATAGCCTTTAAAGAAAGCCATTAATCCAGTGTCAAAGATAAGCTGTCTTGAGGTAGAGAAAGCTTCACAAGGTTTTAGAATAGAATGTTTAGCATAGCTTGTTTGTCTGAGAAATTATTTCCAAGTACTTCAATTTGCAATGACAATGTCTAGAATCCTAAGTAATTGTAAAAGAAAATACCATCAGACCATCTTAATGGATGAGGGTGAGAGAAACAGGCAAGAATCTTTGCTGACTGACACACTCTTGGCTGACACTGCTAACTTGCTGCTTGGTGGGTAGAGTACAAAGGTGGTTATTGCTCCCTTCATCTCCCCATGACTCTTAAACAGATGCAAGCTTCATGGAGGGGACCTTTGGTGGAGGTTTCATCTATACAATCTGTTTCAAAAAAGAAATCCTTGAAGCTTACAGATAAAATTCACTCAATTGAGAACAAGCAAAGTTCAAAGATTCAGTGTGGGTAGCTCTCCTGGTCTCCAGAGGACACAGACTTTCAAAAAGAGAGAGCGAGAGTAATCGACCTGAACAGGAGACAGGGAGAGCAGAGAGAATGGAGATAAGGTTCTTGAAGATACTAACTGATTCCAAGCTTAGAAAAGATAAAAGGAAGGGCTGACTTTAAAGCAGACTCACTGCAGAAAGTAAGTGATACTATAAACATGAATAAGAGTGAGGTAATGTGAAAGTACTGAAATGTATAATGTGTGAGCTAGAGAGAATAAGCTCCACAGGTTCAAATACATTTTATCAGGTAAAAAAACCCAGAGCTCCTCACTGTCTCTGGAGGAAGGGGAGAAGAAATGGTAAATAACAGATGAAGAAATCAACAAAGGAGATAGCTTAATAAAGTCCCTGACTAAAAGACTAATAGGTGGAAAAGCCCTTCCTCTCTCAGATCTTAACTAATAAGTCTTAGTTTGAAAATATCCAATATGTTCATGCTTACCATAGAATCAATCAGGTTGGAAGAGACCTCCAAGATCATCCAGTCCAACCTAGCACCCAGCCCTATCCAATCAGCTACACCATGGCTCTAAGAGCCTCATCCAGGCCTTGCTTGAACACCTCCAGGGGCAGCAACTCCACCACCTTCCTGGGCAGCCCATTCCAATGTGTGATGGTTTGGGTGTTACCCCAGACACACACACTCTTTGGAAATCGCCAGACTAGACCCAGCCAAGCTGGAAATTGAATGAAGATTTCTATTTACAGCTTAGCACAAGGTCCAAGCAGAGATTTACAATCTCTATACAGCTACAGACAGACATAGACAAGGTGAAAAGCAATGCAGAAACACAACAGCCCTGCCAGAAGCCAGAGTCCCCAGGAGGGGCTCCCAACCACACTTCCACCTTTTCCCATTCCTCTTTACTTTATCCCAGATGTTGCCTTGTGCCCAGGGAAGAATGAAGGGCCGGCCAGGGGGATTAGGAAGCAGGTCATTCATCAGATTAATCAGAGAGATGGCAGGTTAGGTTAGGTTAGAGAGAGAGGAAATGCAGCCCACAGCCCAGACAGAGAGTGACTCACTTATCTATGTTTGGATTCTTGCTCTTATACATCTCAGCAAGCCTGTGAGTGAAGTAGGCATCGCCACTGTTTCCCTTTCACAGCCTGTAATCTAATTCTTCTCACCGAAACACTCTAGCTAGCTTCAAACTAGCACACAATGCCAGTCACTCTCTCTGGAAAGAACTTCCTCCCAACATCCAGCCTAAACCTCCCCAGCACAACTTGAGACTGTGTCCCCTTGTTCTGTTGCTGCTTGCCTGGCAGAAAAGACAAACCCCACCTGGCTACAGCCTCCCTTCAGGTAGTTGTAGGCATCAATGAGGTCTGCCCTGAGCCTCCTCTTCTCCAGGCTAAACAACCTATAGGAAGTTCCATGTAAGCATGGGGAGGACTTTTTTGACAGTGAGGATGATGGATCACTGGAACAGGCTGTCCAGGGAGGTTGCAGAGTATCTCTGAAGATATTCAGAGCCCACTTGGATGCATTCCTGTGTGATCTGGTATGGGTGATCCTGCTCTGGCAGGGGGATTGGACTGGATGATCTTTCAAGGTCCCTTCCAATTCCTTACATTCTGTGATTCTGTGAGTCTATGAATAATGATCACCAGATTCAGCTTGCTGAACCCTGGGCACATATTGCCGTTCCTTTGTGTTATATATCATGGAGTGAATGAATAAGAATCCAAATACATCTTAAGCATATATTGTTGTTTCAGTCAAAAGACTGGAAAAAAAAGAACCCCCATTGTTCATAATAGAGTGAATTGGTTTTCTGTTAGACTTCTGCAACTCATTATCTCTGAGTAGATAATTAAAAATATTCCCTTAGGTCAGTAGGGAGGTTGTAGCCAGGTGAGGCTGGGCTCATCTGCCAGGCAACCAGCAACAGAACAGGGGGACACAGCCTCAAGTTGTGCCAGGGGAGGTCTAGGCTGGATGTTAGGAGGAAGTTGTTGGCAGAGAGAGTGATTGGCATTGGAATGGGCTGTGCTGGAGTCACCGTCCCTGAGGATGTTCAAGCAAAGCCTGGCTGAGGCACTTAGTGCCATGGTCTGGTTGACTGCATAGGGCTGGGTGCTAGGTTGGCCTGGATGATCTTGGAGGTCTCTTCCAACCTGGTTGACTCTATGATTCTGTGATTTTTCACTAACAGAAGTATGTCTCTTTTTCTTTTTTCCTGTGTCAAGCTATGTCAGCACATTTTAAGACTGCATATTTTACTGTCTCCAGAGTACACTGCTGCAGTCCTCGAAGAACTCTGAGCAAAGTATATAAATAATCACTCATTAACTGATAATAGTTAATGTTAATAGTCCCCAGTTGAAGAGGGACAGGGATCTGCTGGAGAGGGTCCAGCAGAGGGCTAACAGGATGATGAGGGGACTGGAGGGCATGGCTGATGAGGAGAGGCTGAGGGACCTGGGGCTGCTTAGTCTGGAGAGGAGAAGACTGAGAGGGGATTTGATAAATGTTTATAAGTATCTGAAGGCTGCCAGGAGTGGGGGACAGGCTCTGCTCACTGCTCCCTGGGATGGGACAAGGAGCAATGGGTGTAAATTGCAGCACAAGAGGTTCTGCCTCAACACAAGGGGGAACTTCTTTACTGTAAGGGTCCCAGAGCACTGGAACAGGCTGCCCAGAGAGGTTGTGGAGTCTCCTTTTCTGCAGACTGTCAAGGCCTGTCTGGATGTGTTCCTCTGTGCTCTGTGTTAGATAGGATTGTCCTGCTCTGGCAGGGGGGTTGGACTCGATGACCTCCTTGGGTCGCTTCCAACCCCTAACATCCTCTGAGCTGTGATCCTATGAACAGTGGAGGTTCTTTCAAATGGAGAGGATTCTTCAGTGCTGCACTGACCTACTATTGTCCTCATGCCTTAATACACATCTCGGTGAGCTAGTTTTTTTCTGGCTTTCTTTCTTCCCTCTTGCCTCCATCTCTTCTAAATGGTAACATTCTCTAAAGTTCCTGTCACAAATGCATTCAATTGTTCCAAGGTGGTCAGGTGCTTTTCTGAATGCAGGCTTCTTCTGCATTGTTCCAGCCTTTTGCAACAAAATTGATGGCACCATGGAAACTGTGTGAATGGTAGAACCAGAACAAAAAAGGTAAGTAAAGTAGAGGGAATAAGAAACATGAGATGTATTTTACGATGCCTTTCTAGTCTTTTGACTTCATACTCAGTTAGAGCAGGACAGAATCTAAATGCAAAATGTTATTTCTGTATTACTATTTACATTAAAGTAACAATGGCAAGTCCCAAGTTAGAGGGCATTTTGTAATGGATTTTCTTATTGCAAAAGGTAAAATTCTTCTTGTCCTCATGAGGAATACCTTTATAAACCAGTAATATATACATTCCTCTGTTGGAAAGGTTCCATTGCATAAAGAGAAACAGAGAAAGCTTTGGGTTCTGAAATATTTCAAGTATTTAAAGTGAGGTGGGTTAGACATTAACTTTGATTAAGGTGATCTGACTGGAAGTGAATCAAGTAGTACTTCAATATCTTTACTGATGACCTGGATGAGCAGATTGAGTCCAGCATCAGTAAGTTTGCAGATGACACCAAGCTAGGAGCAGGTGTGGATCTGTTGGAGGGGAGGTGAGCCCTGCAGAGGGACCTTGCCAGGCTGGATGGGTGGGCAGAGGCCAATGGGATGAGATTTAACAAGCCCAAGAACAGGGTTCTATACTTTGGCCACAACAGCCCAAAAAAACACGAGAGTCTGGGCACACAGTGGCTGGAGAGCAGGCAGGAAGAAAGGGACCTGGGGCTACTGGTAGAGAGTAGCTGAAGACGAGGCAGCAGTGTGCCCAGGTGGGCAAGAGAGCCAATGGCATCCTGGCCTGGCTCAGGAGCAGTGTGGCCAGCAGGACAAGGGAGGTTATTCTGCCTCTGTACTCAGCACTGGTCAGGCCACACCTTGAGAGCTGTGTCCAGTTCTGGGCTCCTCAATTCAAGAGAGATGTTGAGATGTTGGAAGGTGTCTAGAGAAGGGCAACAAAGCTGGTGAGGGGACTGGAGCACAGCCCTGTGAGGAGAGGCTGAGGGAGCTGGGGATGTGCAGCTTGGAGAAGAGGAGGCTCAGGGGTGGCCTCATTGCTGCCTACAGCTACTGGAAGGGAGGCTGTAGCCAGGTGGGGTTGGGCTCTTCTGCCAGGCAGCCAGCAACACAGACTGGGCTGCTGAGGGAGGTGGTGGAGTTGCTGTTCCTGGAGGTGTTCAAGCAAAGCCTGGGTGTGGCACTCAGTACCATGGTCTGGTTGATTGGACAGGGCTGGATGCTAGGTTGGACTGGATGAACTTGGAAGTCTCTTCCAACCTGGTTGACTCTTAGCCAGAAAGGAAAAGGAAAAAAGAAGACAAAAGAGTAAAAAAGGGTATGACACTGATCTTGTTTCTCCCTGTCTGGATAACAACCTGCCGCTGCAACCTTTCATGGGTAAAAGGGCTACCCAATAGCTCATCCCTACACAATCTCTGGGTGCTAGGTAGCACTGGATGATCTTGGAGGTCTCTTCCAACCTGGTTGATTCTATTCTATTCTATTCTATTCTATTCTATTCTCTCCCTCACTCCCCACCACAGGAGGATGAGGAGGAGAATAGGAAGGATAAAAGTGAGAGAAGTCATAGGTTAAGATAAAGACAGTTTAATAGGTAAAGCTAAAGCCACACATGCACACAAAGCAAAACAAGGAATTCATTCAACTACCTGAAGGGAGGCTGCATTCAGGTGGGGTTGGCTCCCAGGCAAGCAGCAACGGTCCCAAATTGTGCCAGGTCCCAAATTGTGCCAGGGCAGGTTGTGCTAGTTTGAAGCTAGCTGGGATATTTTGGTAAGAAGAGATGGATTATAGGTTGTGAAAAGGAAACAAGGGTGATGTCTGTTGCACTCATAGGCTTGCTGAGATGGATAAAAGCAAGAATATAAACATAGATAACAGAGTTGTTCTCTGGCTCTGGCTGCCTCCCTTATCTCTATAACCTGCTGTGTAACAAATCCTTCTGCTTCTTAACCCCCCCAGGCCAATTCCCCAAACTCACCTTCAACGTAAGGCCAAGTCTGGGATAAGGTAGAGGGGTGGAAAGGAGGTGTCAGGGTGGTTGGGAGCCCCTCCTGGGGACTCTGGTTTCTGGCAGGGCTGTTGTGTCTCTGTCTGTCTCTTGCTGTATAGATATTGTAAATACCTGCTTGGATCTTGTGCTAAGCTGTAAATAGGAAGCTTCATTCAATTTGCAGTTCAGCTGAGTCTAGTCTGGGTGATTTTAAATGTGGGGTCAGGTAACACTCAAACCATCACAGAGGTTTAGGCTGGATGTTAGGAGGAAGTTCTTGCCAGAGAGAGTGATTGGCATTGGAATGGGCTGCCTGGGGAGGTGGTGGAGTCACTGTCCCTGGAGGTGTTCAAGCAAAGCCTGGCTGAGGCACTTAGTGCCATGGTCTGGTTGATTGGACAGGGCTGGGTGCTAGGTTGGACTGGATGATCTTGGAGGTCTCTTCCAACCTGGTTGATTCTATGATTCTATGACTTCTTGCTGGCAGGTAGGTATTCAGACATCTCCTGGAAAGCAGGGCTCCATCACACATAATAGTTGCTCAGAAAGGAAAAACCTGTAACTCCCAACACTCAATTCCTCCCTTCCCCAGCGTTCATTGCTGAGCCTGACATTATATGGTATGGGGTGTCCCTTTCACCATTTGGAGTCAGCTGTTTCAGATGTGTCCTCTCCCAGCATCTTGAGTACTCCCAGCACTGCCAGTGGTGTGAGAAGCAGAAAAGGGCTTAACGTTGCTCACACATCACTCAGCAAACAACTAAAACATTCTTGTGTTATTAACATGGTTTTAATCACAATCCAAAACATGGTACCATAAAAGCACTATGCCAAAATTCAGTGCTATCTCTGTCAAAACTGGTACAGCTAACCACTCATGTTAGAGATCTTTCAAATATCCCCATTTATTCCAAAGAAACGAATTTATAAGGTCTGAGAATTACCTTTACCAGACAGAATCTTACTCTTTATATTTCAATCTATTTCTTTTTACCCTATTTCTTAGCCTCAATTAAGGAAGATTCTAGAAGATATGTTGATAACTACTTTATGAGCTTACCAACAGTGCTTTAGCAAGTAAAGCACATCCAAGACCCTTCAGCAGCAGCTGATTTAAGTTGCTGTCATTTCCTCCTGATGCAGCTGGGGTGGGATAACTGCTGATGCTGTTGTGAAACCAGCTGCACAAACTGTTCTGCCAACTGGAGCTGCTTGGCAGCAAGCTGCTGAATACAAGCTGCTGCTTATTTGCAACAACAGCATCCTACCAGGGAGCACTATTATTTGTTGCTATAGTTGCCTGAAAGTGGTGCCAGGTAGGAATTTCTGAGGGTTTAATCCTAGGTCCTGTTTCCAGCTGGCGTTCTGTTACATCCTCCAGATTAATAAAGGCCAAAAGACTAGTTAAGGAATTTGGGATATGATCCCACAATGATGAACACAAAATGAAGAAGCTTTTCTTCTGTGTATCTAGTGGAAAGAGCCAGCTGGCTGTGTGGACATAGCTACTGAGTAATATGAAATAATTAATGCATTCATCATTTCTGAGTGTTCTGCACAGATAAATGCAAACTTTTGTGAGATTCAACATCCATAAATCATAGACAGTTTTGTTTGGAGACACTTCCTAAACTGAAAATGTGCCCTCACAGTTCACTTTTTGGCTAATGTGATAGAATAAAGTCTCAAATATTAGTAGAAGTTATTCAACAAAAACAACAAAAACAAGAATGGGCTCTCGTATGTGTCATACATGTGCAGGATCTCGGAGACAAGCCCTTTCTGCTGTCTACAGCTACCTGAAGGGAGGCTGTAGCCAGCTGGGGTTGGGCTCTGCTGCCAGGCAACCAGCAACAGAAGAAGGGGACACAGTCTCAAATTGTGCGGGAGGAGGTCTAGGCTGGGTGCTAGGAGGAAGTTCTTCACACAGAGAGAGTGATTGGCATTGGAATGGGCTGCCCAGGGAGGTGGTGGAGTCACCGTCCCTGGAGGTGTTCAAGCAAAGCCTGGATGAGGCACTTAGTGCCATGGTCTGGTTGATTGGATAGGGCTGGGTGCTAGGTCGGACTGGATGAGCTTGGAGGTCTCCTCCTACCCAGTTGGTTCTATGATTCTCTGACTTATGAAGTAGGAATGTCTATTTTGTATTCAAGACATAGGATAAATACTTTTTTCTATGAAACATGGTGTGTTTTCTGCCTGTGCTTTAAAATACCTCCTTACCTCCAGGACACAGATTGTGGATCAAAAAATATTTTAATCTAAATTTAATTTATCTCATGCACCTCTTAAGCTGAATAGAGTTATACCACTACTGAATGCTACCTGAAGTATGAAGGATGAAGTAGCCAAAAATTCAGCTTTACACAGTGACTCAGTGAGAAATATTCTGAAGGCAGTTTGAGCAATGGGAATTTAACCAAGATTTTACCTCTCTTCACAGTCTCACAGTATCACAGTCTCACAGTATCACCAAGGTTGGAAGAGACCTCACAGATCATCAAGTCCAACCCTTCACCACAGAGCTCAAGGCTAGACCATGGCACCAAGTGCCACGTCCAATCCTGCCTTGAACAGCTCCAGGGATGGCGACTCCACCACCTCCCTGGGCAGCCCATTCCAGTGTCCAATGACTCTCTCAGTGAAGAACTTTCTCCTCACCTCAAGCCTAAATTTCCCCTGGCGCAGCTTGAGGCTGTGTCCTCTTGTTCTGGTGCTGGCTGCCTGAGAGAAGAGAGCAACCTCCTCCTGGCTACAACCACCCCTCAGGTAGTTGTAGACAGCAATAAGGTCTGCCCTGAGCCTCCTCTTCTCCAGGCTAAACAATCCCAGCTCCCTCAGCCTCTCCTCGTAGGGCTGTGCTCGAGGCCTCTCCCCAGCCTCGTTGCCCTTCTCTGGACACGTTCAAGCATCTCATCTTCTTGTCTATTTAGTCTACTCTCTGGAAAAAATATTGACAGAATTCAAAGCTGAAGATTAGGATTTCAAAATGTGGATTGTAATCCCAAATTTTAATTCACAGCCACGTTATTCCACACCCAAAATCACAGGAAAGAGAAAGCTCATGCTGTTGAAAATATTGATGCATTTTGTTTCTGGAATGAAATACACTGTTTGTGTCTTGCCATGATTGAATGAAATTATATCAGCTTTAGTATTTCTCTTCAGGGATACAGAGCAAGTAAACTCCTAAAGTCACACAATGGCTATGGAATGTTCAGACTGGTTGGACTGATGCCTTTATATAGGGATACCTCAGGGATTTCACATCCTGAATCTACAGTCAGTAGACTGTGTGAAGGACAAAGTTGATGAGAGGCCTGGAACACAAACCCTATGAGGAGAGGCTGAGAGAGCTGGGGGTGTGTAGCCTGGAGGAGGTTCAGGGGGGACCTCATTGCTGTCCACAACTACCTGAAGGGAGGCTGTAGCCAGGGGGGGTTGGTCTCTTCTGCCAGGCAACCAGCAACAGAACAAGGGGATGCAGTCTCAAGTTGTGCCAGGGGAGGTCTAGGCTTGATATTAGGAAGAATTTCTTCCCAAAAAGAATAATTTGCCATTGAAATGGACTGCTCAGGGAGGTGGTGGAGTCGCCATCCCTGAAGGTGTTCAAGAAAAGACTGAATGAGGCACTTAGTGCCATGGTCTGGCTGATTGGACAAGACTGCGTGCGAGGCCGGACTGGATGATCTTGGCGGTCTCGCCCAACCTGGTTGGGTCTATGATTCTATGAAAATTAATAATCTGCAGTAACTTTGCTATCCAGGTGATGATTGTTAATAACTATGAAAACTGTTTATTAATGTTAAAACTCTTCAGAAACTTATCCACAGGTTCAAAAAATGCACAGGTTGGAAATTCATACATGCAGGGCACAGGCAAAACTGGAGCACTTATTCTTAAAGTGACAATCACAAATATTATATTGGAAGAGACTTTTAGGTATTTAATCACAAAGTATCAAACAGATAGGACCCAAAGCAGGTGGAACTCTGTCTTGTTGGCTGCTGAGACTTGATTCTTCCCAGGCTTCTTGGGAAAGGAGGCAGACAATCTCTGACCTTGTCTCCTGGTCCTCTGGATGATCTGTGTATCTCCAGAACTTCCAGTCCTAGCAGGAAGACTTTCAGTTGCAGGCAGGATGTCTTGTGACATGCAGTCTCAGCTTGCATGCAGGCATTTAGAGCCTGCTCCTGGTAAGCTCTCCAGGCAAATTCAGGATGCAAAATGAAGCAGCAGCAGCCCTGTGCTACCTGCTTATCCCTTTTATCAATATCCAGCCCATGACTAGTGAGACACTGGACATAAATTAGCCAGTCAGAATGGCACTTTGCCAGGCCTCACTAGATTAGTTGAAGCCAGGGCTTTCGCCCTCTCCTCCCATGGTTGCCTCCCTCAGCATAGGAGGAGCAGGGGAACAGGAGAACATGTCTGGGCAAGCCAATATGGATAAGCCCATGTTTGCCCCATCAAGCCTACCACCACAGATTATCCTACAGTGAAGTTGTTGATCTCTTCTAAAATCTATCCATGCTGAAGCTATAGATTTTGAGGTTCTTCACACCAGAGACAACATCCTGGGCAGCTGTATAACTGGAGGAGCTGACAGGGCCAAGTAATTGATATTTCCATCACAGCAATGTCTGCATTCCCTATTGCAAACCATATCCCAAGATGTGTTTCCTTTCAACAAATTGACATATGCTGCAAGAACCTCCTATTAAAATTTGAGCATCTCTTTCAGAATAATTTCTTTCAAGACAGGGAATACTTTAAGGTGGCAAATAAGGAGAAGAATGAGCTGCTATAAATAACTGTGATGAGCATTTACTATAGCAACCACATTTTTGTTCAAAAATCAATGTAACAGGAAAATGTGGTGACAGAGACTGACATGTTCCTGTTAGATATCAAATTTCTCATCAAAATGCTTATCAGCTAATTTTAATAGCTGGACCTAGCCACTATTATACAGTTACATTTTGACATTTTAAGGAGATGATTTCCCTTAAAATAGAAATGTAAAAAATCTGCAAGTTATTACACTGCCATATGATACTCCAGTGTGCATTTAGTCTCATTTTACTCTTTGCTAATTTTCTTTGTTATAGATTGTGCTGGTTTGAGTCTAATTTTTACTAAGAGGAGTTAAATCCTTAGTGCCATGGGCTTCAATGCTGTGAGCATCAGAAGAAGAGACAGAGAGAAGGCCTGGTACAAGCCAAGCCAATCCAATCCAATCCAATCCAATCCAATCCAATCCATTTATTGCATTCCAAACATGTGTTTTTATACCTTTCATCAGAAGGCTACAAATTGTATTAAACTGCAGTTGGTTACATGTGCTTGTGTTAGAAATGACTTACTGATTAGAATAGAATAGAAGCAATCAGGTTGGAAGAGACCTCCAAGATCATCCAGTCCAACCTAGCACCCAGCCCTATCCAGTCAACCAGACCATGGCACTAAGTGCCTCAGCCAGGCTTTTCCTGAACACCCCCAGGGACAGTGACTCCACCACCTCCCTGGGCAGCCCATTCCAATGCCAATCACTCTTTTTGTGAAGAACTTCTTCCTAATATGAAGCCTAGACCTCCCCTGGCACAGCTTGAGACTATGTCCCCTTCTTCTGTTGCTGGTTGCCTGGCAGAAGAGACCAACCCCACCTGGCTATAACCTCTCTTCAGGTAGTTGTAGGCAGCAATGAGGTCTGCCCTGAGCTTCCTCTTCTGCAGGCTAAACACCCCCAGCTCCCTCAGCCTCTCCTCATAGGGTTTATGTTCCAGGCCTCTCACCAGCCTTGTTGCCCTTCTCAGGACACCTTCCAGCACCTTGACATCTCTCTTGAATTGAGGAGCCCAGAACTGGACACAGCATTCAAGATGTGGCTTGACCAGTGCTGAGTACAGGGGCAGAATAACCTCCCTTGTCCTACTGGCCACACTGTTCCTGGTCCAGACCAGGATGCCATTGGCTTTCTTAGCGTAGACATACATCATAATCTCTCAGCAACACATTGTACATTGTGTCTAAGCATTCTAAGTCAGCAGAGATAGGTGAAAACCACAGACTCCAGCCTTACATTTGTTTGTGTTTGTTACACCATTCTCTAAGGTCATTCCAACCTTCTATTCTATCTCAACTCAGCACTTACTGAGCTCGTGCGCTCTGCCCTGTCCGTGGCTTCTGTTCCAGTGTACCAAGTTCCAATAGCTGCACCATTCCAACAGTTCTATAGAATCACTACATTTAATATTACTATACCCAACACCTGAGCTGTGAGAGGAAAGAAAAAAAACAGTAACCTTTATCACCATTCCTCTGCTGAGAAATGCAACTAGTCAGAGTATAGCTGAGACAGGCACTTCTCACACACACTGCTCAGCTCTCACTTCAGGCTGTGCCTTCCTTCTGGTGGTCTGTTCTCAGTGGCTGATTCTGCCTTTAACTCTCTAATCCACTTAACCCCTTTTTCCTCTGTGATGGTTTGGGTGTTAACTGCCCCTTTCCTCTTATGAAAGCACCCAGACTAGACTCAGCTGAGCTGAAAATTAAGATGAAGCTTTCTATTTACAGCTTAGCACAACATACAACCAAATATTGACAATATCTATACAGCTAGAGACAGACAGAGACAAGGTAAAAAGTAATGCAGAAACACAACAGCCCTGCCAGAAACCAGAGTCCCCAGGAGGGGCTCCCAACCACCCTTCCTCTCACTCCTCTACCTTATCCCAGACTTTGCCTTACATTCAAGGTGAGTTTGGAGAATTGTCCAGGGGGGTTAGAAAGCAGAAGGATTAATTACATGGAGAGCAGGTTAGGGAGAAAAGTGCAGGCAGACAGAGACACACAGCAACTTCATTATCTATGCTTGTGCTGTTGTTTTTATCCATCTCAGCAAGCCTATGAGTGCAGCAGGCATCACCATTGTTTCCTTTTCACAGCCTAGCATCTAATTCTTCTCACCAAAACATTCCAGCCAGCTTCAAGCTAGCAAATTCTCTAACCTCCTTTTCATCTTTTTTTGACATCTCACCTCAGCTCTCCAGATTTATCAGGTGAGATATACATGGGTTGATCTGGTTATTTCTGAAGGGAGGGAAAGATGGAGGGAGAAAGGGGTTTGGGTTGGGATCCCCTCCTGGGGACTCTGGTTTCTGGGAGGGCTGTTGTGTTTCTGTATTATTTTAATGTGAATATAACTATATATATTTGTGTATATCTGCCTGTATATTGTGCTAAGCTGTTAATATCTCTTCATTCCTTAATTTTCCAGCCATCTGAGTCTAGTCTGGGCAATTTTCTTAACTGATGGGGGGTGGGTAATGCCCAAACCGCCACATAGATGAAAAAGAATAAGAACTTCTCTCTGCTCCAGCTTGCTTTGAATTAAGTATGAACTGTTGCAAGCTCAGTTTTGTCTTATCTTTCTTTTTAAGGAAAAGGCATTAAATTTCTTATGTTTGAAAGCTTCATATCCTAGGCTTACAGACTGCAAAGGATGAGAGTACACAACAGTCTTTTCCACAACAATAACAAGTTCCCCATGAAAATTGTTTTTATTGAGATGACAACTTAAGTGCAAGAAATAGAGCAACATAAAAATGCTTATGTCCTGTCATGTCCTATTTCACTTGTATGAAGTGAAAATGTCACAAAGAGTATGAAGGTCATGTTTAGAATTACTTGGAAATCTGTGCATGAAACTATTCAGAGGATGAGGAACAGGTCCAATATGTTGCCTTTGGGAGACATTTTCAAAGGACAAAAAAAGGGAGCTCCTTCATTATAGTTGTGAGGCTACTGTAGAAGGCAGCCAAAGCCTTCCTGGAATGTTTAAACTTTTACTGTAATACCATCTATTTCCATCTCAAACTCCCAAGGGAGATTTGTGGGGCTGATAGAGAAAGATTAAGGGGAAGAAAAGGGAAATGTCTGCAATCTGAATTTCTCTATTAAAATAGACTTTTTTTTATTGTCTCTAGGGAAATGGGGATGGTCTTGAACAGGGGAACTGTCTTATTTAAAGCTCCCACTAAGCAAACAAAATTCAGCTACAGTTACTGGAAGAATAGTAGAAGTGAGGATGCCATAAACACAACACAATAGTGACTCCAGTTTAGTTCTTGTGGAACTATGTGCAATGAACATAGATATCAATTACCACATTCCATAAGTTTTCTGAATTTGTTTTTTTTCCCTCTACTTTCAAGTGTTTTGCTTTGCAAGATAAACAATATGTTTGCAATTTTTTGTCTGTGAGGTATTAAACCATGCTCTGTATGTCTTACGGAAAGGTGAAACAACTCTCGGTACATAATAGATTAGATTGAGCCTGTCTAGGCTAAAGGGCTGCAAAGCTGGTGAGGGGCCTGGAACACAAACCCTGTGAGGAGAAGCTGAGGGAGCTGGGGGTGTGCAGCCTGCAGAAGAGGAGGCTCAGGGCAGAGCTCATTGCTGTCTACAACTACCTGAAGGGAGGCTGTAGCCAGGTGGAGTTGGTCTCTTCTGCCAGACAACCAGCAACAGAACAAGGGGACACAGCCTCAAGTTGTGCTGGATGTTAGGAGGAAGTTGTTGGCAGAGAGAGTGGAACTTCCACCACCTCCCTGGGCAGCCCATTCCAATGCCAATCACTCTCTCTGCCAACAACTTCCTCCTAACATCCAGCCTAGACCTCCCCCGGCACAACTTGAGACTGTGTCCCCTTGTTCTGTTGCTGGTTGCCTGGCAGAAGAGCCCAACCCCACCTGGCTACAGCCTCCCTTCAGGTAGTTGTAGACAGCAATGAGGTCACCCCTGAGGCTGTCCTTCTGCAGGCTGCACACCCCCAGCTCCCTCAGCCTCTTCTCATAGGGTTTGTGTTCCAGGCCTCTCACCAGTATTTTTGCCCTTCTCTGGACACATTCCAGCACCTCAACATCTCTCTTGAATTGAGGAGCCCAGAACTGGACACAGCACTCAAGGTGTGGCCTGACCAGTGTTGAGGACAGGGGCAGAATAACCTCCCTCGTCCTACTGACCACACTGCTCCTGATCCAGGCCAGGATGCCATTGGCTCTCCTAGGCACACTGCTGGCTCATGTCCAGGCACTTAAAGTATAATAAATCAACATCTTCTTCCTGGTTGGATATTCTACAATCGAGTCCAACCAGGATGTCAGCCTTGTTGGCCTTCCCCTTAACTCTCACCAACAGAGACTCAACCTGATCATCCTTAATCTCTACTTCCATGACATTCAGAGCATCCCTAATATACAGAGCCCCTCTTCCACCCCTTCTCCCTTGCCTGTCTCTCCTGAAGAGTCTGTAGCCATTGATTACAGCACTCCAATTGTGTGAGTCATTCCACCACGTGTGATGGTGACAACATTGTAGTTGTCATCTTGTACCAAGGCTTCCAGCTCCTCTTGTTCGTTACCCATACTCGGTGCATTAGTGTACATACACTTCAGCTGGGCTGCCGCCTTTACCCCTATCTCTGGCTTACCACCCTCAGCCTCCTTTGGTTTGTCTCTAGTACTGGTGTGTTTAACCCCCTCCCCCTTCCAGCCTAGTTTTAAGCCCTTTCAACAAGCCCTGCCAGCTCATGGGCCAGGAGATGACCATCACGGATCCCTCCTAATCCAATGCAATCTGTGAGTCTGTGAATTTTTTGGTTGAAGAGACAGCAGAGGGTTGAATAAATGTTATTCATAATGTGTCAATTCAGGTTGAACAGAAGTGGCTGAGTAGAATCTGCCTATAATCATATTGATCTTTTCTTTCTTTTTAATTAAACTTTGGAGGTTTTCCACTGAATTTTACTCCCCAACTCCTCCACCTGTTCCCACGGTTTCAGTCCATCTAATTCCTTCAATCCTCTATTAATGCTTTCATGTTTTTTCTTGAGCTGTTTTCTTCCTGTATTGATTATCACTGAACTTACAGGAAATCTTCTATCACCTTTCCTTCTTCACCAAAACATTGGCACAGCGTGTAAACAGTCCATAATGGCTCACAGCACCGGTTTGTTGCCTTCCTTAATCCAATTCCCATTAGAGACCAATATACTCTTTGAATTGTCATCCATAACATCATCCATCCCATAAATTTATCTCTCAGTTGTCACTGCAATGACATCTGCAAAGTCTGTTACAGAGTGTTTAGGGTAGACACGAAGAGTTTACATCCACAAGCACAGCCTTTATGCCCAGCTAAAGATTAACTAGCTGGGAAAAGCAATTGCTTTCAAAGTAAATTTTGTTTGATGGTAATGTCAGTGATTAGCACACTCATTGCTTTATCAAATGTCAGAACCGCTGACCTCAAACACAATGTGTGGTTGAATACAGCTGAAGGGAGGTTAAAAGGGCTCTTTGGATCAATAACTGTAAAACAAAAAGTGTGATAATGATCAAAAACGGAGAAGTTGTCAAAAGTAATGCAGATAACTGTACTTGACCTACACAGTGGGGTCCTTCTAGGGAAAACGCTGTCTGGAGATCCCACAGGCCTGTTCAGGTAGACCTATCCCTTCCTCTTCAGACTTGTAAGCAGTCAAATAACAAGAGAGTAAAATTCAAGTGCTTCCTTTCTCTCTTTCTCTTTCCTTCTTTCTCTCTCTTTTTTTTCTTTCTTTCTTTCTTTCTTTCTTTCTTTCTTTCTTTCTTTCTTTCTTTCTTTCTTTCTTT